>MU226333.1:672310-690086 GCA_018584345.1 Thuja plicata | reverse complement strand
TACACAGATGTATATAACATATATAATGTGTATATGTATGGACATGCACATATCTTTATATGTATATATGTCTATATATATGCATCTCTCTCTCTCTCTCATGACTCCTTAAGACCCCTAAGAATACATCTTAGGGGTCCTAAGGGGTCCCAAGACACATTACTGTGTCCAAGGACCATTCATGACCCTTGAGGACCCCTAAGAGTACATCTAAGGGGTCCTAAGGGGTCATAAGGTGTCATAGGACAAATTAATGTATACTATGACCCCTTATGACTGCTTAGGACCCCTAAGAATAATCTTAGGGTTACTAAGGGGTCATAAGACATATTAAAATATGTTTAGGACCCCTTATGACAACTTACGACCCTTTAGGACTCCTAAGAATACATCTTAGGAGTCCTAAGGGGTCTTAAAGGGTACTAGGACCCCTTATGACCACTTAGGACCTCTAAGAATACATCTTAGGGGTCGTAAGGGGTCATAAGGTGTCCTAGGACCCCTAGGAATACATCTTAGAGGTCTTGAGGGGTGGTAAGAGGTCTTAAGGGGTCCTAGGACACATTAATCTGTCCTAGGACCCCTTAGGATCCCTAAGAATACATCTCTCTCTCTCTCTCTCTCTCTCTCTCCTAGTTCGGTTATGTAGAACTAAAAGCATAAGTTTTAGTTCTACAGAACCCGCATGGGTTATGAGGAAATATGAATGTTGACTTTTACATTAATGAAACCCGTATGAGTTCTATTGAGCTAAATATATATTATTCCTAACGACATAAAAAATAACTTGTTCTAAGGGTCCATTGTTTTTCTGTCTATCTGTGACAATATGAGATAAATTTTCATGTTTTTTTTGGTCACATTTGATTTCAAATGATTGATTTCTCTTGTTTTTTTTTGGAGTTATTTTAGTGTTATTACTTTAGGTTATAACAAAATGATGATAATTTGTTGTTTTGTAGTATTTGATTGTATATGTTGATCATGATATTATGTGTAGGACAATTGAAAAAAATCTCTAGATAAATTTTTTTTCTTTGATTAATTGAATCTCATTATCTTGATATAGTCTTTATTCAGTAAACCAAGATTATAGTGGATGGATTAACGATGGGAAAAAAACAAGTGAGAAACAATTGAACAACAAGAGACAACAAAAGAAAGACAAAGGGAGCATATGAGGAGATTATGTGAAGGTTCATCATCTAATGCACCTAATGAAACAATTCAAATTGATATGATGAATGCACTTGATACACCAAATGAAAATGATCAACATACACCAATTCAAATGCATGTGACGAATGCATCTAATGAATGAGATGAACATACACCATTTGAATTTGATGTGATTAATGCACCTAGAGCACCCAATGAAATTGAAGAACATACACCATTTCATTTTGATGTGAATAATGCACCTAGTGCACCAATCTCAACACCTCGTAGAATAATTCTTAGAAAACCAAAGTTTCTAATTGACATTGATGAAAATATTTTGAATGATATGAATGATAATTTTTTTGAAAGAACTTGTAGAAGAATAGTTAGAAGAATGTGGAATAACTATTTTGAAAACTTAAATCAAAGTGGAAGATGCCAATTAGTTGTTGAAATGATTAAAAATCTAAAATTTAGAGAGAATGAAATTTTTGGGGTTAAGCATATGAAAATAGTAGTGAAAGAACCATTATGAGAAATCTAATTGATTCATACCAAGCCATTAGTTTGAAATCACGTGCTAAATATGCTAATGTTACTCGAGATGTCCTCACATCAACCATAATGAGAAAGGAAATGAAAAAATCAAGTTTAATAGGCAAAACAATCAAGTCATTAAGGACGAGTAGAACAACATTACAAAATGACTTAGAGAGGCGAGAGAAAATTGAGGATTGTAACAATAATTCTCTTTGGGCATTCTCAGGTAGACTCCCACACAAGGACAAGGTTGTTGTTGATGCATTAAGAACAATAATTGGAAAAGTTTGGCATGACAACACAGGGGTTTCACCTAACCAAAGAGATGTTGTTAGAAGGCAAATTGGATTTAGAAATTGTGAGCCATATTGAAAACTCTATTTAGATATGACTCAAACACATTTTTATGAAAGGTTTCTTCAAAGCTTTCCTCAAATTAGAATTAGTCAAAGTTTTTCTGAGATGACAAAACCATTTTATGTTAAGATTAATCATGCATATACTACATGTTGTACAGTCTATGTTGAATTTTCCATGCATTATGATATTTATCGTCATGTATGTTGTACTTTACACACTAATGGTGTTTTGTAGGAATGTGGGTTTCAAGCACCTCCTAAGTCACCGAGAGAATTTATTTCAAATGTACTATGTAACATATATGATGGGTGCATTTATTATAAGATGATGTGTTTGAAAAGTTTTCGTCCTACATGTGGTGGTTTGCAACAATTGCATGAATGTATACATCTACATAACACACATGAAATTGGTAAGAAACTAGTTTCTATTGGAAAATACAAGTCAGTCACATGGTGTTAACGATGGAAAATAATTAAAGAGGTGTGAGTCAATGAAAAAGGATATATGTGTTAAAGATTTTTCAAGAGAAACTAGTTTATGAGTACACATGTCATACACATAGATCAAGGTGATTAGATGAGTAGTTCAAGTTGTGTAAGGACACTTTTCCCCTCGTTACTATTGTCTTTGTTGTTCATTTTGCGGAGAATTATATATTAAAACTTTAAAATGAAGTGCATCCTATGTATTACCACTCTACACAAGTTACAATTTTTGTACACATAGCATTCATGCATGCACATGATAGTACATACGAGGATAGAAAGGCTATAAGAGAGTATCACTTATATATTAGTGATGATTGTACTCATTCGTCAGAGTTTATGCAAAGATGCTTTACAATTTTCTATGTTAGTTTAAGGGAACGAGATATAAGATATAACTAACACATAATATGGTCGGACAATTGCACCTCACAATTCCAGAATGGAAGGATGTTCTACTGGCTGACTAGGATGCATGTGAAAAGTGGTGTGCAACATTTTAGGAATTTCACTGCGGCAGGGCATGGCAAGGGATAGCATGATGGTGCGAGAGCATGTGTAAAAAGAGATCTTGCTAGAGATGAATTGAAGTACGAAGGTGGCCCAATGTTAGTAGAAGCAGGAATAATTGTGCAATGGTGTAAATCTACGATGAGATCAGGTAATGCAGGTAAGTCTATGGTTCTAGATACCAATGGTCTTATAGACCTTTGCAACCCCTTGATACATATCAAGTTCCTAAAGCACTACAATTTAACAAACTTGAAGCATCAGTGGATTTTGACCATGTATCTGACCTAGTTGAACCAAGTAATTTCTCAATTTATCACTTAGGTAAAATTAATTTTAAATTCATTTTATTACACTTTACATTGTGTTTGGTATTAACTTATCCTTCTGTAAAATTCAGGTCATATATATATGCAGTTATTGCAGACGAGATCATTGAAGAAGGAACAAATTACGTTTTGTGTCGTATTGAGGCAAAAAATAAATTGACAACTACAGTCATTAATGAAGAGGGTATTGAGTACCAAATCGAATCTGTTGCTGTGATAGAGACATGGCTTAAAAAGGTATTGTTGTTGTGTCATTGTATTGAAACCTCTTAAACTCATTTTATTACACTTTAAATTGATTTTGGTATTAACTCATCCTTCTATAAAATGCAGATACCCTATCAAAAATTCTAATGCCTGGTTGTTTGAGGACTTTGAGACATATAGACATATTCTTCATTACTCTAACCTTTGCAACAAATATTCAATTGATTAAGTATCGTGGTAGACCTCTTAACAATAATTTGTGGAAAGTTCGTGAATCTGACCACGAGGCAATACTAGACACAATAAGGGTTAGAGATGATCCATAAGGTTCTAATTTTGGGTCATTTAGAAGAATGATTCTGCAAAATGGTAGAATAATTTTGACAATTTTGTATATATCTTTGGCGAAACGTTGTAACTTCGCTTTTTTTTTGTATATATAAATGGCCATGAGGTGCTTGATGTGCATATTTGGAGGAAAATTTTTGTATATAAATTCGATAATGAGTTGTAATGTCCATATTTAGATGCCAAATTTTGTATATATAAACGGTATTGAGCTGCCATGTGCATATTAGATGCCAAATTTTGTATATAAAGGTGGCCATGGGGCTGATTTGCAAATATTGAGAGGCCAAATTCTATATATCCTAATGTGTACCATTTGATTATAAATACATATTGAATTTTGTATTGTTACAAAAATGAATTTTGTATCGTTACATAAATGAATCTTGTACCGAGTCATGATGTAATAAAGTGCAACAATGAAAAGTGCAAAAAATGTTGTTTCCATGCTTCCATGTGGTAATTATGAATCTTTGAAGTCATATTTCATGTTAATGCTCAAAATAAGGTCTTCAGACCATTTTTTATGTTAAACCACACAATCACTAAAGCAGTTACAAAGCTTCTCAACAAGTAGTAACTAATTGCAAATGAGATCATACAGATGCTTTAAAAAACCAATATCTCAATGCCCTTCCCACAAACTTAATAAAAATGATCATACCATGAACGCACTCTCAAGGCAATCACTTTAGCATTTAAACACTTCAATTGGATAAGGACTCACCACGGAAATGATATCCAAAAAGCAATACTTTTCCACCCTTCTTTAACCTAAAACTCCCTTGCCCAAGTCACTTTGCCTTAAATCCTACAAACACCAAAGAATGATTTGCTGACCTGATAGGACTTCCCCACCCTTGGAAACATCTTTTTCAAGGCATTTATAACAAATAAACATCTCTAACAAACCCCACAAGTACTAGTCCTTCAAACTAATACCTCATCCATTCAGGATGGTGCTTTGGAACACTTCATTCAAAATGGTGCCATGGTCTTCTTTAGATTAGAAAACTCAGTGTTTTGGTCATAAATTCTCGTAGAAAACTTAAATCCAAAATGTAATCACCTTTTTGAATAGCCTTTACGACATTTTATAACATATATGAAACTTAGGTAAGGTTTCTTTGGAACAAATGACTCTGAAATGGATTGGTATTACTGCTCCAAGAATAAAAGAACACAAGTAATCTGCCTAGGACATTGTCATATTTCCCCTAAACATTGTCCAACATGACTAAAACCTTTGAAATCATAAAGTATACCTTTTAGACTTGCAAAATACCAATTTATAAGGGATTCCAATGGTAAAAATAAGAGAAACCATTAATTTTATATTGAAACCCTTGGCATCCTTACGACAACATTCACAAGTTTCGCAACTTTTACAAAATTTAACAACCCAAGAGACACTCTAAGACTCAATACTATTACAAACAAGTTCAAGATGGTCTTTTAGACCTTATTACACCCCCGTAACATCAATTTTTGACTCAAAACTCAATATTCACTCATGGAGGTACGAAGATCATTGGGTGCTCCTGCACCATACACCCATTGGATATGTAATAATGTTATACTCACTAGGATTTCCATTGCTCTTCAATTGGGACACTCTTTCCAAAATTTCCCTTTGTTGTAAAATGAGGAGTGAGACTGCCTTACCAAAGGTGCCAATTAACACAAGGGACATCGCTGATAGGGTATGTCATTGAGCGTTCCGATGTGCCGAGATGCAAAGTGAGACCATGTATATGGTAAACCCACCAAAAAAGATGTGATTGAGGTGTCAGGGCATGTTCACAGTGAATAGAACGTGATATGGGCTAATTGGCAAGTTTGCACTAAGTGCATCTAACACTTTTTGCACCTTGAGAAAAATTGTTGCGCTACAAAAATGATTCCAAGTTTTCACAAATTGAGATAGGTTATTGTAGGGGGGCCTACCACAACCCTATAGGTTCAAACAGATTGCGTACATGTGCCACAGTTTTCCATAAATAGTTCGTCGAAGTTTGACAGTTTTTTGCACTTAGGGTACACAAGGGACATCACCAGTAGGGTATGCCGTTGAGAGTTACGGTGTGTCAAGAGGAAAAGTGAGACTTTTCCTAGGGTAAAACCACTGAAATAGACAGGATTGAGGCGTTAGTTCATGCCCACAATGAAAAAAATGTGATATGGGCTAGTTGACAACTTTGCACTAAGTACATCTGATACGTTTTGCACTTTGAGAAAATATGTTTCCCTACAAAAATAATTTTGAGCCTTAAAAAATAGAGATAGGTTATTGTAGGGAGGCCTAACATGACCCTATAGGTTCAAAAGGATCGTGCGCAGGTACCACGATTTGCAATAAACAATCCATCGAAGTTTGATAGTTTTTTGCACTTAGGGTACACAAGGGACATCACTGGTAGGGTATGTCGCTGAGCGTTTCGGCGTGCCGAGAGGAAAAGTTAAACAGTTCCTAGGGTAAACCTACCCAAATGGATGTGATTGAGGTGTTGGTTCATTCCCACAATGAACAGAACGTGATATGAGATAATTAGCGACTTTGCACTAAGTGCATTTGACACTTTTTTCACCTTGAGAAAAATTGCTTCCTTACAAAAATGATTCCGAACATTCAAAACCTGATATGGGTTATTGTAGGGGGGCCTAATAAGACCCTATAGGTTTAAACAAATCGTGGACACGTGCTACAGTTTGCAAGAAATAGTCTTTTGAAGTTTGACGATTTTTGCATTTAGGGTACACAAGGGACAACACCGATAGGGTATGTCGCTGAGTGTTCCATCATGCCGAGAGGTAAAGTGGGACCGTGCCTAGGATAAACCCACCAAAACAAACATGATTCGGGTGTCTGTTCATGCCCACGATGAACAAAACATGATATTGGCTAATTAGCGACTTTTTACTAAGCGCATCTGACACTTTTTACACCTTGAGAAAAATTGTTGCCTTGCAAAAATGATTTCTAGCATTAAAAATCTAAGACACGTTATTATAGAGGGGCCTAATACAACCCTATAGGTTCCAAGAGATCGTGCACAGGTGCCACATTTGCAAGAAATAGTCCGTTGAATTTGGACAATTTTTTGCACTTACGGTACACAAGGGACATCGTCGGTAAGGTATGCCGCTGAGCGTTCCAGCATGCCAAGAGGCAAAGTGGGAGATTTACTAGAGTAAACCCACCCAACCAGATGTGATCAAGGTGTCAGTTCATGCCCATGACAAACATAACGCGATTTGGGCTTCCTTCACAACGAGGGTTTGTTCCTAGTAGCCCTCAAAACTGAGTTTTTGGTTCTTAACTTCTAACACGTACACCTCTCATATAAAAAATTGACCCTTTTAGATAACCATTTGGGTGACACCTAATATATTGCAAACTTACCATGTCATGTTTAGGAACAACTTACAAAAAAAAAGTCGATTTCAGGTATTAAAGAGACAATTATTCCCGTTTTGCAAAGCACCTACCCTCTAAACACTCTCCCATACCAAAAAAATACTCCAATAGCCTAGGAAAGGTTCATATAAACAAAATTGGTAATTTTATGTGTTGAAACATGGCAAAAGGTGTCCAAAGAGGTAGATATATGAAATTAATCATTCTTAATGCATGTTGGAACAATGGAATTTGGCGGTGTTGATGAAACTTGTGTCTGAATTTCATTCTTTCATAAGCACAATATGACTCCAAGACTAAACATGTTTGCATTCTATTATATCAAATAATCATTTAAAAGTATATGCCACATGAGTTTCATAGAATGAACAAATTGGATCACATTTAAATTGTAAATATATATGTTTCAAATGATCAAGATCACATTTTAATTGCAAATAACTAAGTTTTAAAGTACAAAGATATGCACAGAATAAACAAATTGGATCGAATATCAACTTTCATATATATGAAAATTAACAATAATTGTGTACATATACAAAAATGGCATAAATGTCACGTCAATAATAGAGTTTCAAAAATGTGGCATGTGTCATGTCAAGGTTGATATATACAATACAAATGCCAAACATATACATAAATTGGTCCTTCAATGACCACAACTACAACTATGCCTTTATCAATATCTATGACTGTGGTGGATCATAAAAATTGAGCCTCCTCAAAGCAGTGGGTAGCTCTGTAGGTGGCTGCACAAGAATAATGCAAATGTTGAATCATATATCTTTTCTCAAAATAACATCAAAATAACTAAATTCTGAACTGTAATATGTTTGCAGTTGAATTGTTGATTACCTCATGTATTTCTTCTGCTATTGGGCTATACAGTAAAGATGATGGGCTCCTTCTTGGGGGATTGAGACTCCTAACAAAATGGAAAGGTAGAGGATTTGTGGGAAGTTGTGAAGGGGGCTATAACAGGTAAAATAAAATTAATACAATTTAATAACATATATGTCAAGAAACACTAAAAAACTAAAAAATTCATGGACTAAAAAACAAATACATACCAGAGCTTCAGATGGATCTCCTATACTCGTAGGAGGCACAATCACTAATGAAGTAGCTACGATCATTTACTGTGTGGTAAATGATAAGAGATGTTATAGTCATAGACGAAGGAATTGGGGCTTTCAAACAAGCAAGAGCACAATCCAACAAGAGGGTTTCAAATAAGAAGACAAACATACCCATTCCCCCCACTGTTTTGGAACCCCTCTTAGATAATTTGGACTCCTAAAAAAATGGAATGGTAGAGGATCCGTGGGAAGTCGTGAAGGGGGTTGTAATAGGTAAAAGAGAATTAATACAAGTTAATAATCCAAAGTTGTTGACAAACACTTAAAAAATAAAAATGCATGTACTCATATCCAAACACATATGTTTAACATATATAGAACAAATCCATACCAGAGCCTGAGATGGTTCTCTTGTACTCTTAGGATGCATCACCGCTGATGATGCTACTATGAGCATTTCCAATATGAAAAATGATAACATATGTTATAGTCATAGATGAAGAATTTAGAGATTTTGAACAAAAAGAATGCAATGGAAAGTGAATATGGAAATGTTACCTCTTCCCTCTACCAAACCTCTGTGACACCAGGTGCATTCATTAATTTTGTAAACCCCAATTGTTTCTCTAAATAGAACAAATAAATTAAGTGCATTCATCAAGATCTACATGTACATGTTAATCATAATACGTTTCAACAAATAAATTTAAATTCTACTAAATTACCTTTTGGCATTTGGGTGTCTACAAGGATATCTTTTTCTTTCTCAGTGTCCTAGAAGATGCCTTTCACACATGAGATGTACTCGTGACATGTGGGGTAATCTAACAAAAATTAAAAATTAACATAAGAGAAACAAATATATAAAATTAAATCTAAGATGAAAAAATCTAAATCTAAATGACTCGCATGGGTTCAATTAAAATTATAAGTAAGAGTGTGCAAAATATGATACCACAAAGCTTCGAGGCTAAAGTCAATGACCAAAAGTGTGACATCATCAGCTTGGGACATCTGAGCCTCGAACAAGCCCTATAAAGCACCAAATAAATATACATATTAACAAAAACTATTTTGAAACCAAATTATTATTTTATTTTTAACAATATTTAAAAATATTTTCCTCGGGATTCGAAGCTACCCATGTACATTGAATGATACAAACACTACATGGTTTACTCACATCGCCTGTTGCGCCCTGCAATGCATATTATTCATATATCACTTTAAATTGCTCTATATACAAAAAAATATTTACTTTTATAAGATTTAGGTGATTAATTACTAACATATCTAAAACAAAAATAAACACACCTACATGTGTTGTCCATCAGAAAACACCATGGTCATCAGATCATCAGTGATGGCCACATCCTCTGTAATGGAAGCATGACATCTACTGTCACAATGTGTACACGAATGGGATGCCAAAAAATCCTCATTCGCGTCAGTATCTACCGTAGAACATATTTTCTAGCAGCTGGTGCTCATATGCTCAATGGGCTGAGCTAAATAGTGCATCTGATGATGAAGAAGGTGTTGTAGGAGCTGATCCAAACTTTGGCCCAATTGGCTGCATTCCATGCTAAACAATGACATTAGTAAATGATTTAGCTTCCTGAAGAGTGTGTAAATCCATAGTCTGTTTCAAGGCTACTGGGACCGTTATGTGAATCATGGGTTTAGGAGCTACACACCTCCTCTATTGTTGATCTACCACCCTATAGGCCTTATGTCTATTTTGCGTAGAGCCCCTCCCTCTACCCTAGAACTTCGGGATGTCAAATTAATTCAACTTCAAGCCAAGGATAACCTCCCAATATAGATTTCTCAAAAAATATTGAAGCGCCTCCCAATTGTTACAAGGTGGTTGGTCAAAGACCATATACCACCTATTCCAAAAAGTTGCTTTCATCCCAGCGTGCAGACAACAATGTATAGGAAACCTAATCGTATCAGTAAGTAGGCTATTACTAGTTTTAGGATCGGTGAAAAGAGCACATATGCCATCTTTAAGTATGCCCTTTCTTTTCACCTCATCATATGACAACCTATCCACATAAAAGGCACAACATCTCTCCCTCCACGAACCCCATTTTATAACCTATCTAGATAGCTCATTCACACTATTGGCCATTGTTTCTATGGTTTTAACGAGGGATGAGTGGTGCTCCTCAGTAGAGGACCTTAACCTATTCACTAATATAGAAATTAGGGCAGTATTTTGTGTCAGGTGTTTGACAAAATTATCATGTGTGGCCTATACATGATCTACTAGAGGACACAAAGGGTTTTGGGGTGGTGGTGGTTATTCAGGAGAAACATTTTGTGGGTTTTGTTTTTTTGAGGCAACATATTGAGGGTTTTCATATTTCTCTTGTGCAATGTTTTCAGGGTTTTCTTATGTTGTTTGTGCAGGAAGAGGTTTTTGTTGTCTCTTTCATTGTCGGGGATTGTTTTCAGAATCTGACATCAAATAAATAAAAAAAGTTAAATCAATTAAAAAACCCTACTTCAATTAAAATGCAAACAAAAAGAACAAATACTTACCCGTTCCTTCCACGCCTATGTCCTCTTCTCACTTGTAGGGAAATTCAAATCTTCTTAGGCGCACTGGGAAGGCTGGTGAAAATGTTGGGGTTTTGCACATCCACTCTGGAGATTGTGCTAGTGTTAGGCCTACTCTTGGGTCTTTTGGTCACACTTTGGATTCATGTGGAGTTGTCTCTCGCTGAGCTCCTTAAGTATCTTCTTCTCCCCCAGTAGGTATTGGTAGAGATGGTTTTTTGTCTTTTGCAGTTCGATCCTCCTCTACCCTACTTTCTACTGTGCATGTCTCTGGTGTGAAGGGTTTGTGCTCTGCAGTGGTTGGTTCTGTCTTGGATCTTGGGGTCCTTGGTCCCCAGACATCGATCGCTGCAAATCCTTCTGTTTCTGCCAATGTCCCTTCTGACTGTGCATCTCGGGAGAAAATTTTGTTTTCTCTTCCGACTGTTATTGGGGTTTCTGGCCTGCAACATTCTCTTGCGATGAGGTATTTTTCCAAGGTTGTTTCAAGATGACTACGGGTGGGAAAGGACTTTGAGATTCTACTGGAAATGAGTCCTCCTACGCTCCCTTTTCAGTGTGTTGTTGTCTCATTGTTAAGATTTCTTTAGAGGCCGAAGGGGACTTGACGAGCAACAATGATATTTTTAAGTCTCATTGTCTGATATGCAATTTTGGGGATTCTGGCCTAGCCTTCCCCAACTTCATGACTGGGTTTCTCAAAAACAGGAACCAAAATCATCTGGTACTATTCATATCTTTCCAATGGCTAAAGGTTTTTTATATCAAAGTTTGACAATGCTAAGGATCGATCTAAGATCCTATGTGATTACTTCTTTTTCTGGGAGGATGACAAATTTATTCTTATGGTTAAGCTCTGGCACCTCGATTTCAATCCTCCATCTTAAGTCTTCAACAAGATCCCTATATGGGTTAGGCTCCCCAACTTTTCCCCCTTCATCTATGGCACGATTCCATCTTAGAGGAAGTGGGTGAGGCTTTGGGGGACATTTTGTTATTGGATCATGATTCTTATAATATATATCATTTCAATTTTGCTCGCATCTTGGTAGATATTGACACCTCGAAGGGTCTCCTTGCTGAAATCAAATTTGAATCATCCTTGGGATCTTGGATCCAACAACTTGACTACAAAGGTATTCCTTTTAGGTGTCCAAAATGTTTTAAGGCTGGCCACATTTCATCCCAATGTGGCTTTGATACCATGAAGGAGAAATTTTCTCCTTCTTGGTGGAAGGGTGCCTCCACCCAACAGTACATAGTCCTTAAAAGCTCCTCTCGGACTGGGAAGGAGGTTGTTCCCGATTTAGAAACTCAGGTGTCTAGTGTTGAGGTGGATGGTTCAAGTCCTGATCAGCCTGTTGTGGTTGCTGGTTCTGGTCATGTGTTCCCTTTTGTTGGCTCCAGACCTTCTTTTTCTTTGTTGGATGGTTTCAGGAGTTCTACTGGTGGTTTTGCGGTTGTTGATTCTATTGGCCCTATTTTTGGTTTGGCAATTGTTGGTTCTGGGTTTGCAGGTCCAATTTTAGATCTCCCTTTGGCTAGGTCTGAAGCTGGCCCTATGGTGGTTGTTTTTCTGGAAGATTCAATACCATTATTGGATGCTAGATCTTCAGTTTTGGACTCCTTGTGCTAGCAGAATGAGGCTACTAGAGTTGAAGAATGTTGGACCACAGTTAAAGATAAACATTCTCAGAAGTCCTCACCTTCTTTTGACATGACCCTTTGGTCCCATAAGAAGGGGACAAAAGGATATTTTTCTTTCTTTCAACTGCTGAAGTCCAACGCTTTATCTAAAGCAACAGTTTCTTGTTTTTGGTTTGGGAGGCTGGCTTGTTTTCTGGCTGGCTTGTTTCATGGTTGGTCTATTGTGTGTTTAGGGAGTGTTAATGCTTGATCTCTTTGTAAAGATATGTTTAATGTTAACATCAATCCAAAAAAAATACTTACCTATTTGGTGGCGTGACATGGCTGCAAATTGCTCTAAACGTCGAGAAAATGCAATTCAATTAGGAACATGCTCAGGTTCTGGTGTTTTCTTGATACCTCAAGTCGTTGTCAATCATTTTTGGGTGTGAAAATTGAGCTAATCCAGAAGGATTGAAAAAAAATATAGTTCTTCACAGTGCGGGTTATGAGGAACTTTATATATTTTTAATAGCCTATTTTAGGCTCGAGGAATTGCCAAGCCAAAACATTTATGAATTTCAAATAACCAGTACAGGTTTTATAAAATTTTAAGCTTTTTATTTTGCACATGGCCACTAATCCGACCATAAACTTGGTGCACTTACCCCAACATTGTATATAGGTGATATATCCATGTCATCTGGAAACTCCACTTCATATGCATTCCCTAAAAAAAATTTCCTCAAGATCTTACAAGGTTTAAACTTCCTCATCTTCAGCTTATTGTATGTTCCAACTGGAAATCCCCCTTTTCTCAAATATACCATCACCTCATCTCCAACTAAAAACTCCTTTTGTCTCATCTTTCTATCATCCCTCTCCTTATGCTTATGATCATGTCCTCTAAATGTTGCCTTACTTGATAATGCAATGACTTCATGTGATCTGCAAATATCTTTGCTTCTGCACTCCTTTTAGCTTCACAATTGATGTCCCTCAACTCTGATACTCCTTTAGGATTCATCCATGTAACTATTTCAAATGGTCTTCTCCATGTACTCCTATTCACTGAATTGTTATATGCAAACTCCAGTTGTACTAGGACTAAATATCCATTTCCAATCTTCTCTCCAACCAAATACCTTAGTAAATTACCCAAACTTATATTCACTGCCTCTGTTTGTCCATCTATTTGTTGGTGAAATGTAGAACTAAACTTCAAATCAATATGCAATCTGACAATTTCCTTGAAAAATAAGTCAGCGACATGTACTGCAACTGTTGTCTTTTTACAGGGTATGAAATGTGACATCTTGGAAAATCTATCTACCAGCACAAATATATAATCATTACCTCTTTGTGTCTTAGGCAACCCAAGTATGAAATCCATGCTAATGTCTTCCCAAGGTCTAGTCGGTACTGTCAAAGGTGTATACAATCCCACATTATGACTACCCCCCTTAGCAACTTGACAACCTATGCAACTCTAAACAAATTTCCTTACATCCTTCTCGAGTCAACATTGCTCCAATTGTATTCCCACTTGCATCCCAATCCACTTGAAATAGTTTAATGAAATTAGGTAGGATTAACACAAGTTGTTCTATTACATTTTGTTTCAACAACTCAAAACTTATTTGTGCTCTATTGGTCCACTTAAAGTCCTTCCAATCACCCCTCATTGTCTCTGTCATAGGACTACAAACTGAATTAAAAATTCTGATGAGCTTCCAGTAGAAACTCGCCAATCCATGAAATGATCTAACCTCTCCAACACTTTTAGGTGCATGCCACTCAACAATTTCTTTAACCTTCTTAGGATCCATCTTCAGTCCATCTACTGAGATTACAAATCCCAAATACACGAGCTCTTCTTTCATGAAAATGCACTTCTTATTGTTTATCAACAAGTCCTCTCTTAATCTCTACAATGCTTGTCTGAAATGAAACAAATGATCCTCTTTTGACTTACTGAAAATTAGAATGTCATCCAAATAAACAATTAAAAACTTACCCAATAATTTATTCAGTACCTCATTCATCAACCTCATGAAAGTACTAGGTGCATTATTCAGTCCAAAAGGAATCAGTAACCACTCATACAATCATTCATTTGTCTAGAACTCAGTCTTCTACTTATCACCTTCTCTGATTTTGGTATGATGATTTTCACTCTTCAAATCTATCTTGGTAAAATAGTTGGCTCCACTCAAACAATCAATTGTATAATCCATCATAGGTAAAGGAAACCTATACTTCATTGTGATTTTGTTTATGGCTGTAGAATTAGTACACATCCTCCATTCTCCATTCTTCTTAGGTGCTAAAACCACATGTATTGCACAAATACTCAAACTCTCTCTGATAAATCCTTTCTTCATCAATTCTTGCGCTTGTCTATTCAGTTCCTCATTTTTTTTGGTGTCATTTGATGTGTTTCTTTATTAGGCAAACTAGCTCCTAGTATCAGATCCATGCAATGACTAATACTCCTCAAAGGTGGCAATCCATCAGGCACATTGTCTAAGATTATGTCTTTGTGCTCTGTCAGCAACTCCTTCATCTCCTAAGTTTGTTCTTCTTCTGATCCTAAATCAGACTTCTTACGAATCAATGCATAACACACACTTTCACTTTTCAAACCATCCAAGAATTTCCTTCCTTCAACTAGAAAAAATATAACACTGGTACAAATATCATTCTTAGGAGTCTCTATCAAAGGAAACAACACTTGTTTCATCCCATTAGCAAAAATAGTATACCTATTCTCTTCCATCATGCAAAGCTTGTTTATCATGTTGCCATGGTCTACCCAACAACATATGACACACATCCATAGGCATAATATCACAAATAACTTCATCATGATAAGATCCAATCTTAAATTTCACCAAACATTGTTCACTTAGCAGTACCCTATGATCATCTTGTATTCATGCTATTTGATAAGGTTTGGGGTGCTTCAATCTCTACAACTTCAACTTGTTCACAAATTCCTCCGAAGTGTTCCCAAGGTGCACTAAGCCAAATTTGGCAGCAATTTTTGGAGATCCATATCTCATTATCTGAACTACCACTATCAATGATCACCTTGCAACATTTACCTTCAACTTTGCCTCTTGTCTTGAAAAAACTCCTCCTCAACAATGGTTCTTGATCCAACTCTTCATGGCATAGGGCTCTCCTTACCATTAGGGTTTCTCCATCCTTAGGTTGATTCAAAGACATAGTAGGCTCTTCCTCAGCAAAAGCATTTATTCCTTTACCCTCTATCCTCTTGCTTGAACTCCCTTGAGTGCATTGAAAGGCTCAGTGTCCTTCACCACCACATTTGAAACATGTACCTCTAAACATCCTTCAGTCATCTCTCCTATAGCTTCTTTGTCCACCACCTCTATGGTAACTTCTATCATCCCTTCGGCCTTAACTTTCTTCTTTACTTTTTGCCTTACCCTTGTTCCAATTTGTAGTCGATCCACCTCCAAAGGATCTGCCTCTTTGAAATCTTCCACCTCTTCCTCTTTTCCTTTATTCATGTCTATTGTTCAACTTTTCCTTAGCTTATAAGGCATATTTACAATCTCTCCTACACTCTATAACTTGACCAAATTGGTCTCATCTTGTATCGACACTCTTAATCCATTAAGATATCTTGTAACTCTTTCAACATCATCCTCGGTATGACCAGATCTGATGTCCAACTTGTAGAATGCTTTAGTCTATTCCTTCACATTAGATTCCTTCTATTTTAAGCTCTACAACTTCCTAAATAAATTCACTTGGTAATCAACTGCTAAGAACTTCACCTTCAACTTATTTACCATTCTATCCCATGATTTGATCTTGTCCTTGTCTCTTCTTTTCCTATCAGTATGCAAATGTTCCCAGCACAATGATGAATGTCCTCTCAACTTTGTGCAAGCACATTTTACCTTCTTTTCTTCACTTGTTCCCTCAAAGTAAAAGTATATCTCCATCTCTGTAATTCAATCAAGAAATTCATCTGAATCTAAATTTCCATCATAGTCTGGTGGATTGAAATGTGGTCTTGCATTTACCCTAGTTAGGGTTCCTAGAAATCTATCATCTCCCTCATCAAGCTCAGGTTTCTCTTCTTCCTCTATTTCTTCTTCATCCTCACCCACATCATCAATGTGTCATCCTCTTCTTCAGGCCATTTCCATCGCTTCCAATATGGCTTCTATATGTCCCAACATATTTTCACAAGTCCTCTGTAATTTTGGGCCGCATCCTCACTCTGCCACCCCACAACAAACCAATCTAGGGCTTCGCAACCTCTGGAACAAAGATTCAACTACCTAAAGGAATGAAAAATTGCTCTGATACCACTTGACACAATCACAATAGGAGGGACCTCAAGGAGATCTATCCAAGTCGTGCAACAAGAGTCACACAACGGAAACACCAAGAGACAATTGAGAGAAAACTCAAATCAACCTTCACATTGTCAGAATTCAATTACAATGGGCCTTCAACATGCAATCTTACATTGCAAGCATACATGCTTGATTACACAAAGAAATCCTATGTGCTAACCTTCAAGAGTTTATCTTATTATCATCTAACTAGAATTCTAAGAACTGCCTCCCTAAGGATCAAATACATCAGCTTATAAAGCCCTCGCAAGCATCAAGTCATCTTAGAAAGGTTAAAATTTTCAAGGTAAAGAAAATGTATAATAAATTATAGGTTGGGGCCAAACCATAAGGATCTCTCTCCATAAATCATGAAATAAAATGTGATTCAAAGAAGATGTAGGCCATATGTGTAGAAACATCGAGAAATGCGCCAAAAAGCTTCACCGATCAGAAAAATTGCTTCACAAGATTAGGAAACTCAAACTTGTCATGAAACATAAAGAATGAATAGGGCCCGCCAAGAATCCATGATATCTCAATCATGAAGTAACATATTGAGATGCGAACCATGGCGAAGGTTCAACATGATGCCAAGAACACGCCACGATGTGCACAACAACTAATGATCCAAACTGAAGGAATTCCACAATAAACCCTGAGACTAGAAGAATGAGAAAAAAAAGAAAAACTAAAAGGAAATGTTTTTGGTTGATGCAATATTTCCAAGAACCCAAGATACCGTTGCATCAGTAGACAAGGA
>MU226333.1:654092-665407 GCA_018584345.1 Thuja plicata | reverse complement strand
CTCTCTCTCTCTCTCTCTCTCTCTCTCTCTCTCTCTCTCTCTCTCTCTCTCTCTCTCTCTCTCTCTCTCTCTCTCTCTCTCTCTCTCTCTCTCTCTCTCTCTCTCTCTCTCTCTCTCTCTCTCCTAGTTCTACATAACCCATGCGGGTCATGTAGAACTAAAAGCATAAGTTTTAGTTCTATAGAACCCGCACGGGTTATGAGGAAATATGAACGTTGACTTTTACATTAATGAAACCCATACAAGTTCTATTGAGCTAAATATATATTATTCCTAACGACATAAAAAATAACTTGTTCTAAGGGTCCATTGTTGTTTTTCTGTCTTTCTGTGACAATATGAGATAAATTTCATGTTTTTTTTTTTCACATTTGATTTCAAATGATTGATTTCTCTTGTTTTTTTTAAAAGTTATTTTAGTGTTATTACTTTAGGTTATAACAAAATGATGATAATTTATTATTTTGTGGTATTTGACTGTATATGTTCACCATGATATTATGTGTAGGGAAATTGAAAAAAACCTTTAGATAAAAGGTTATTCGTTGATTAATTGAATCTCATTCTCTTGATATAGTCTTTATTCAGTAAACCAAGATTATAGTGGATGGATCTACGATGGGAAAAAAACAACAGAGAAACAATTGAACAACAAGAGACAAAAAAAGAAAGACAAAGGGAGCATATGATGAGATTATGTGAAGGTTCATCATCTAATGCACCTAATGAAACAGTTCAAATTGATATGATGAATGCACTTGATACACCAAATGAAAATGATCAGCATACACCAATTTAAATGCATGTGACGAATGCACCTAATGAATGAGATGAACATACACCATTTGAATTTGATATGATTAATGCACCTAGTGCACCCAATGAAATTGAAGAACATACACCATTTCATTTTGATGTGAATAATGCACCTAGTGCACCGATCTTAACACCTCCTAGAATAATTGTTAGAAAAACCAAAGTTTCTAATTGACATTGATGAAAATATTTTGAATGATATGAATGATAATTTTTTTGAAAAAACTTGTAGAAGAATGGTTAGAATAATGTGAAATAACTATTTTGAAAACTTAAATCAATGAGGAAGATGCCAATTAGTTGTTGAAATGATTAAAAATCTAAAATTTAGAGAGACAATGAAAATTTCGGGGTTAAGCATATGAAAATAGTAGTGAAAGAACCATTATGAGAAATCTAATCGATTCATACCAAGACATTAGTTTTAAATCATGTACTAACTATGCTAATGTTACTCGATGTGTCCTCACATCAACCATAATGAGAAAGGAAATGAAAAAATATCGTTTAATAAGAAAAATAATCAATTCATTAAGGACAAGTAGAACAACATTACAAATTGCCTTAGAGAGGCGAGAGAAAATTGAGGATCCTAACAATAATTATCTTTGGGCATTCTCAGGTAGACTCACACGCAAGGAAAAGGTTGTTGTTGATGGATTAAGAACAATAATTGGAAAATTTTGGCATGACAGCACAGGGGTTTCACCCAACCAAAGAGATGTTGTTAGAAGGCAAATTGGATTTAGAAATTGTGAGCCATATCCAAAAATCTATTTAGATATGACTCAAACATATGTGATGTTTTGCAAAAATTGCATGAGTGTATACATCTAGATAACACACATGAAATTGGTAAGAAACTAGTTTCTATTGGAAAATACAAGTCAGTTACATATGGTGTTAACTATGGAAAATAATTAAAGAGGTGTGAGTCAGTGAAAAAGGATATATGTGTTGAAGATTTTTCAAGAGAAACTAGTTTATGAGTACACAGGTCATACACATAGATCAAGGTGATTAGATGAGTAGTTCAAGTTGTGTAAGGACACTTTTCCCCTCGTTACTATTGTCTTTGTTGTTCATTTTGCTGAGAATTATATATTAAAACTTCAAAATGAAGTGCATCCTATGTATTACCACTCTACACAAGTTACAATTTTTTTACACATAACATTCATGCATGCACATGATAGTACATAAGAGGATAGAAAGGTTATAAGAGAGTATCACTTATATATTAGTGATGATCATACTCATTCGTCAGAGTTTATGCAAAGATGCTTTACAGTTTCCTATGTTAGTTTAAGGGAACGAGATATAAGATATAACTAACACATAATATGGTCAGACAATTTCACCTCACAATTCAAGAATGGAAGGATGTTCTACTGGCTGACTAGGATGCATGTGAAAATTGGTGTGCAACATTTTAGGAATTTCATTGAGGCAGGGCATGGAAAGAGATAGCATGATGGTGCAAGAGCATGTGTAAAAAGAGATCTTGCTAGAGATGAATTGAAGTACGAAGGTGGCCCAATGTTAATAGATGCATAAATAATTTTTGCAATGGTGTAACTCTATGATGAGATCAGGTAATGCAGGTAAGTCTATGGTTTCTATATATTTGGTTGATACTTGAATCTAACATTGAAAACTATCTAGATTGTTGTATACTTACATGATCAAGTGACATGCATTCATTTAGAAGTACAAATGCAACACCATTAGCTATTTATACTAGACATATTGCATGCTTTTGCTCTTTGTGTATTTATTTTGTGTGGGATGAATGTGGATCAAAAGAGTGGGTTGACCAATGGTCATATAGACCTTTGCAACCCCTTGATACATATCAACTTCCTAGAGCACTACAATTGAACTAACTTGAAGCATCAGTGGATTTTGACCATGTATCTGACCTAGTTGAACCAAGTAATTTATCAATTTATTACTTAGGTAATATTAATTTTAAATTCATTTTATTACACTTTACATTGTTTTTGGTATTAACTTATCCTTCTATAAAATGCGGGTCATATATATATATGCAGTTATTGCAGATGAGATCATTGAAGAAGGAACAAATTACTTTTTGTGTTGTATTGAGGCCAAAAAGAAATTGACAACTACAGTCATTAATGGGTTGGGTATTGAGTACCAAATAGGATATGTTGTTGTGACAGAGACATGGCTTAAAAAGGTATTGTTGTTGTGTCATTGTATTGAAACCTCTTAAACTCATTTTATTACACTTTAAATTGATTTTGGTATTAACTTATCCTTCTATAAAATGCAGATACCCTATCAAAAATTCTAATGCCTAGCTGTTTGAGGACTTTGAGACATATAGACATATTCTTCATTATTCTAACCTTTGCAACAAATATTCAATTGATTAAGTATCGTGGAAGACCTCTTAACAAGAATTTGTAGAAAGTTTGTGAATCTGACCACGGGGCATTACTAGACACAATAAGGGTTAGAGATGATCCATAAGGTTCTAATTTTGGGTCTTCTAGAAGACTGATTCTGCAAAATGGTAGAATAATTTTGACAATTTTGTATATATCTTTGGCGAAACGTTGTAACTTCACTTTTTTTGTATATATAAATAGCCATGAGGTGCTTAATGTGCATATTTGGAGGCCAAATTTTGTATATAACTTCGATAATGAGTTGTAATGTCCATATTTAGATGCCAAATTTTGTATATATAAATGGTAATGAGCTGCCATGTGCATATTAGATGCCAAATTTTGTATATAAAAGTGGCCATGGGGCTGATTTGCAAATATTGAGAGGCCAAATTTTGTATATCCTAATGTGTACAATTTGATTATAAATACATATTGAATTTTGTATCATTACATAAATGAATTTTGCATCATTACATAAATGAATCTTGTACCGAGTCAAGAATGTAATAAAGTGCAACAACGCAAAGTGCAAAAAATGTTGTTTTCATGCTTCCATGTGGTAATTATGAATATTTGAAGTCATATTTCATGTTAATGCTCAAAATAAGGTCTTCAGACCATTTTTTATGTTAAACCACACAATTACTAAAGTAGTTACAAAGCTTCTCAACAAGTAGTAACTAATTGCAAATGAGATCATACAGATGCTTTAAAAAACCAATATCTCAATGCCCTTCTCACGAACTTAATACAAATGATCATGCCATGAACGCACTCTCAAGGAAATCACTTTAGCATTTAAACACTTCAATTGGATAAGGACTCACCACAGAAATGGTATCCAAAAAACAATACTTTTCCACCATTCTTTAACCTAAAACTCCCTTTCCCAAGTCACTTTGCCTTAAATCCTACAAACACCAAAGAATGATTTTCTGACCCAATAGGACTTCCCCACCCTTGGGAACATCTTTTTCAAGGCATTTATAACAGATAAACATCTCTAAAAATCCCCACACATACTAGTCCTTCAAACTAATACCTCATCCATTCAGTATACGGTGCTTTGGAACACTTCATTCAAAATGGTGCCATGGTCTTATTTAGAGAAGAAAACTCAGTGTTTTGGTCATAAATTCTCGTAGAAAAATTAAATCCAAAATGTAATCACCTTTTTGAATAGCCTTTTCGACATTTTACAACATATATGAAACTTAGGTAAGGTTTCTTTGGAACAAATGAATCTGAAATGGATTGGTATTACTACTCCAAGAATAAAAGAACACAAGTAATCTGCCTAGGGCATTGTCATATTACCCCTAAACATCGTCCAACATGACTAAAACCTTTGAAATAATAAAGTATACCTTTTAGACTTGCAAAATACCAATTTCTAAGGGATTCCAATGGTAAAAATAAGAGAAACCATTAATTTTATATTGAAACCCTTGGCATCCTTATGAAAACATTGACAAGTTTTGCAACATTTACAATATTTAACAACCCAAGAGACACTCTAAGACTCAATACTACTACAAACAAGTTCAAGATTGTCTTTTAGACCTTATTACAACCCTGCAACATCAATTTTTTACTCAAAAATCAATATTCGATCATGGAGGCATGAAGATCATTGGGTGCTCCTACACCATACACCCATTGGATATGTAATAATGTTATACTCACTAGGATTTCCATTTCTCTTCAATTGGGACACTCTTTCCAAAATCATTGATAGGGTATGTCGTTGAGCATTCTTATGTGTCGAGATGCAAAGTGGGACCATGTATAGGGTAAACCCACCAAAAAGGATGTGATTGAGGTGTCAGGTCATGTTCACAGTGAATAGAATGTGATATGGGCTAATTGGCAACTTTGCACTAAGTGCATCTAACACTTTTTGCACCTTAAGAAAAATTGTTGCCCTACACAAATGATTCCAATTTTTCAAAAATTGAGATAGGTTATTGCAGGGAGGCCTACCAAAACCCTATAGGTTCAAACAGATTGCACACATTTGCCACAGTTTGCAAGAAATAGTTTGTCGAAGTTTGAAGGTTTTTTGCACTTAGAGTACACAAGGGACATCATCGGTAGGGTATGCTGCTGAGTGTTACAGTGTGTTGAGAGGAAAAGTGGGACTTTTCCCAAGGTAAAACCACCCAAATAGATAGGATTGAGGTGTCAGTTCATGCCCATGATGAAAAAAATGTGATATGGGCTAGTTGACAACTTTGCACTAAGTACATCTGATACATTTTGCACTTTGAGAAATAATGTTTCCCTGCAAAAATAAATTTGAGCCTTAAAAAAATGAGATAGGTTATTGTAGGGAGGCCTAACATGACCCTATAGGTTCAAAAGGATTGTGCATAGGTACCACGATTTGCAATAAATAGTCCATTGAAGTTTGATAGGTTTTTGCACGTAGGGTACACAAGGGACATCACTGGTAGGGTATGTCGCTGAGCGTTCTGGCATGCCGAGAGGAAAATTTAAATTGTTCCTAGGGTAAACCTACCCAAATGGATGTGATTAAGGTGTTGGTTCATGCCCACGATGAATAGAACGTGATATGAGCTAATTAGCGACTTTGCACTAAGTGCATTTGACACTTTTTTCACCTTGAGAAAAATTGCTTCCTTGCAAAAATGATTCCGAACATTAAAAAATTGAGACAGGTTATTTTAGGGGGCCTAACAAGACCCTATAGGTTTAAACAGATCATGGACAAGTGCCACAGTTTGCAAGAGATATTATGTCAAAGTTTGACAGTTTTTTGCACTTAGGGTACACAAGGGACAACACTGGTAGGGTATGTCGCTGAGCGTTCCATAATGTCGAGAGGTAAAGTGGGACCGTTTCTAGGATAAACCCACCCAAATAGACATGATGTAGGTGTTTGTTCATGCCCACGATGAACAAAACATGATATGGGCTAATTAGCGACTTTTTACTAAGCGCATCTGACACTTTTTACACCTTGAGAAAAATTGTTGCCCTGCAAAAATGATTTCTAGCATTAAAAATCTAAGAAATGTTATTATAGAGGGGCCTAATACAACCCTATAGGTTCAAACAGATCATGCACATGTGCCACAGTTTGCAAGAAATAGTCTGTCGGAGTTGGACAATTTTTTGCACTTAAGGTACACAAGGGACATCGTCGGTAAGGTATGCCATTGAGCGTTCCAGCGTGCCAAGAGGAAAAGTGGGAGATTTCCTAGAGTAAACCCACCCAACTAGATGTGATCAAGGTGTCGGTTCATTCCCATGACAAACATAACGCGATTTGGGCTTCCTTCACAACAAGGGTTTGTTCCTAGTAGCCCTCAAAACTGAGTTTTTGCTTCTTAACTTCTAACACGTACACCTCTCATATAAAAAAATGACCCTTTTAGATAACCATTTGGGTGAAACCTAACATAAGTAAAACTTACCATGTCATGTTTAGGAACAACTTGCAAATTTTTTTTCGCTTTCAGGTATTAAAGAGACAATTATTCCCGTTTTGCAAAGCACCTACCCTCTAAACACTCTCCCATACCAAAAAAATACTCCAATAGACTAGGAAAGGTTCAAATAAAAAAAATTGATAATTTTATGTGTTGAAACATGACAAAAGGTGTCCAAAGAGGTAGATATATGAAATTAATCATTCTTAATGCACGACGCAACAATAAAAATTAGTGGTGTTGATGAAACTTGTGTTTGAATTTCATTCTTTCATAAGCACAATATGACTCCAAGAATAAACATGTTTGCATTCTATTATGTCAAATAATCATTTAAAAGTATATGTCACGTGAGTTGCATAGAATGAACAAATTGGATCACATGTAAATTGTAAATATATATGTTTCAAATGATCAAGATCACATTTTAATTGCAAATAACTAAATTTTAAAGTACAAAGATATGCACACAATGAACAAATTGGATCGAATATCAACTTTTATATATATGAAAATTAACAATAATAGTGTACATATACAAAAATGGCATAAATGTCACGCCAATAATAGAGTTTCAAAAATGTGGCATGTGTCATGTGAAGGTTGATATATACAATACAAATGCCAACCATATACATAAATTGGTCCTTCAATGACCACAACTACAACTATGCCTTTATCAATATCTATGAATGTGGTGGATCATAAAAATTGAGCCTCCTCGAAGCAGTGGGTAGCTCTGTAGGTGGCTGCACAAGAATAATGCAAATGTTGAATCATATATCTTTTCTCAAAATAACATCAAAATAAATAAATTATGAACTATAATTTGTTTGCAGTTGAATTGTTGATTACCTCATGTATTTCCTGCTATTGGGCTATGCAGTAAAGCTGATGGGCTCCTTCTTAGGGGAATGAGACTCCTAACAAAATGGAAAGGTAGAGGATTTGTGGGAAGTCATGAACGGGGCTATAATAGGTAAAATAAAATTAATACAAGTTAATAACATCTATGTCAAGAAACACTAAAAAACTAAAAAATGCATGGACTAAAAAACAAATACATACCAGAGCCTCAGATGGATATCATATATTCGTAAGAGGCACAATCACTGATGAAGTAGCTACGATAATTTACTGGATGGTAAATGATAAGAGATGTTATAGTCATAGACGAAGGAATTGGGGCTTTCAAACAATAAAGAACACAATCCAACAAGAGGGTTTCAAATAAGAAGACAAACATACCCGTTCCCCCTGCTGTGTTGGACCCCCTCTTCGAAAATCAGGACTCCTAAAAAAATGGAATGGTAGAGGATCTATGGGAAGTCGTGAAGGGGATTGTAATAGGTAAAAGAGAATTAATACAAGTTAATAATCCAAAGTTGTTTACAAACACTTAAAAAATAAAAATGCATGTACTTATATCCAAACACATATGTTTAACATATATAGAATAAATCCATACCAAATCCTGTGATGGTTCTCCTGTACTCTTAGGATGCATCACCACTGATGATGCTGCTATGACCATTTCCAATATGAAAAATGATAACATATGTTATAGTCATTGGTGAAGAATTTAGAGATTTCGAACAAAAAGAATGCAATGGAAAGTGAATATGGAAATGTTACCTCTTCCCTCTACCGAACCTCTGCAACATCAGGTGCATTCATTAATTCTGTAAACCCCAATTGTTTCTGTAAATAGAACAAATAAATTAGGTGCATTCATCAAGATCTCCATGTACATGTTATTCGTAATACATTTCAACAAATAAATTTAAATTGTACTAAATTACCTTTTGGCATTTGGGTGTCCGCGAGGATATCTTTTTCTTTCTCGATGTCCTAGAAGATGCCTTTCACACATGAGATGTACTCACAACAGGTGGGGTAATCTAACAAAAATAAAAAATTAACATAAGAGAAACAAATATATAAAATTAAATCTAAGATGAAAAAATCTAAATCTAAATTACTCGCATGGGTTCAATTAAAATTATAAATAAGAGTGTGCAAAATATGATACCACAAAGCTTCTAGGTCAAAGTCAATGACCAAAAGTGTGACATCATCAAATTGGGACATCTGAGCCCCGAACAAGCCCTATAAAACACCAAATAAATATACATATTAACAAAAGCTATTTTGAAACCAACATATTATTTTATTTTTAAAAATATTTCAGAATCTTTACCTCAGGATTTGAAGCTACCCATTTACGTTGACTGGTACGAACACTACATGGTGTACTCACATCACCTATTGTGCCCTGCAATGCATATTATTCATAGATCACTTTAAATTGCTCTATAAACAAAAAATTATTTAGTTTTATAAGATTTAGGTGATTAATTAATAACATATCATAAACACAAATAAACACACCTGCATGTGTTGTCCACCAGAAAACACCATGGTCATCAGATCATCAGTGATGGCCACATCCTTTGTAATGGAAGCATGACATCTACTGTCATAATGTGTACACGAATGGGATGCCAAAAAATCCTCATTCACGTTAGTATCTACCCCAGAACATATTTTCTAGCAGCTGGTGCACATATGCTCAATGGGCTGGGTTGAGCTAAATAGTGCATCTGATGATGATGAAGGTGTTGCAGGAGCTTATCCAAACTTTTGTCCAACTAACTGCGTGCCATGCTAAACAATGACATCATTAAATGATTTAGCTTCCTGAAGAGTGTGTGACTCCATAGTCTCCTTCAAGGCTACTGGGACCATTACGTGAATCATGGGTTTAGGAGCTACACACCTCCTATGTTGTTAGTCTACCACCCTATGGGCCTTATGTCTATTTTGTGTAGAGCCCCTCCCTCTACCCTAGAATTGTCGGATGTCAAAGTAATTTAACTTCAAGCCAAGGATAACCTCCCAATATAGATTTCTCAAAAAATATAGAAGCGTCTCCCAATTGTTAAAAGGTGCCTCCCAATTGTTAAAAGGTGGTTGGTCAAATACCATATACCATCTATTCCAAAAAGTTGCTTTCATCCCAGCGTGCAGACAGCAATGTATAGGAAACCTAGTCGTATCAGTAAGTAGGTTGTTACTAGTTTTAGGATCGGTGAAAAGAGCACATATGACATCTTTAAGTATGCCCTTTCTTTTCACCTCATCATATGAAAACCTATCTGCATAAAAGGCACATCATCTCTCCCTCCATGAACCCCATTTTATAACCTATCTAGGTAGCTCATTCGCACTATTGGCCATTGTTTCTAGGGTTTTGGCAAGGGATGAGTGATGCTGCTTAGTAGAGGAGCTCAACCTATTCACTAATATAGAAGTTAGGACAGTGTTTTGGTGTCAGGTGATTGACAAAATCATCATGTGTGACCTGTACATGATCTACTGAAGGACACAAAGGGTTTTGGGGTGGCGGTGGTTATTCAGGAGAAACATTTTGAAGGTTTAGTTTTTGTGAGGCAACATATTGAGGGTTTTCTTATTTCTCATGTGCAATGTTTTCAGGGTTTTCTTATGTTGTTTGTGCAGGAAGAGACTTTTGTTGTCTCTTTCATTGTCGGGGATTGTTTTCATAATCTGACATCAAATTAATAAAAAAATTTAAATCAATTAAAAAATCCTACTTCAATTAAAATGCAAAAAAAAAAGAACAAATACTTACCCGTTCCTTCTGCACCTATGTCCTCTTCTCGCTTGCAGGGAAATTCAAATCTTCTTGGGCGCACTGGGAAGGCTGGTGAAAATGTTGGGGTTTTACACGTCCACTCTGAAGGTTGTGCTAGTGTTAGGCCTACTCTTGGGTCTTCCGGTCACACTTTGGATTCATGTGGAGTTTTCTCTTCCTGAGCTTCTCAAGTATCTTCTTCTCCCCCTGTAGGTGTTGGTGGAGATGGTTTTTCGTCTTGTGCAGTTCCCTCCTCCTCTACCCTGCTTTTTGCTGTGGTTTTCTCTGGTTTGAAGGTTTTATGGTCTATAGTGGTTGTTTCTATCTTGGATCTTGGGGTCCTTGGTCCCCAGACATCGGTTGCTACAAATCCTTCTGTTGCTGCCAATGTCCTTGCTGCCTGTGTATCTCGGGAGAAAATTTTGTTTTCTCTTCCAACTGTTATTGGGGCTTCTGGCCTGCAACATTCTCTTGCAACAAGGTATTTTTCCAAGGTTGTTTCAAGATAACTATGGGTTGGAAAGGACTTTGATATTCTACTGGAAAAGATTCCTCCTATGCTCCAGTTTCAATGTGTTGTTCTCTCATTGTTAATCTTTCTTTAGAGGCCGAAGCAAACTAGGCGAGCAACATTGATATTTTTAAGTTTCACGGTCTGATATGCCATTTTGGGGATTCTGGCCTAGCCTTCCCCAACTTCATGACTGGGTTTCTCAAAAATGGGAACCAAAATCATCCGGTACTATTCATATCTTTCCAATGGCTAAAGGTTTTTTATATCAAAGTTTGACAATGCTGACGATCGATCTAAGATCCTATGTGATTATTTCTTTTGCTATGAGGATGAAAAATTTATTCTTATGGTTAAGCTCTGGCACCTCAATTTCAATCCTCCCTCTTAAGTCTTCAACAAGATCCCTATATGGGATAGGCTCCCAAAATTTTCCCCCTTCATCTATGGCATGA
>MU226333.1:642416-653931 GCA_018584345.1 Thuja plicata | reverse complement strand
AAAAATTTATTCTTATGGTTAAGCTCTGGCACCTCAATTTCAATCCTCCCTCTTAAGTCTTCAACAAGATCCCTATATGGGATAGGCTCCCAAAATTTTCCCCCTTCATCTATGGCATGATTCCATCATAGAGGAAGTGAATGAGGCTTTGGGGGACATTTTGTTGTTGGATCATGATTCTTATAATATATTAATTCCACTTTTCCTCGCATCTTGGTAGATATTGACACCTCGAAGGGTCTCCCTGCTGAAATCAAATTTGAATCATCCTTGGGATCTTGGATCCAACAACTTGACTACAAAGGTATTCCTTTTAGGTGTCAAAAATGTTTTAAGGCTGGCCACATTTCATCCCAATGTGTCTTTGATATTATGAATGATAAATTTTCTCCTTCTTGGTGGAAGGGTGCCTCCACCCAACAGTACATAGTCCTTAAAAGCTCCCCTCAGACTAGGAAGGAGGTTGTTCCCGATTTAGGAACTCAGGTGTCTAGTGTTGAGGTGGATGGATCAAGTCCTGATCAGCCTGTTGTGGTTGCTGGTTCTGGTCATGTGTGCCCTTTTGTTGGCTCCAGACCTTCTTTTTCTTTGTTGGACGGTGTTAGGATTTCTGCTGGCCCTATTGTTGCTTTGGCAATTGTTGGTTCTGGGTTTGCAGGTCCAATTTTAGATCTCTCTTTGGCTAGGTATGAAGCTGGCCCTATGGTGGCTATTTTGCTGGAAGATTCAATACCATTATTGGATGCTAGATCTTCAGTTTTGGACTCCTTGAGCTAGCAGGATGAGGCTACTAGAGTTGAAGAATGTTGGACCACAGTTAAAGATAAACATTCTCAAAAGTCCTCACCTTGTTTTTACATGACCCTTTGGTCCCATAAGAAGGGGAAAAAAGGATAGTTTTATTTCTTTTAGCTACTGAAATCCAACGCTTTATCTAGTGTAATAGTTTCTTGTTTTTGGTTTGGGAGGCTGGCTTGTTTCATGGCTAGTCTATTGTGTGTTTAGGGGGTGTTATTGTTTGATCTCTTTGTAAATATTTGTTTAATGTTAACATCAATCCAAAACAAATACTTACCTATTTTGCGGTGTGGCATGGCTAGAAATTACTGTAAACGTCAAGAAAATGCAATTCAATTAGGAACATGCTCAGGTTCTGGTGTTTTTTGGATACCTCAAGTCGTTGTCAATCATTTTTGGGCATGAGAAATGAGCCTATCCTGAAGGTTTGAAAAAACATATAGTTATTCACAGTGCGGGTAATGAGGAACTTTATATATTTTTAATAGCCTGTTTTAGGCTCGAACAATTGCCAAGCCAAAACATTTTTGAATTTCAAATAACCCATACAGGTTTTATAAAATTTTAAGTTTTTTTCTGCACATGGGCACTAATCTGACCAGAAACTTGGTGCACTTACCCCAACATTGAATATAGGCGATATATCCATGTCATCTAGAAACTCCACTTCATATGCATTCCCTAAAACAAATTTTCTCAAGATCTTACAAGGTTTAAACTTCCTCATCTTCAGCTTATTATATGTTCCAACTGGAAATCCCCCTTTTGTCAAATATACCATCACCTCATCTCCACTAAAAACCCCTTTTGTCTCGTCTTTCTATCATCCCTCTCCTTATACTTCTGATCATATCCTCCAAATGTTGCCTTGCTTGATCATGCAATCACTTCATGTGATATGCAAATATTTTTGCTTCTGCACTCCTTTTAGCTTCACAACTGATGTCCCTCAACTCTGATACTCCTTTAGGCTTCATCCCTGTAACTATCTCAAATGGTCTTCTCCATGTACTCCTATTCACTGAATTGTTATATGCAAACTCCACTTGTACTATGACTAAATATCCATATCCAATATTCTCTCCAACCAAATACCTTAGTAAATTACCCAAACTTCTATTCACTACCTCTGTTTGTTGGTGAAATGTAGAAATGAACTTCAAATCAGTATGCAATCTGACAATTTCCTTGAAAAATAAGTCAGCGACATGTACTCCAACTGTTGTCTTTTTACAAGGTATGAAATGTGACATCTTGGAAAATCTATCTACCAGCAAAAATATAGAATCATTACCTCTTTGTGTCTTAGGAAACCGAAGTATGAAATCCATGCTAATGTCTTCACAAGGTCTAGTCGGTACTGTCAAAGGTGTATACAATCCCACATTCTGACTACCCCCCTTAGCAACTTGACAAATACTACAACTTTGAACAAATTTCCTTACATCCTTCTTGAGTCAACATTGCTCCAATTGTATTCCCACTTGCATCCCAATTCACTTGAAATACTTTACTGAAATTAGGTAGGATTAACACAAGTTGTTCTATAACCTTTTGTTTCAACAACTCAAAACTTATTTGCGCTCTATTGGTCCACTTAATGTCCTTCCAATCACCCCTCATTGTCTCTGTCATAGGACTACAAACCAAATTAAAAATTATATTGAGCTTCCGGTAGAAACTCGCCAATCCATGAAATGATCTAACCTCTCCAACACTTTCAGGTGCATGCCACTCAATAATTTCTTTAGCCTTCTTAGGATCCATCTTCAATCCATCTACTGAGATTACAAATCCCAAATACACTAACTCTTCTTTCATGAAAATGCACTTCTTATTGTTTATCTTCAAGTCCTCTCTTAATCTCTTCAATGCTTGTCTGAAATGAAACAAATGATCCTCTTTTGACTTACTGAAAATTAGAATGTCATCCAAATAAACAATTAAAAACTTACACAATAATTTATTCAATACCTCATTCATCAACCTCATGAAAGTACTAGGTGCATTATTCAGTCCAAAAGGCATCACTAACCACTCATACAATCATTCATTTGTCTAGAACGCAGTCTTCTACTCATCACCTTCTCTGATTTTGGTATGATGATTTTCACTCTTCAAATCTATCTTGGTAAAATAGTTGGCTGCACTCAAATAATCCATTGTATAATCCATCATAGGTAAAGAAAAACTATACTTCACTGTGATATTGTTTATGGCTCTAGAATCATTACACATCCTCCATTCTCCATTCTTCTTAGGTGCTAAAACCACAATTACTGTACAAATACTCAAGATCTGTCTGATAAATTCACTGTATGGCCCATAAGATGAATCTTTCTTTTAGAGTTGTGAAGAACTTTCCTTTAGTAAACAAGGTTGAAGATTTAGTAAGAGAGTTGTACTCATATTTTTGTCAAAGTCCCAAACGCTTTAGGGAATTTCAGCACTTTGCTGATGGAATTACCAATGGAAACAAGATTCTAAAAGATGTTGATACCAGACGGATCTCTTTGGATGGACCAATGCATCAAGTTTTTCTGAATATCAATATTTTATTGGACTTATGTATGAAAATTGCGACAATGCAGAAAATCAGAGATGTGGCGACCTGCTTCAGAGGTTAGCAATTTAGAGACACTTTTAACTTTAGCATCTCTTCTTCCCATGCTAGAAGAAATGACGTTCATTATGAAAAAAGCCCAGAAAAGAGCCATGTATATTGCAGAATATGCTACTTTGCGTAAAATGTCATGCCAAGTCCTCGATAATCTTTATCGAAATGACCCAAATTTATTCGATGAAAATTTTCATCACTGGAGGAAACTAACATATTTGGATAATTCTGATAATTATTTAAAGATTGTTGAAAATGGAGATTTATGTGTTTGTGTAAGGGGATTTGAGATACCAATGTACTGCAGTGCCCCAAAGAAGCGAGCTACAAGAGTTACAAGGGAAGAGTTTACCAAGATCGTCGAGTCTATAGAAGGTAATGCAAGGGACAACCAATAAAGTTTCCTCTAAAATGAGATCCCGATTCCCATATTAACAATTTCTTGAGGCCATGACAATTGTTTTTCCTTAATATTGACACTTAAAATCTAAGGAAGATTATCGTAATAGGTTGTTGACTTTGATAAATAAATTTTGCAAATCTGTAGAATTCAATGGAGTGACTATCAATGGAATTTTAGATGAAGGTCTTCTTAGACAACAATCAGGCAGTTTTGCAAGGACTATGAAGCATGAATATCATTTAATGCATAACCCACATGCAGAGGGCTTGACAACAAGGCTTTGGACATAACTAAAACAAAGCACAATGTTGCATGATGAAATTTCAGAGTTCTTCAAGCTTGTTGATCTATGTCAAACCATGATATTGGGTTCGGTGGAAGATGAGAGAATTTTCAGTGCTTTGGGCTTCCTAAAATCAAAGCTAAGAAACAAAATAGACAAGAATTTGGAAACATGCTTGAGGGTCTACACATCTAGATATGATGTCAATACTTTTCCTTATAAAAAATCAATGAAAATCTAGAAGAAAAGATGCAAAAGAATAGGGTTGGGAAACACCATTAACCAATCTCCAACTCCGAGTGGGACAACTACAGGTGGCGATGGGAGTGGGATTCATAGAAGTGGAGGTCAGAGTGAAGAAGACACAAATGAAAATGAAGAGAACAATGAAGGAACTAGAATACCGGAATTAGACGACGATGATGAGGCAGACATGAATTAGAAAATTTAGGAAATTTCTGCTAAATTAGCAGTAGCAATCAATAGGTACTTTTTGAACTTATTAACTACTATATCCTATCATTCAATGTTCATTTTAGAAAAGAAAGAATGTATTATGTTTCATCTTTAAAATTTGAGAACAAAGAGTATCATTACTGTAGTTTGTATCGTATCATCAATGATCATTCATATATTTGAATTTGACAATTGAAATTCCTGAATGAAATTTTGTATTCCAATAGCATCTAACATAGCATAAAACAGAGTAAATCAACTAAGAATAACTGAATAAAATAGAGTAACTCAACGTACATTAAATTGGAAAACATGAAAATTAGATATAACACAAATTGTTTTGTATTAATTTGCAATACATTACAATTTACATTAATTCAAAATTTAGAGCAATCTTTGTAGGCCAGTCCAAACATCCTTTGATGGCAGAACAATTTGGTTCATAGTATAGTCACACTCCTGCAACTTCGTTAGCAATTCATATTTGGTAGTGTGACTTGACAATGTTGTTGCTTCTAAAACTCCATTCAAAGTTCTCACTGGTTTGATGAAATCCATGAATGTATCAGGAGATATGTCTGTAGGAAGAAAGTGTAAATCAGTATTTATTTTGTCCAGAAACCCTTTTTTGTAAGTTTCTCTTCGAATAAACTTATTTGCGTCAAATCCCTTAGGCAAACCAATAATTTCCAGTTTCTCTTTCCTTTGTTCCATCTTTGTGATCTTCTTCTTAGCTTTGTCATCCAATTCCTGTGCTTCCCATTGCTTCTCACACTTTCGAATGATACTTGATACCCTTACTGAGGCATCAAGGTGGGTGCTAATTCCCTTGTTTGATAGATAACTATCACTCTTACTGTAGAATTGTTGCATAATATCTTTTGCTTTCTTTTCTTCCTTGACAACATCCATGTTCTATTCAATGTTCTTATGGAGCTTCAAATAACATACTCTCATACTTTGAAGCATTTCAAACCACTCACACAAGCTAAGAGACATCCCTAATATTTGGCCCCAAATGTGTTCTTTAGTAATCTTCACTAAATTATTACTAGTATTTGTTAAAGTTTGAATTGTATTATTGGCTTTCTTTAGTTCTTCTGCCATTTTTTCACAATTATTTATCTCTTCCACTACTTTGTGTTGCCAACGATTGGATTTATCCACTCGAGAGTCCAATTTCTTTTGCAATTCCCAGTTGGAGGCAGCATTACTCTCTGCGGTTTTAAATAAATTTTCTGATGTGACTCTTTCTTCCTCTAGTTTTTTACTAATTTCTACCAATTTTCCCCTCAGTGCCTTCATCTTTTCCTTCTCATGTTCCTTCACTACTGCCCCCGCATGTTCCTGCTCTATGTTTGCTGATGTAGAGGTCAAATTTTTAATCTTTTTCTGCAATTCTTTCAAATTGTTCTCTGAAGCTTTCCTCTTTTCTTTTTCATTGGCAATGTCTGCCTGTAACTTTTCAATATTTTTCTCGAGCTTACTTTTCTCTCTTTCCAGCTTTAGCAGTGCACTGTAGACCACTTGGTTTGTAGACTTTGACACATTGATTTTGTCCACATTTTTAACTTTGGAAAAATCCATTTGGAGAGTGCTAACTTGAAATTCAGACGAATCTATCTAACTCTCTGGTGGGTTTCCATCTTCTTTTGGTGGAATAAAAACCATGAACTCCATCATGTCTCTGGTTTGGGTCATATGTTGGAGAAATCTCGTTGGATGCGAGTTGTTCCTCTACAGCTGCAGTAAGGGCACCATTCTGCAATGTCTTCTTTATTTCCTTATTCTTTGTTGTTGTTTCTGCAAATTTATTATAGAAATCTTTGAAATGAAAATCTAGTGTTGTAGAAGGATTTGAATGTTTGAAAGGTGAACCAGAGCTTGCAATGCATGTTGATCTAACTAATGATGTTTGAGGATTTAAACTTATAGAGGGTTTTGCTGAACTTGAAAGTGCAAACATTTCTTTAGGATCGAATCTCAAAGTTGTGGTCGTGGAAACCTTTTGCTTCTTCACATTATCTTATTCTATGTGATTCTATGTAGATTCTACTGGTCTCTTTATAGAGGGAACTTGTTGTATAAGTCACCCAGTCCCATTGGCACCAGTGCCACTACCAGACCCAATAGCAATAGATTCTCCAATCCCACCCATGGCAATGGATGTTCTTATGGGCATAATGGTTCCTGATGATGAATCTAATGGGTCCACTCTGAATCCAGCCCAAATGCCTGCACCATGATCAGGTTTTTCTATGACAATTGGAATCCAAACACCTTCTCCTATGGGACCCAAACCTCCAACTTTATAACCCATTTTTCCACAATGGTTGCCCCTTTTCTATATACTTGTTTTCGGTACTCGCTGACTCCACTATGACTCAGAGTAAATGCAATTGTTGGATTATCATCCACATTTTCTGGATCACTGTCGTATGCCATGGTAGGATGCTCCAAATTCCACAATTTTCTAAACTCTATATCCTCGTCTATTTCATCCAGATCGACACTGGTCTTTGGTTCACCAAGAGCCTTTCTCATACTCCAAAGATCATTCATTTTCATTGGAGTCCATTTTCTATCATTACATTCTTCTTCTATTTTCCTTGGTATTTTTTTGTTTGATGGATGAGAAACTTTTTCATAGAAATTGTAGGACATTCTAGGTTGTACAATGCCCTGGTTTATTGATGTCATAATTAGTGATGAAAACTGTTCAATTGAAATTTTTTCCTCAATGGAATCTTACTCCATCTCTTTTGTAATGTCATCCCAACTATCTTTATTTTTCAACTTATCTAGTAGTGGTTTACTTTCATGTTGAAATAATTTTGTAGAGTTCTTATTAGCAACAAGCATTGTTTGAATGATGTTGATTGGATCATACTTCCAGTACCACTCTAAATCAGATTGAAAAATTTCTAAAAAAAAATTTGCCACTTTGAATGCCTTTCTCTCAAATGTTAACCCTCCAATTGAGAAAGGTAACGAAGGGAATATTCTCTTCTTCGACTGGCCAGCGAAGAGTCTATATGTGCTCTCAAGTTGTAGTACATATTCTACTACAAACACCCTGTCTGTCACATGCATTGGAAGTTTGTGGGGTTGTATTTCTGGTCCGTAAAACCTTAGCATAGTTTATTCTTCCATTAAGTACCAGTTAGCCAATTGATTTGTGCTTCCAAGTTGGATGCAATCCCTACATGAATCAGACAATCTGGGCATTGGAGTGCTTGTTATTTTTTTGTATAATTGTGCCAAAAAGAAATCTACAAAATTACTGTAATGCCTTATGTTATCATACATCCTTATCTGAGGTGTCCAGTTATATATTGGAGTACCTATTAGACTCATTGGAGTACATGTCGGTCCTATCCCCAGCCCTCTGAATTTCAAGCTTGTTGTTGTTGCTCATTAATATTGCAACATGCTTGGCTAGCAGAAGATAGCACAAGTAGGCTGTGAACCTAAATGTCTTAGAATTGCCTATTTTAATCAATGCTAATTGTTCTTGCATCGATTGAACCATGTGTCCAAAAAATATATATCTTACTGGTTCATTGACACAATGGATATCCCAAATCAATTGAAGAATGTTGGCACCAACTTCCCTATTGTTTTATAGTCCTAGGCAAAATGCTAACGAGGATATAGTATCCTGAACCCATGGCACAAAAATATTAAAATCATAAGGAGGCTTATGGTTCTCACCCAATGAAGTCTTTGCCTCTGCAACTATTAGACCCTTTATAAATGAACCTTTTGTGTTTGGTGCGACTGCCTCATATTTGTCTGCCAGCAATCCGAGGTCAATATGGACATTACAGTTTTGTCGGTCAAACCCTAGGTCTAGCAAACTGAGAAATTCTTCCTAGGTTATTGATAAAATTTCTTCCTGATTATTTTTATTCACAATTGCTTTTCTTTCTTCATCATAATTTTCTACACAAATCAAGACAATTTTTGGGCAAGGGAAAACTTCGCATAATAGCATGCAACCCAAACCTACATCCCACAAAGCAACTTTATTCATTTTTGCACCTATCGCTGGATTAAATTTTATAAATTCAGACCTCTTTGGCCCTATTGCCTTACTGCACAATATATGTTTAATTGATATAACTCTCCTTTGACCGTCGATAGCAGGACCATAAACATCATGATACTCATCAGTGAAATTAGGGATTTCTACTAGTTTTCTGCAGTCTATTAAAGTTTTCCCATCTGCTTTCCCTTGGCCTTGAGTTTTCGCTTTCCCCATTGTTCTTCAGAATAATGAAAAAATACAGAATCACAGATATTTACTAACAAAATCATACATAATAACTAACTAATTAAGAAAACCCCAATTTAAGGAAACCCTAACTGTACATGCAAGAATTAAAATTTCAAAATCAAGTTAAACAAAAATTTTGACATTACAAAATCGGGATGCATCATGCTAGATTTCTTATCCGAAACTATATTTTGAAATCTGGATAGATAGAAGTTAGAATGGATAAGGCTCTCACAAATTACAGTCTCGAAATCTTTGGCGACAGTTTAACAGTTCTTTTTAGCTTTGCTGCTACGAGCCTTCGAGTCGATAGGTTTTTAAAAGGAAATGTTAAAAACATTTTGTTAAAACTTAAACGTAACAAATTAAATGAATATTACATGTCTCACGTGTCACATTTTTGAAACGATTTAAATGAATATTAAATTAAGAATGCTTACAAATTAAATGTTAATTACACGTGTCACGTTTCCAGAGCGAGGTTTTAGAAAAGGTCTTTGAAACCCATAGTACTTCCGAAATACAACTTCAACCGTTCATCTCTCGTAATCCAACGATTGTTACAATTTTAAAATATTAAGCATATAACAGAGTAAATCAACTAAAAATATTAATAGCATACGATTGTTAGATTTTATTTTAAGATAGGTTGATCATTGAAGATTGTTTCACGTGTCACGTTTCCGCAGTGATTTAAATGAATATTAAATTAAAACATGTACAAATTAAATGTTAATTACACGTGTCATGTTTCCAGAGTGAGTTTTCAGAAAAGCTCTTTGAAACCCATAGTACTTCCAAAATAAACTTCAACCATTCATATCTCGTAATCCAACGATTGTTACGATTTTAAAATATTAATAATTTAATACACACTAATGAATATAACCATTAAATGATAAAGTTTGAAAAGATTTAATTATTACATGAAACAAAAGTGCAACACAAATTTTTTATATTACATTAGGAAAAATTTCATTACAAATTTACAATTCAACGACGCCCATAGGCCATATCTATTAACGATTCTTATAATCAAAACAAAAAAGAAAAGCACTTTGAATTTCTTAAAACATTTTCATATTTTTCACAGGGACAGGGAGAGAGGGAGACATAGTCAGGGACTATCTGGCTCGAGCTCCCTTCCTTCTATGTGGAGCTTTGAAGAGAGGATAATCTCAGAGAATTCTTCTAGCCATCATAGTCCTTGGTTCCTCCAGTAGGTGCCACTTCCGGAGGAAATCCCTCCCAATCTGTGCCCACTTCTGATGACGCATGAGCTACTCAATATCAAGGTTCAGTAGAAATGGTTGCCTAGGCACATTTTCTCCTAGTTGTAGAATCCTAAGCAAATCATTTGCCCAAGGAATTCCAAACCCAATTTCTGCAAACACGAAAACACTCACGTCGTCGTCGAGGTACTCTTCTCTAAAAACTTTCCTCAAAAGTGTGAGAATATCCACCTTTTCCCCCGAGGTCAAATATAGATGCCAAGAACCAAGATGAAATGTCGGTGTTAACTCTATCCCTATTTTCACTCTCCATAAATTCACATCCCAGCACCATCCTTATAGCCTCCTTGGTGAAGGCTCCTGACTTTGTAGCAACAGACGCTAGGATTGGGTCTGTGACCAGGCCCAAAAAGGCCTTCTGATCCTCCAAGGAAGTGCATCTTAAACAAATTGGAGTGCCCATTGAAAACCAAACTGATATTAGTATCCTAATTTATGACAAAAATTAAAGAGAACCTAGCACTCGCAGACTATTTTCACAAATCTACTTTCACAATTGTAAATTAACAAGCATAGATCATCTATTTATAAGCCCTGATTGGAATTGTTTCTCTCCCCTAAAGATCTAATTAATTTGTAAGTTAAATGATAACTGTCCAACAAAAATCTCCAAATCTTTCATATTTAATGCAATAGTGGGTGAAATTGGAAACAACACTTATGATAAGACATTTGCTATTTTGGGAACACTAATACATTTGTGGTCGATTTGCGATGGCTATGTGTCTCAATTGCGACAGCAATGTGTCGCAATTGCGACATACATAAATGTCGCTATTTTTTAGTCGCAAAATACGACGTCTTTACATATCCGTTGCAATTGCGATTCCAATCCGTCGCTATGTAACCCTATCAACCCCGACATTTGGGGCGTCGCCAATACAGGAAATCTGTCGTAATTATATGGGTACCCGTCGCAATTGCGACGGAATACCAAGCAACTGCGACGGTTTTTAGGCGTTGCCAGTACAGCGCGCCCGTCGTAATTCTTGGATTAACGTCGCAATTACGACGACAACCCAAGAAACTGCGATGGTTTTCGGGCGTCGCTAGTACAGCAACCCCATCATAATTCTGGGGTTGTGGCGTCGCAATTGCGACGATATCAAGATATAATTAAAAAAAAAATTTGCTTGTATTCACGAATTTCTGAATAATAATGTTGTATTCACCAATAATGTTTATTGCTTTGCTCTGCACTGAATTCCATTGCCAACATAGTTTGCAACGTTCCTCACTTGCCATCTTTGTCATGCTTAGTATCCCTTTTCACCTATGGCCCTTTCCCTCACCCCTCCAACTCTACCAACTATCCATTGGCATCTTTTCCATGAACTCTCTTTACTTGCAATTCCAAGTGAATATAGTGGTCCAAAAAAATCTGCCA
>MU226333.1:596051-618997 GCA_018584345.1 Thuja plicata | reverse complement strand
ACCTTGCACAATCATCTCCAAAATGGGTGAAAATGCTTATGAAATCACTCTTCCTCCCACTCTTCAAATTTCTCCAATATTTAATGTTGCAGACCTCACACCTTTCAGAGGCACAATAGGTGAAGACTTACAGGGCAATGCAGATTACCAAGCTAAAGATTATGTGACTAATCTACCTCCTAGCAAGCAAGTACAACTTGAGAGCATATTGGCCACCAAACTACTCAAACAAACAAGAAAGAGGAAGTAATTTTAGTACCTTGTCAAATGGAAGGGTCTTCCTGAGATTGATGCAACATGGATGACTGAAGAACAGATCAAGCAACATGGAACCACCATTGCAAAGTTACCCTCAAGTAGGGACTTGAGTTCTTCATCTCATGTGGAGTATGGTGCAAGAGCACCCTCACCATCACTTGCACACCAGGAGGACTCCATATAGACTCTAAGGACCTTAACAAGTCCTATTACATCTTAGAAATAAGAGTTGTCCCTTCAACCCCATTGTAAGACCTCAGTACCAGGATTAGACAAGGTATAAGCCCCTAGTCAACTAAGGGTCAAAGGGTAGGACAAACTCATAAATTTTAGTATTTTTTTAGTATTAGGTTTTTTATGGTCTTTTGGATCCATTTTGGATCATTTGTGGGCAACATTTCATGTTTTTGCTCCTATTTGCTAAAAATTGCAAAAAGTTGCAAAAGTTGTCAAAGTTGTCAATGCAACTTTGACAACTTTGCACAAAAGTTGTAAAACTCCCTCCCAACAGCTATATGGTTTAAAATATGGTTGTAACCATTGGGGGAGGCCTTCATAAGCCCTGATAGGCGGGTGGAAGGCATTATGATGTAATTTGGCATTTTCAATCAATAAAATACACCTTTTTCCTACATATTTTAGAGGTTTTCTGCGTGGTACGGATGTGTACGGACTCCTAGAGTATAAAGGCTTACATTTTTTGATGCTCCTATGTCTTATATTTATTTTTAACTTGGTTTGAGGTCCTGAAGCCCTGTAGATCAAAAGTTATTCACGTTTTACTCCTACAGCCTGGGATTTTGACCTCCACCTAGGGTTTCTGGAACAAATTGCTTATAACTCTAGATTCCACCATGGGAAATTAATGGCCTCTTGTGGAATCCTTGTATTTTTAGTACTCTTCAAGATGTCTTTGGTTTGGGAATTTATCTTGCAGGGAGGTGAGAGAAAGTTGATGCCCTAGGGGCACATCTCCATGTGTGACCCCAGATTTTAGATGACAACAGTAATTTGACTGTCTAAAACGTTGAGCCCAGACTCCAAATTGTGGATCTAAGCATTTTGGCATTCTTCCTATCGAATGGAAGTGGTTTGGAAGCCTTGTGAAAATTTTAGAGGGTAGTTCCTTTGTTAAAGTGGCCTAATTGGGGCTCTTGGCATAGGCGACCTTGTTGAAGTTTTGGCATTGAACCTATGAACCAAACCTTACTACTTTGGGGATCTATAGAGTAGCCAAAGGATATTTTAAAATCACATTATCTCAGGACCTTCTGTGTTAAATCCAAAAGTTATCATCCAAAAACCCCTCAGGCAGGGCTACTAGAGTTCTGGGCACCTATTGAAGCAACTATTAGGAATTCATGAATTTGAGTCATGAAACATATTGGAACATTTCATTATGGACTGAAATAAACCAAATCCATGCCTAGTTTCATTTTGTGTTCCCATTTTCTCATATTGCGTCACCATTCCTCATTTTAGCCTTTTGTGTCCCTGAGACCAACTAGTGATTAGTTGGATTCCTTTGTGCCTTGGCTTCTAGTGATTATAACCAAGCAAGATAGAGGTTAGATTGACCCTAGAGGGACCCTTGGCATCAGTGATTGGTTTCTTATTAGGCCTCTTGATCAAATCTTGTAGTGATTGCATGATTGAAGGCTTTGAAGGACATTTTCCTTCATTTTTGGCTAAGCCCACCAGGCTCCATTACATCAATGTGGTACCCTCAAGCCCACCCCACCGTGCTCGCAGGGATAGTAACCCGACCACAAATACAAGGTACACACACACAAACATCAAGAATGACTAACACACACATCAATCAAATGCAGAACTCAAAGGATGACATAGAGGTCCAATGCAACACATGAATGCAGAATATAGTAATAGTACATGGAGAACACTCAACATGAGAACCAATGTCCAAAGAATAATCAGGATGCCACATAACCACAATGCACTAGGGTACTACTCACTTCTACTGGACCTAGATGCGAGGGTACTAACCATAGGGAGTATTCCTACCCGCATGGACCAATACAGGAATATGGGGCGCAATATCATCTACGTCACGCACGGGTCACTCATGACATTCAGGGATTCAATGATTTCCATAGTACCATCTACCTCACACTCGGGTCACACATGACATCCGGGGTTTCAACAGTTTTCACAGTACCAATTTATCTTGTTTAATGTTTATACCCAATTCATTTTATTTTGTTTTCACTTTTTAATAAACTCCTTGACGTAGCCTATACGGCCACTTTCGGGTTGGGGTCCACATAAGAAGCTACTCCCCATGCCTACTCAAAACACATAGTCTTATGGCTCAATCATCAAAAGAAGGAGATCAATACAATAAGTTTGTCCACTCAGTCTACATTGATGACATAAATAAAACACTTTTTCCACTTGGTCTACACCAAGGACATGATACATCACAACTTTTCCACTCGATCTACATAAAGGACATGAGTATAAAACATACTGTCTACTTGGTCTACACCAAGGGCGTAGATCCAAAAAGCACCAACAACAACCAAGCAATCACCGAAGGACAAATCAACTCCCAAACACTCAAGGTATGGAAATCGAGCAAATGCAAAGAAAGACACAAACACCAAATGGCTCAATTGGCCACTTTGCCAAGAGCACAAAATCCATCAAACATGTCGTTAAAACACGAGGAAGGCTCAAAAGCCACAAAATACACGTAAAGGCCAAATTTGAACAAAATTTTGACAAATTACAAAAATTATCATTTTAATAACAAACGGGTGAGTTCATATCGTGATAGCTATTACTCAGAATGTCCTTAATCCTTTCTGATAGCACGATACTACTACTTGGTGTGAGGTAGGACTTTCCATGTCTTTCAAAAACACAAACGACTCCACACAAACGTGAGCAATTGCGACATGAATCCAATGAGCCGCTACCCACAAAAATCTGATGAACAGATCGAACACAACAAGCAAAAGATCGATTTTATCCTAAATAATTTGGTGCAAAATCCTAGTTTCACAAAAGCAAGAATGAGGAAATGAATCTTTTTCCCCATAATAAAGTCTTTTTGCCAAAAAGGACTTTAAAATGTCTTTAAAATAAAAACACTTAAATAAATTAAAACAAAACTAATGGCTTCCTGGAAATCCATTAGGAATAATTAAATCAATTAAATTGAATTCAACTATGGAAAATTTGTCGGTAATTAAAAATAACCCCAAAACAATTAAATTGGCATTTAAATTCTAACTCATCTACGACAACTACGCACAAACAAATATACTAGTCTATCACAATATGCAAATGAAGTCTAGATTTACTCAAACATATTGAAGGTATAATATATAAATTAAGGATACACCGTCCAAATAGGGTTGATATTGGCTAAAACATGAACGATCGGTGAACCTATCTCATGTACCACTGCCAGGGATAAGACACGCTCAAACCTGTAGCTCAGGCAAAACAATGTTTGGTACCTGTTCACTAAAACACACAAACATCAAGTGTGGTTGCTCACAGTATAAATAGGCGAAGCATATACATGAATAGTAAAATACACCTAATGGAACACAGACACTCTAGTGCGCAATCATTCGTATGTATTAGAATGTTACGACACTGGTCGTTCCATATTTAATCCTCAAATCTACATGACATTTAAATTTAAAATATTAAAATAATCGTTTATGATCCCAATAAAATATCCAACAACATAAAGACACAATAAGCCAAGGAATCAGTGATAATCATCATAATAAATCCAACAACATAAAGACACAATAAGCCAAGGAATCAGTGATAATCATCATAATAATATAATATAATGTTCTTGAGTACAAAATACACCAGATATCATCATTCAACATCATGTTACATCAAGACAACATCATCATGCATAAATGATCAAAATGGTAAACTAACAGTCTAATCTAACATCTAAATCAACAATGATACTGGTAAAGCCAAAATAATGCAATGGAGTCAAACACGGATCAAAATAGCATGGAACAAAATACAACCATGGGAGGCACTACAATACACATCGTAATATTTCCATTATGAGACATGAATCTAGTACTTTACTTTATTTTCAATAATCAATGCAAATAATTTAAATCTACAATGACCTATCATTATATAAATTTTTAACATCTATTTTTGGTACTCTTAACTTGCATAATATAGACTTGATTGATTAATTACGAGAAATTACTTATTTAAAAAATGATTCATTATACTCTAAGTTATCTTTTAAGTCCATCCTATCTAAATATGGATTATGTACATGAAAGATTTGTTACTCGATAACCTCATTAAATCTTAATATAATAACCCTAGGTGTATAATATTAGCCCTATCTTTTTTTTCACCATTTTCAAAACAATTAGCTTTTGCTTCATGAGTTAATAGACTCTTTGTGGGTGTCTCCCCTCATGCTTCCCTTGTGATGATGTTCTTGATGATAATATTACTTGGGTTGTTGTTAGTCAATTCCTCCTTTTTTCCAAACTCTTCCTTGAGTTGTGGGCAAAAGTCCTACCCACTCTTGATGTGGGTTGTTTGTAGTTTGTATGTGGTATGTTCATGGCTTGGGTATTGTTGTAAATGGTCTGTTAATGGCCTATGCAACATTGTAAGTGGCTTAATTTTTGTCTGCATATCTTTACCTTTGGGGCTTTTGGTTGTAAAAGGTCAACACCCTAGTTTGTTGCTTGATTAAATTAAAAAACATGATATTATCAAATCCACACACTTAGTCAACCATCCAACCATGTATATGTGATTGTGATAGATGACAATATTTGACGATGCTATGGCTCTCCATACTGTGAATTCACACTTGTCAATATTTTAATGTTCACAGCTATAATTGTTATTTCTTTAATAAATATCAATATTCATTATTGATGCCAAGAGTATCTATATTGTATACTTTTATGCTTCATTATATCTCTTAAGATGTTGTACTTCATGTTTCTAAGATTGTGGCCTCTAATGGTTATATGAATGTTAGTAAGAAACTTTTGCAGATAATTTATCTTTCAACCTTTGACCCTTGATCTTAGTCTTCCATAATCTACATTAGCACTTGAGTAGGTGAAGCTTGCAAGATTCCTCTACAAGTTCCAAGTTCTTACACTCCTTTCAAATTTCTTAAAATTTTGTACTTTCCTATTGCAAATTGGTTAATACCATACAATGTCAAAGTTCTTTTTCTTATACCAAGCTTTGTTGACATTATTTACACATCAATATGTCATATAAGTGAGCCAAATGCTCAAGAAATGGAGTATCAACAAAGGTGCACATGCTAAGTTAGATGGTTGAACTTCATACCTTCTTGAACAATATATAATGTGAGCAGATGGATTTTCTAATTTAGGAGGTAATGATATATACCTTATTAAAAAATTGAAGTTGAATTATAAAATAAACTTTTATGGGTTTTCCTCAAAAGAGGTCTTATACACAAGAATTGGTGTTTTCAACAGACCTCTTCCAACAAATTTGAAAATGAGGAAGGTATCTTTCACAAAAAATGTTCACACCATGTTTAAATTACAAGATTATATACCTTTTAAAATTTGAGCCATTACTCCAAATAGTTGTGCCTATAACCTCCTAGAAGTCTTACAAAATAAATTTTCTAACGGTGTGAGAATTACTACAATCTCCCTGAAGTGCCTAGAGAGAAACCCTCTATAAGTTTGAATGATCATTTGTAAATTGTCACTTCCATTTGAATTGTCTAGATTTTAATATTCACACAAACAACATAATTTAAACAATCAAGAACATAAAAAAGTATGTCAAGCCAATGTACCCCATTCTTAAATATTCTGAAAGAAATATCCTTAAAGTATGGTTGTATGATTTAATATTCCTCACCCAAAAACATCTTCCTCCATAAAATTCAAACTTGATATACTATTGAATATTTTATTAAAAATATTTCTAGTACATGATTATTTACAGTAACGAATAATACCTATAACCTCTTATTCAATAACCAATATTCAATTCAAATATTATTTAATCCATGATAATTTACAATAAAAAATATTCCCTATAACCTCATATTCGATAGCCGTAGGGTTATAGTAACACTATGTACATTAGATAGAATAATTACCAAACACCTAGAACTTGTCTATTAGATCCATCTAATCTAAATGTGAGTTCTATCACAAATTGACTATTCCATATGGTCATTTACATCATTAGTATGATCATCCACCTGTCTTAACACTCTACCCTCTTTATTTCTAACATTGGGTAGACATTCCTACTCCCAGCTCTTAGATGTAGACTAACATCCAATAGTCTTTGGTGACTCTACCCTCTTTCTTTCTAACTTTGGGTAGACATTTCTATTCCCATTTCTTAGATGTAGACTAACATCCATACTCTTTGGTGACTACCCTCTTTATTTCTAACATTGGGTAGACATTTCTATTCGCATTTCTTAGATGTAGACTAACAGCCATAGTCTTTGGTGTAAAGCAGGTAGATGGAAAAGACCAAAAGAGGCATGGGAAGCATGGTTACGTGTCTTTTGCACAACTGATTGTATTGTATAACTTACAAAGAGATCTGGGACAAGGACACAAGTAATTTATTATTTTTTTTCAAGATTTATACAGCAAGGAGATTGTTGAAAGATTAAATCTACACTTCATAAAGTAAAAGTAAAATTTCAATTTCAAGGTCTGCTGTCCTTTAGATTATCTTTCACCTTGTGGATGTTGAAAAAATCTTCTCTTCTTAATAAATGAGCTACTTGTATGGTCAATATAAAACACAAAATCTATCTCTTGGCATTATAAGTTTTTCCCTTTTTTGTTGCATCTGTTTGTCAAACCATATCTTGTTTAATTCTTATGCACTGCCATTGAGAGGGCATCATAGTCAAAATATGAAACAGGCTATATACGAGAGTTCAAAAGAATAATTAAGTACATTAAAAGGACATTTAATAAAGCCGTATGTGGAAAATTGGAAACAGTAAACATGATATACAATCAATTGCTCCCATCAGTAGTTAAGAATTGGTCACCTTTTCCATTTAGAAATGGAACTACATTACGCATATCATTATTTATGTATCCAACACCATTATACTATAATAACCAACTCTACAGATTTGCAGAGGAACCAGATTTCTATTTTTACTTTCTGTTCTCATGAATAATAAATCACAATTTTCTTAAATTGCTCTAGCAGTATGGACCCACTCATTAGAGCCCATTCACTTTCGTTAGTTGTTGTTCAAAACTCTTCAGAATGAAACAAAGCCCGTAGAACTGTACACATCATGTACCGAAGTGAATCCCAACCACACAAGGGCATTGTAATGAAATCTTAAACCACAAATGCTTTCCCTAAAGTTGAGATAAATACTGTCGTTACATGATTTTATTATTTATATAACCAGCGCCGAATCTGATTTACAGTTTTACCAACTTCAACTCTATAAGTAACAACTTATCCGGATTTGCTAGTGCTGATAGAAGTCTTGCATCAAATATTTAAATCTAAGTTTTGGCTGTATCTATTTATTTTGGACCATGTCCAATAAATTGGCATATTTCTCCAACTTTAGGTGTTGGTTCCATAAAATATTTCAATGTAGCCAAATGTATGCCACTTAAGTGAATCACAAATTAATGCAACGCTCAAATTAATTCAGCCAAAAAATTTCACCACGGATTGTGTTAAAAACAATGTTTCAGGGGTACGGAGGGACAGGGAATGCATTTTTGGGGCAGCATATGTTTTATCCAAACATTAGGAAAAGCTATTAAAAAGCCGGAAGAATCACAAAAGGAAGTTCAAATTTTCAAAGTTAAATACAATGTGCTGGATTTACAATGACAATCACTCCTTAAGCTTTTTGGGAAGTTCTTAACAATTTTTTATCTTAAAATGTTACCTGTTAAAATTTTATGCACCAGGCTATCCATTCTGAAAAAGGGGGACTCATAAACGATGGACTATTTTATATGAATTTTAGAGCAGAACATTTTATTAGGTCAACCGAGCAATAAAGAAATATTAATGTCTAAAAACAACCTAAATAGGTAAATGGGACACATTATAACCATTAGAAATAAGAATCTACAAGGCAAAAATAATACAGGTCAAAGCACAAGAACAAATGAGAGAAAAAACAAGCTAGGCATTCTAGAGCCACAAGTTTAAGTTTTACTCCACTTATCTAAAAGTTGAAACTGATGGCACGAAGAGAGATTTTTGAATTCATTCTTTCACGACCTTTGTATGTTTTCTTTATACAGACTGAAAATATTAGGTATAGAAAGCAGAGGTATTCATATATAAGCTGTAGGGATTCTTATGCAGGTTTTTTTTATTCAATGCGTTTGTAAATTGATTATACTATATTAAAATTTAGACTGGTCAAACATGAATTGAGTTTTAGGTAAATGCTTAAACACACAGATATCCCATAGATAATTCACATCTGAGTCGTTACATAAATAAGAAAGAGAAGCATTTGAAGAAAAATCAATGATCCCCATTTCCCGTTTGTTTGATGTCATGACTATTGATGTAAAAGCACCCAGAGCGCCTAATGGAAAAGCTGTAAGCTGCAAACATTGAATTAAGAAATGCAGCAACACAAAAGATGAACATAAAAAACTGCAGTTTCATAAAAAATATGGTCAGTGATCTCTATATTTAAGACACGTGCATATTTTTAGAAAATGGTTGGATTTGATGCATAGCATTATAATTACACAAACATGAGGGTGTCCAATCCCCCAGTAAGAAAAACTTGAAGATTGCAGACTGTTTCAAAAACTCAACACATCCCCAAAAGCAAATCCAACTTCCAAATAGATATTGCCTGAAACATCTTTGTTAGCTGACACTTACCTGAGGTGTTATCATTGGCAACTATATACATTCTTCCCATACACCAGATACTTCAACCTATTTTCAAAGTCATTTTCTCACCTGAGCATTCACTTTGAAGAAAATGAAATTTTCTGGTAAGCATTTAGCAAATAACTCATATATACAATATCATTATTTTCTGCCGTCTGGACTGTAGACCTTGATCAAACTGAAGGACTGGCCAACATAAGACAAATTCCAGCCTAGAAAATAGCTTGATTTCTCTACTTAGTGGACTAGCATAATTCTAGCTGATGGAGAAATTGGCTGGCCTACATGTTCCATATTTTCAATCTCCATATAGCTGTTATTCTCTTTGTTACCACCAACTTTTGAAGATTCTTCTGCAACCAAAACATCAGCAGACATGTTGCATATATCAATGTCCATGTTTTCTGAAGAGTCCTGTTCAGCATGATTCCCATCATTTGGTTTTGAAACTTCTATATTCTTTATGCCATGGACATCAAAACCCTTTCCATTCTCCAAAACAGCACATTTTTGGGTGAGAAGATTACACTTAGCATCAGAAGCATGATTATTATTTTGTGAAGGACCTTGATGTTTTGACAGGGACCCATTAGCAGTGTCATGGAGATCCCCGGAAGCAAGAGGATCACATATTTGAGAATGAAAATGAAGAGAAGCAGCATTGCAAGGTCTGGTCAAAGAAGAGCTACCTTGCATATTAACAATGCATTGATTACTGGCTCCCATACAAGTGTCTTGTATAGGTGTCGCAACCTGAACAGGAATGGTGGCCTGCACTATACCCAATGGGTTTGTTTCTAAACAATTTGAACAATTAAGCGCTGAGGGATCCCATAAGCACAAGGATGATGTTGCTGGAAGAGTCTCAGGATTCATAGAAGACATTATGTCACTAGGAGCTTCTGTTACTGTAAATGATCCTTCACCTGAAGCTACTGGTGATCTATGAAAAAGCAGATGAGCCACCATGCGATCAATGGCATTAGTCTCTGTTTCAAAGTTTGAAATGCCAGCACACCTACATTTATCGCAAACATTGCCAGGAATATCAGGTTTGAAAAATTCCAGCTTTAGTGAAGAAAAGTCACAAATGATATTTCTAGCAAGCACTCAGAAACCAAATAAAAGCATTTTTGAAAAGTAAACAATGGATTAATTTGCAGATCAAAGAATTGTTAAATCATTAATCTTAACCACCCTGAGCAAACAGAACAAAACTTCATTATAAAGTGAAATTCATAATATTAGTCATTATGAACACTCTTCCCATCAAATATCCCGGTGTTTGTGTGAACAACAAAAAGAGTGACTTAAGAAAGATGAGAAATTCCTCAAAGAATTTTACTGATCATGCTGCACGTACAAGCACAGGGAAAAATCATTGAATATTAAAATTATAGTCACTGACAAACGGGGAGTCATGATTCTTAAGGTTACAAATACAGTCCTGTATCTCCATATTATACCCATTCCCAGGCCGCTGGAGATTGTGCAACATGCTTTCGCAGGATATCAAGCATATAACTATTTTATAGCCATGATGAAAGAGTTAATATAGCATCAACACAGTACCTCATGTATATGTTTAGGAATGGTTCACTATATATCCAAGACAATTGAAAGCTTTCCTAGAAAACGACAGTAGCATATGAAAAATTATTAGAAAAATTTTGAGTTCAACTTTATATCAATCAACTTTAACTCGGTAAACTTTCAAGTATAACTTGTAGCCTACTAGGTGAATCAAATATAAATGCAACAAATTTCACATATGGACTTAAAATCTGATTGGCATGACAAAATAATTTTTTTCTGTGACAACAAATGCAAGCAAAAATGATTTTCTTGAATCCCCAGTTTTGTAGCAAACCTAAATTTTTTGATTCAGAATTAGCGAAAAGAATGGGTTAACAATCTGAAGTTTTGGAGTGAGATAACAGCATGAAGCAGTATATCTTGATCACCCAGCATGAATTACCAATGGCAATTGCAAATTATTTGGGCAGATAGTGATGATATGTCAAAGTCACTTTCCTAGCTTCAGGGGAAAATATTAAAAATGGCTGTATATTCAGCTACTCACGGAGAAGATAATTTAAAACTGGAAATAAAATTTTCTATAGAAGAAGTTGTAAAGACTCCCATAAATGCATTAAAGGACTCCATCAAGCAAACAAATCAAGCTGTGTACACTAATTATAAAAATGAATAGAAGGGAACAGAGAGATCACTGGAAGGATATGTCATTGCATGATGGCACAAAAGAATGGCCCGCAATCTGCAGCAACCAACACTACCATTGATTTGGGAAAAAGCAAATCTGAGGAGGGCAGCATTATGACTCTAAAACATAACTTATTCAACATTACTTGTGGTAAAAGAGAAAAATATTCCATATCAGATATGTAGGCCAGATCTTATAAATCAAAGTTGTGATATTTTAATAAATTAGATATGTATCTGTGCTCAAAACAAGTATACGTTCATTGTGGGAATGTGAGCAGACATGATGCTAAGCGCGGACATTAGCAATGTGGTAATGATAGCAATCAAGACACAAACGTCATGCATAACTAGAACTAGCCTAAGAATATAACAAACTGTTGAAATAAAGCAAGTACTAAATTAGTACTTATTTGCATTGATTAGTTCTGAAAAGTGAAAACTATAGAGAGCTGTTTGGGTCCTAATTACATATCAAGAGTCATAGCAGACAAATTCGAAGTAATTGCCAAAACAGACATGAGCAATGTGGTAATGATAGCAATCAAGACACAAACGGCTTGCATAACTAGAACTAGCCTAAGAATGTAACAAACTGTTGAAATAAAACAAGTACTAAATTTTTAGTACTTATTTGCATTGATTAGTTCTGAAAAGTGAAAACTATAGAGAGCTGTTTGAGTCCTAATTACATATCAAGGAGTCATAGCAGACAACTTCCAAGTAATTGCCAAAACAAGTTTATTAATAATTAATTTACAGTAAGACAAAGAAAATTTGATGCAAAATTAAGCTGCCAAATTGGCATCATTCCCAGAACTTAAAGTAATAATAATTATATTGAAGAATATCTATCAGGAATGTGAGTATTATTTTAATCTTCAAATTTACTATGAAGCTTTACCAGGATAAAAACTTGAGTAACTGGCTTTCTTGACAAAATCTAATACAGTTTTTCCCTATGGCTGCTACATTGCAAATGATCTTAAAAATAAATTGCATCATGAAGAAAACTATTTGAATCTCATGAAAACATTAACTACTAAGTAATTTCATAAGGATGTCAAACCTGTCAGCTTGTATACAAGATGTCTCCTGGAGACATATTTCAATATCCTCTCCTCTGGTTACACTGTTATTCTTGGTATCATTGACATTGTGCCGTTGCACAGCATTACTGGCCAAACGGTATAAAGCATCTCGTATATTAAGCCTTGTGCTGATGTCTAACTGTGAGAAGCAAACAAGATTTAATTAACATTACATGATAGAAGTTTTGTATGATGAATGAAGGTAATTTCTCAAAGATAGCAAGACTTGGACATTCATCTTTATACCTCCGTCACTGAGGTCTGAAGTTGATGAAGCATTGCTGCCTCCATAGAGGAATCTTCATTATCAAAAGCTGATCCACAATCTGCAGATGTGTTGTCCTGTTGATCCAACTCTCCAATTGACGTTTCTGAAATTTTCTCAGCTACTTCTTGTGGCTTCACGTCTTCATGCTGATATTGTACTTTATGTGGGTGTTTATGAAGCAGAGAAGAATCTATAGAATTGTTTTGTTGTTTATGATCAATAGCCAGCTTGTCTTGCATCTGTTGGCACCATTTTAACTTTTCCATTTTATCTTCTGGTGTCATCATGGGTGGGCCACAAGTCATGTCAAAATGCTGTTTCAAAGCTTGGTGTTCATTAGATGTACCTTCTGGCAGCTGGTATGCAGCAAAATATGGCCGAGGTTGCCTTCCATTAAGCCCTGGACTGGAGGATGGCATAGTAAGCAGACAATGCAATGGGTATCCGTAGTCTGCATGGATATATGGAACCTGAGGGCGCACATGTACAGAAGAATTAAATCGCTTCCGTCTTCTACAAGACATGTAGTGGAGAACAAAACCTTGTAGAGCTGATACTGAACCCATTAATTTTAAACATACAACCAATTCTTGGGATTAAGAAAATACCTTCTGGGAATTAAGAGCCAAATCCTCATCAGCAAATTTTATCTGGTCCTTTGTCTGCCTTAGATTGGAGTTAACCTGGCACAATGACATTACAGTACAAAGAAAGTCAATATGGATATGCAGCTCAACTCAGAATAAGTACCAACAAAGGAAAGAAGCTTCTAAAACTTCTTCCCCCCACATGTGTATGTTTGCATTTAGAAACAAAATAAAAGACAAATATCCAAAGACAAATACAATGCTTTCTAAGTATAAAAAGTGCAAGCTGCACTTGATTGCTGTCAATGATTACTCTTTCCCTTGTTGGTCTAAATGTAATAATTCCACCCATCTGCTTTAAACAATATTCTCTTGTAAGTTTTAATTCTATTGTTTCCTTTTCTAGCCACATCAGCAGAAGAATAGCTGATAGCAACGTATATACTCCATGCATGTTTAGAATTGGATTGCTATATGATTTGCCAATCAAAGGCAGCTTATCTTCAAAAACTAGGAATTGTCAAGTCAAAAAAATTGGCTTTATTAAATGAAATATCACATTTTGCCTAAAAATAGAATACTGTCACCGAATTGTTAGGATATCTCTCTTTCTAGAAAATAGTATCTAATGATGGTCTCACATAGGAAGAATAATTGTTTCTGTGATATACATCTATTTGTTCTTTCAATGGTAGAATGGATGACTTATTAACTTGCTATGTTATGATAGATATATACTGGTTTACACAAGCTTAAAAAGTACTTGTCAACTGAAAAATAAAAAATGTGAAGGACCAACTGGCTTACCTTATTTGTATACTGATAAGTTGTACATGACTGCTCATTTTGACATGGTGACTGAGATTGTATAGCTTCTTCTGATATCCCACCACCCTTCGATTTCTGTCAATCAGCATTTTTAACAAAATAATAAGCACACATCCAACAAACTAAGCTCTTCTAGAACTCAATTTAAGTATGCTATCTTAGAAAATCTTAGCTGTCATTCAAAATAGCAGATCTTTTTAAATACAGTAATATCCTTTATCAATTTAAAAATGCAATAAATGCAATGTAGGCTTGAATGTACATCACCAGCATATCTCTTAAGTAGAATTATCTTTTATCTATCAAAGCCATGGAAAGAGGTATTTAGCTACCTGTTCTTCAAATAATGTTCCAGACACATTCTCTGTATTTCCACGTGATGCCAGCATGTGACTCATAGATGGCTTCTTCAAAGGTATATAATGACATGATGTCTGGTCATTATGAGGGACATGCTCAACATCCAAGTCATCCTTCTGATTGAAAACAAGGGAAGATGAACTGTCACATGGTACACACTCCATCTTTACTTTACGTTCAGTAAGTTGCAACCTTCCCATGTTCGTAATTTCTGGATTTAATGAATTCATCCCCTGATACATATTCCTTGGATCGCTATGATTAGATGAGACAAATGAAGCTGTATGCCATATCAATTCATCTGAACTGCTGTCCATTGCTTCTGACAAGGTAGGCTCACTATTTCTGGTCAAATATGACAAAACCAAAAATTTAAATGAGTAATAATGTGACATTAAAACAAGGCACTGCAAGTGCAAACAAAGCACCGTTACAAAAGAATTTTTAGGACTGCCACAAGTCAGGAATGCTTGTTAAGAGATAACAATCATCAGGATAGGAATTAATATGAATGGTGAGCGATAAGTATCCCACTAAATAAACACATTGAGAAAATATAATCTATTAGACAGTCAGAAATCAGGAGCCCTTGATAGAGAAAAATGAAGCATGAGGTTTTAACTCACCGAAAAAGTCTTTCAACCTCCTCGAAGTTGCCCATATTTTCCCAATCATATTCTAGTATACTATTGCTTGTTTCACTTCTGCGATCCCCTTCAAAAATGTCAAGATCACCCTCTGTTGGAGAAATATCATTCAATAAGAAATGAGATGAATTAGTCACTGCATCTGCGTCTCTACTTGACAATAAAGGGTCCACTTTACTGTACCCTAGAATTAGATCACTATTGACTGATTTCAAATCTTTGCAGCAACCACCATTTACTCCCTGCTTTTGAGAACCAATTCCCATGGATGAGTCGTTACACATGGGATCATATGCATTTGTTGCCAAGTCTTCATCATGTAGAATAACCCATGTATCCACATTTATTTGCTGAGATGATAGCTCACCCTTATTATCTGAACAAGACAGACCTGAAACCTTGCCCTCAAAGACACTGTTTACTCCTACCATTTTCTGCTCTGCATTCTTAGCCAGCATATTGGAATTTTGACACTGTAACTTCTTCCACTGCTTTTCACTCACTGCCCATGTACTCTCTTTTGCATCACTAGGATCAGGTACAATATGGTCCTTAGTTTGGTTGAAATCGTCCCAAAACATATCATCCATCTGAAACAATTATCCAGTGCAGATATAAGAATTCTGTATTAAGGTTTTACAATTTCTACAAACAAACGAAAGGGAATTTTTATAAACTTTATTAATTCAATAATTTTCATGGAAAATGACAAGTTTCTCGAGGTACAAATTACTGCACAGAGAGCTATGTGAATCTTACAAGTGTGAGCATTTATGAGAACAGTTGAAAAGGGTAATAATGTATTCCTATAGGTTTAAACAGAAAACTTTCTGCTGCTGCTGAAAATGGGGCCTGGAACTTTGAAACCCCGGTTAAAATAGTTTAGGGATATTGCTTTTCCAAACCGTAGCATTGATGCAGTCAAGTTTTTGCGAGTAATATATTATTTACAGTTTTAAACTTTTGAGTGTAGATCTTGAAAAACTGTAAGGAAGAGCGAGAACTTAAGTTTTCAAGGGATCATTTCACTGCAAATTACAATTAATTTTTTCACACCCGAGTAAACACTGGTAGCCCTTCTGCATGTGACCGTTGCCTTGTGCAAGCTTTTACAATAAATAAGTTAGAAGTGTTTAAGAAGGAAAATTCAGCAGAGGAAAGAACGTATGTAAAATAAATTATACCAACACTATTACTTATGTTTGATGTTTGAGATCTATCCGTTAAAAAAGTAGATTTCGTGCATGCGTTTGTTGTTCTTTTTAAATCCCTACATGATAAACCCTTTTTTCTAAAGTTCATTTAATTACAAACCCCATTTTAAGTGAAAAATTCAGCAGAACTGCGTATTCCCAAGATTAAATGTGCTGTACAATTAATAAATCTCCTGCAAAGGCCCAACCCGTTATGACCCGATGTCCAAATCTCTATCATGCAAAGGTAAAGGGTGATTTTTAATCCCATAGCAAGCTGCTAAATTGGCCTATGAGACCACTTTAAGGCAACAAGGTCACATATTCATATTACTTTACCTTATATACTGTTCAAATTTTGTACATCTGCTTTATTTGTTCAAGGTTGTGTATTCCCTGGGTTTCGATCTCATGACCAATCTCCAAAGCAAAGCAGGCATGGCGAATCCACCTACCAACAGTGACAATGGGAGGTCCTAAGTTTGAAGGCCCACTTGGTCAATGTCTTACACCAAAAACAAAACAGGGTTATCTTACAACTAAGAAAAGAATCAAACACAGAAAACCAGAGAGTTATCTACCTCATCTATGCTCCAACCTGACATGATTATCAAAGGCCTTAAATGCCGAGATATCTGATTCGAGTCACAGCAACAACAAAATATCCCTGCGCAAACAAAACGCCGTCTCAGAACAGACAAACAGGCGACGAAACCCCGAATCCCCCCTGCAGAAACCTCGTAATCAAAACTTCTCACAGAACTCTCTCAATCCTCAACCAAAATCGCTAAGGTTTGGAGTAACAAATTCCCAAAAGAAATTCCCATCGACCAAACTGTACAAGGATACCAGCCGCGAAATAATTCTCGAAGAATCTGAAAACCCTCCTTCAATTTCTCTTGTGCTGGGGTTTATTGTTTCCTTAGTTTTAAAAAAGACTGGTAGAAGAAACATTATACAGAGACTGGTAGTGGGCATGCCACGTATGATTTTCACACCATTTAATTAGCTTCCACGTGTCTTTACGAATCAAATCTGGTGGACGAGAGACTCCGCGGGCGATGCGATCTACTGGACTTTTCTGATTGGCCGAGGATGAATTTCATTTCGTGGTGCCCGAATGTGCATTAATTTCGATGTGTTTTAGGGTCCTTCTCCTGAGCCAGAGTGGAAAATATTTAGTGGCTAGTTTTTCATTTCATTTGCAGCCACAAGTATTTTGGACGCGTGTAACCGCCACCCGGGCCCGGCTGATCATGTGGGCCCAACATTTTCTCTTCTACTGACATACATCTCGTGAGAAGTTTGTGGCCCAGAATTCTTTCTTTTATTCCACGTTTGTTTCCGAGGTCTACACAGTTTTCAGTTCTGTGTGAATATGGTCAGGTGTATTTTATTGACTGTTTATCTGAATAAGTGGTGAGAGAAACTGTTTTTTTGTGTTATCCTTGACCAAGAAGAAGACAATTACCTAGTACATGACTATTTTTTTTTCAAAACTTGGAAAAAGGTTATGGTGAAGACTCCTGAATTGTTTATTTATTATTATTATTATCATTTTGTGTTATTTAAGTTTTTAAATGGGAAGTTTAATTTATGTGAAAGTGTAAGTACACTTTTGGCTTTTTTAATTGAAAAAAAATGCAAAAATGTTTTCAGAGATTATCTGAAAAATACAGATGATGGTGATGGTCAAGGTGAGAGTAGAGATTAGCAAATAGACTTGCAGTTTTTTATCATCACGAGATTGCGCAGAACAAATTGTAGATAGACTTTATGTGACTTGATGTTTGCAGCCAAAATATAGAAATTAAGACCCACAACCACGAGATTATAATAGAACAACACAACTCAAAGAGAGCAATAATTTTGTAACATAGGCAAAATAAAGCTTACAATCTTGGGTTCCATGAGCAATGACATTAGTTGAATAAAGAGCAGGAGGAACACCAATCAATCTTGAAAAGAAGACCTTAGGCCATGTGCCATGACAACCTTCCTTTTGTTGAGTAGTAGCTTCACTTGAAGTTTTATTTGTTGGATTTGGAGAGTAAACTTCAAGTTATTCTCAACATTATCTTGTAACTGAGAAAAAAGTGAAGTCAGACGATAAAATTGTCACATTGAAGCCCTAGATATCTGGCTTCTCAGTGAACATTTAGGTTATTAAAAATAGCTTTACACTTGAATCTCCGTATATGAGACAAAATAACATGCTTGACTAGATCAACTATAGTATTAGCATGTAACCCCGCTCCAAGAAGGGCTTCTTTCCATTTTAATTTGTGTTCAAAGATAGTTGGCAAGTCATTAAATACTAGGTTCCATTATTTTTTAACAAACTGGCATCCCCAAAAGATAAGCTTTATATTTTCTTGCCTTTGATAGAAAGAACCATTAATTGGTTGGGCAGTCATACATTTTATCTTGTTCGCAATGAGCAATTTACAATTTAGAATCTTCCAAGCAATTAATTGAGCATTTGAATTGGCTTTTGATTTCCATATCTGAGTAGATAGTTTTGACAAAAAAAATCATGGAACCCATGATTCCACTTGGAATTCAATCGAGGCCTCAAAGGAAAATTTGGAAGCAATTGCAAGTAAATCGTCTTTAAAGGAAAAAAATAGAAAAGGATATCGTGACATCCTTAACTAATCTTTGAAGAAGTTGCAATGAATAGAGGTACATAATTTCATAGAAAATTCCAATAGTACTAAAGCTTGTACAAAAATAAAAAAGAGTTTGTATTTAAAACCTAGATTGAATTTATCTTTAACCAAATGTCATGGCAACCAACTCACAGTACAAAAATCCCAAAGATCTCCACCATTTCATACTCTTTTTGAAAAGGGCATAAGATTGTTTTGGAAAGCTTAAAACTGCAAGGGGCTTGTCCTATAAACAATGTGCTTATTCCATCAAATAGATGAAATGGAGAAACTAAATCTATGTTGAAGTGAGTTCTCTCTCCTTACAATAGATAGCAATTGCATGTTGCCAAGCCTTCCATATAGACTAGAGGGGAGGAGAAGCATAGAAGCCTTAATTGGGAAAAAAAAGCGACAAGAAGAATTTTATCTAACCATCCCACATGCTATCATTTTCCCTTGACACAAGTACAAGATAAATGTCGTTCCATATAAGAATCTCACACAAATCATCCCTATTAACAACTCTAATTGTCCATTTGGCAACCAAAAATCCTTGCATTCTCAAATCTATAAGCCCTAAACTACCTCTACGTTTTGATTGGATACAATGAGTCCATGATGTGAATATGAATCATCTATTAGCATCCCATTTAGCTTGATGGATAATTGTGACTAAATGCTCATACCCCTCTTTTTAGGGCATCCGACATCTAGAAGAGTAAACATGTGCAACAAGGAAAAAAAATTGATAACTTGTATTTTGTCAGCCAAAGATAGAAATTTGTTTTCCCAATTGAAAAGCTTATTCCTAACTCTATTAAGGTACCAGTTTCACATATTTTAGAGTGACACCTCGATACCAAATGGTATACTATGGGGCATCATAATTTCCATGTGTTTGATTTGTTTCCATTCCTAGGGAATCTAATGAGGAATATGGTCATTTTGAAACATTAGAAATTTAGTTGTATCATGTGCACGTTTCAAAATCGAAACAACACAATACAACTCCAACCATCCATCATATTAGAAATGCATTTTTCAAAATTTTATAAAAATATCAACCTATCATCAACATAATGTGAATGAGTAACAACCACATTATTAGGAGTAGAGATTCCTAAGATCAACTTCGCATTATTAGCACTTTGAAGTAAATATCTGAGAGTGTCACTCATAATGACATATAGGTATAGGGCTAAGGGACAATCTTGTCAAATAGATCTTTGTAAAGGAAATAGATATGTCATCACATTAGTGATAACAACTTGAGCATTAGCATCTTGAAAAAAAACATTTGAACATGAGCTCCAAGTTTAGGATTGAAACCCAACCATTAAAGCATTTTTAATAATAAAACTCAAATGAATACTATCATAAAATTTACCAAATTTTTTTGTCATGTTTGCTAAGCCAACTCACAAGTCTCCTATGCTAACATAATATTATCAAGAATAAATCTGTTAGTAATAAATTTTAGCTCTAACAATTCCTTGCACAATCAATTTGATCCTAATGGCCAACACTTTTGCTATAATTTTATAGAAACTATTGAGCGGGGTTATAGGATGCCAACCAGAAATAGAGTCTTCATGTTTACCTTTAGTAAGTTCTTTGATTATACCGCCATTAATAATAGGCCCAATGATCCATTTTTAAAAGCCTTATGGTATAAAACATAAAAATATCCGTTAATGTGTTGCCACATAGCTTGGTAGAATTTCATAGGAAGCCCATCGTTGCCAGGACTTTTGTAAGGGGCCATAGAGAAAAGAGCATTTTCTAGCTTTCCAATGACAAGATTCTATCTAGATATTGACTATAATTAGAGTTTATTATGTTAGAAATAAGAGTTTTGATCATATCTTCAAGGGTTTGTTGAATATCCCGACATTGGTCATCTTTAAAAACACTTTCATACAATCATTTAAAAATATAGGATATATTCAAAATTTTAGACTGGAGAGTATCAAATGCATCCCTTATCAAGCTTATTCTTTCATTTTTTTGTTTATAATTGAGATAATTGGAAAAGTATTTAATGCCTTTGTTTCCTTCTTTTATCCCATAAAATCTAAATTTGACTTTAGCCCCTTGTCCTTTATAATTCTCAATTTTATGCAATTGAGCTTTTGTAGTAGCAATAGAAATTTGAATTCTACTATTGCAAGGATCATCATTAAGGAGTTCTTTTGGCTAAAACAAGTTTTCCTTTAAGGGATTTTTCCTTACATTTGTGTTGCCAAGCCTTTTTTTTCCAAATGAGCATAAGAAGTTAGTCCATTGGGTAATGGTTGTACACAACCATTCAATCTAAGACTCCCCTTCATCTGGTTTAGGAAAAGAATTCTAAATCCCCTCAAGAGAAGCTAAACAAGTAGGTTTTTTTAATAGGATACATTTAGCTTGAAGGGAAGCGAGTGGTCAATGTGTGAAGTATGAGACAAACTTATGTTGTAGATTACATGATAATGCTACAAAAGAGTAGTACAAAAGTCCACTTGAACCCATAATCCCTCTGAATCTTGTACTAATGAAAAAATAGGGGATATTTGAAATCTATCCAACCTACTCAAATTTTTGTCCACTCCCATTCGACACTTAGACTGGAGGTAAACCACTTTTTTGATTGACTAGTAAATTTGTCGTGAATATGATCTACCACTCGCAAGGAATTACGACAAAAGAACCAACTATAAAATTCTTCACAATTGAGATTGAATTGTTTAGGCTAGCTACAATCATGAGAATGTTCAACCATATAAAAATATCCCCTAGAATCCAATCGACATTGGGAAGATTATTAGCTATCCAGCAAGATTGGGGGCATAAATTGAACAAAAACCTATGAGTTAACCATTAATAAACATGAGGGCCCAAACACAACTATGAGAAGGGTCCTTATCTTTATTAATCATGGAGTGAAGCCATCAACAACCCCGCCTTTACCATCATTATGGGATGTGTGCAAAAAAAATTAGCATCCCTCCAAACATTGCATAATGAAGCATCATGCTAAATGCACCAAAAATTCCATAAATATCATCCAAATCGGTAGTTGTCGTTCCCTGCTAGGGTTCATTTAGCTAGCTTTACATTTTTCTTGGTGAGTCGTGAGTTCAAAATTATCATTTGGTGTTGTGGACATCAACTACTTGACTATGTTGTTGGAAAACAATTTCAAATAACATTAGACTAAAATATGGGTTTCAAGACATAAATTATCGATCACCTTATGCATCAATATACGATTGGTTCATTTTTTTATACGCCTTTGTGAAAATGGAATGTTTTGTTTAGATTCACACAAAAAGTTACTAAACTTAAAAATAAGGAAAGACTTATTATTATGTAATACACCAACGACTAGTGGAGTGTGTTCATTTACTAGATCCTCTCTACTACTATGGTGGGTGTGAAGGTTGTAAGTAGTTAGTATAAGGGATAGAGGCACAAGTAGTGGGAACCATGGCTTTTGATTGATGGTTACACAAGACACATGGGAGAACGTCATCTTCTTGTTCATTGAGAGCTTCATCGTCTTTAATTGGATCTATTAATGGGGTGCTTATAAGTTTGTCAATCTTACACATTTTTCATTTTTAATTATAAAATATTTTAATTTTTAAAAGAAAATCTATGTTCTTGGACTTGGAGTTATGAAGTATATAAGCTTCAAAAGTTGTGTCTTGTTGGGGCGACCCTTTGGTGAAATGGTGGGGCTTCTTGCCTGTAGTGACTACAACCAAGGTTAAAACCTTGCAGGATTACTCTCTACTGCGTCAACAATTGAGAGGCCCCCAAGATCTCGTATCTTGATTTACCCGCGGGATGTGGAGTGGGGCATTTGCATTCCGCCTAGGGAGTACATCCCTAGCTTAAATTTTGGGGCAACCCTTTGGTGAAATGGTGGGG
>MU226333.1:571920-583867 GCA_018584345.1 Thuja plicata | reverse complement strand
AGGGCCTCCATTTCACACCTTTGCACTCCATGACTAGAGAGCTATGGATCGATATTTGAGGCCTCATTCTTGAGCAACCTTGGATGGAATGATTTATAGAAGTGTGTCAACATTTTAGCACACAAGTCCTACCACTTTGAGCTCAAATTTTAGTGACAAGATCCTTTCTAACTCTCCTTTCTAGATTTGTGTTCTATATTGCTCTATCAAACACGTAGTTCTATATGCATGTTTATTATTGTACAACTTCGTATCTTTCATTTAGCCTTATTGCATAATCATAAATCAATTAAGGGCGTGTATCTTCCCAAACCAATTTGTATTTAGCTCTTGTTTTCCTTCATTGGCTTGAAGTTGAATCAAGTGTTAAGCCCCACTAATGAAATTAAAAGGTATAGAAGTAGGTATGAGCTCCAAAGTGCATAAATAGACCCCTAACCTATTCCACCACATTTCACGAAGACCCTAAATATTGTAGGAGATAAAATATATTTGTGAGAATCAAGAGGCATACCATGGGTATCCAAGTAATCAAGAGTGGAATAATGATTTTATAGGAATTCATCTTGAGAGAAATCACCCAATTGTGTGTTTATGAATTTACATCCTTCTTTTCTCTATAAACAAATCTCCTTCTTGTAGATGCCTTGATGAATTGAAAAACTAACAAAGGACCATCTAGGGGAGGAATGAGAACAATCACTAGTCTCCAATCACAAAGATAAAATAGACTCAGAAGCACTCTAGAAAATTTAGGCCAAGTGGAAAACTCACTATTAGAGGGAGCCGCCTTGTTTCTTTTGTTGCAAGTTTTAAAAGATGCACCAAATTGTAGGTTAATAGCTCAAGTTCCAATATTAGTTGAAACTTTAGTTTGAGCTGCACTATTATTGGGGTTTTAGTTATTTTTACATTTTCTACCTATAGTTTACCCCACATTATTTTTAGGAGGATCCTCGAGAAGTTGAGTAAACAAACTTATTATCTAAACTAAGTGTTTGAAAATTCCTTAGAAGAACCAGGGACAATGTTTGATTTATAGTTAGAGGATAGACATCTAAAACAAGTTTTAAAAAATTAAGATAAAGGACACATTGGGTATGATGCAAATAACCAGTTTGAATATCCAAAATATTTTTTTAAATATTTAGAGAGGTAAGGCTAAACACAAACACATTTTTTTGGATGAGCAAAGAAGAACCTATTAGGTTGAACATAAATAAAATTAGCAACTGAGCCAAAAATTATAGTAAAGAAATTCTTGCAAGTTAAAGGTAAACATGAGGTTTCTACATAAATTTACACATGAAGAGACTTTTCATTAGAGTCTATATGGTAAGGAGTGTAAGATTGAAAAATCAAAAGAAACACACTGAGATACCAAGGACCTTGATTAAGAATGGCCTTTGCATGACTAGTTTCAGTCAAGAAAAAAAAATAGACCAAATTACGATGGACCCTATACAAGACCCAATTCTTGTTAACCTAATCTCTAAACATGTTTTCAAGGGAAATTATCCTTAAAGGTAAATTATAAAAGTAAAATGTTAAATCTATTTAAATAGCATTATCAAACTTGAAGATGGACAAAACTACATCAAGAAGAGCATCAAATTTCAAACATCATGAAACACCTTACGAAAAAAATTCTAGGGGTGCTTGTTTAAAGGTATCAAACTATCATTACAAACAAAATTAGTTGGGTTGATACATTTTGAGGCCATTAAAAAGACATTATAGAAAAGCCTAAAATAAATGTCATAGAATAAAAAAGTTCAAGCCAAAGGTACATTATGGCATCGTAACAACATGACATAAGTGAAGACTAAAGCCCTAACAAAGCTCAAAAACCATCACTGAATGTATAAATTTTGATAGATTCACTTGAGCTTTATCTCTTCACAATGTCTTTTTGATAGATTCACTTGAGCTTTATCTCTTCACAATGTCTCAAGGATGTGGAAAGAGGATTGTTGTGGTTGATCATGCATGCAATGTCCAAAGGAAATAGAAATAGGACTAACATGGTTGTACATGCACTAAATGATAATAAAATTGGACTCCAAAAAATGATATTTATGTTAAGGGTAACTAATTTTGTAATGAGCCCAACTCGGCTCCGCTATGACTTAATAGCTTGTGCAACCATAAATAATAACTTGGCCAGAACGTATCACTTTATTTATATAATCAATTTCAAAAACATAATTTTCAATCCACTGACATAATATTTTCCAGCATATTATTTATTGAAAGAGTGTAGAAGAACATACATCAATTTATTTAAGGTAAATATTGATGAAGTAAAAACCTGATTTTTGCTCTATTGTCTACCATTGTAGTGATGACGACCAGCTATGCATCCAAGTCCTCACAAAAGTCACAGTTTCTAGCCCGCGAATGCCAACAAACTGTTCACGTGGTATGTATTATTGTTGTGGCAACACTCTCCAGCACGGATGACAATATACGACACCCTCTTGCACCCACGGCTATTTTAAAATGAGTGTTGGGGTTCAGTCGACAACTTCAATGATTCCAATTGTCATATCCAACAACCGCACCCTTTGTTGCGATGTCAAAGACTCCTCCAATGTGTCACAATTTTCCAATATAGTTAACCCACCACGCATGAACAGAATCAAACAGCCACGACTAAGTGAAGAAACATTGCCACTCTTCACACAATTCAATGAACATGGAGGTTCGATTCAAGTATTGAAACATTGAATCAATTTTGCAATTCGATCAGACTTGTGAATTCTGGAAACCCTTATCAAATCTCTAATCACTGGTTCCCGAGAATAATCTCAGATTCCTCAGCCACAGTATAAACAGTAAGGAATATATATAACCAATTACTATACCTCAGCAGTAATTGCTTCACAATCTTCAGAATATCTACAATACTTCAGTTGTAGATGTCAAACCCTTATACTTCAGCAAGGGCACCATAACCAAGAACTCAGAAACAGATTCACCAGAAAAAATAAGTTTATCAAATAATCGGATGTCAATCCCAATGAAATGAGCTCATATTTATAATCCATCCTTGGCCATAGTTTCCCAAAAAGAGCTTCAGTTCACAGCTCTTTTAAATAACAACTTCTAACTTATTATAATAATAAAGTATTATTATAATAATGTGGCTTTATTATTAATTAATATATTATAACTATTAATTAATAAATATGAAATTATGCGATAAATCCCGCATCCACTGTTGATCAGGCCAAACTGATATAGTCATCCACTGAACTGCAAAAAATAGCAACTGCCAAAAATAGACTTACTATAAATAGTAAGTCCCTAGCCAAGGAAACTGCACACTGAATATTGGTCTGAAGCACTGACCACTATCCATACCGCCCTGCCAGGAATAGAAATTGACCAAATTACTTACTAAAAATAGTAAGTCCAGACTTACTAAAAATAGCAAGTCTGCCAACTGGGACCCTCAAAACTAGGCATCAACTCACAAGGGTCGCGACGATGAGCTGACCAAGCCCTGCCAATACCTGCTAAAAATGGGGTCATCACAGTCTGCCCTCCCCAAGATTTCTTGTCCCCAAGCAATCCCTAAGCAAAATGTATATCACAATCCACTTGGATCCCAAGGGTGAAACTGTGTAATATCACTGTCGTGCACAACTGGCCCCTGTAGCACTCGAATAACTGACATTAAGGACAACATCATCCGAAGACTAACTGTAGGTGTCGATGGAAGAAACAACTCAGCGGAACTCAGCCCAATTGAAACACCAACTCTACCCATACCTGAGTCCCTATTACTAAAAATAGAAAGTCTGCCAACTGGGACCCTCAAAACTAGGCATCAACTCATGAGGGTCGCGATGATGAGCTGACCAAGCCCTACCAATACCTGCTAAAAATGGGGCATCACAGTCTGCCCTCCCCAAGATTGCTTGTCCCCAAGCAATCCCTAAGAAAAATGTATATCACAATCCACTTGGATCCCAAGGGTGAAACTGTGTAATATCACTATCGTGCACAACTGGCCCCTGTAGCACTCGAATAACTGACATATAGGACAACATCATCTGAAGACTAAATGTAGGTGCCGATGGAAGAAACAACTCAGTGGAACTCAGCCCAGCTGAAACACCAACTCTACCCATACCTGAGTCCCTACCACTGAAATCAACCTCTGATAAATTGTCCTGGGTGTATCGATATTGCAAGTGGTCCAACTTGCAAATGCCAATTCCATCTGTGAAGGATGGTACTAACCCATCCCACAACAAATGGTATGAAACTAGAGCCCACCCACATCGATGTAAAACCAACTCCTCTGCCTGTAGGTCAACAAAACATGATGAGCACACCTCATGGAAATGTCAATAGAAAGTCCCAATCTCCGTCAATGGCTAATCACTACCAAGCTGGGAATCAAGAGATGGCTCCAATCTCTGACTCCGCATAACTGCAGGCTGGGTAGGATCCTGGGCAACCCTCTCAGCAAACCCCACCATAAAATCCATGTTGGGAAGCATTGTCGCCAAGGTCTCTACAAGACTCCCCACTAAGCGTCATATAGCGCAAAAGCCTCGAATGAGAGTATCCTCAAATACTCAGTACGAACTCCCCTGCAAGTCTACACTCTAAAGAAGATACTCCATGAATGTCTCGGTGCAATAAAAATTATATGTGGAAGGATCAACCTGCTCCCCCGCAACCCACAGTTGATCCTCCTATAAATGTGGCACAACCAACTGCCTACTGCTACTCGCTGTATGAAATGTGGAAAAATATTTGCTTCTAGTAGAAGCAAGAAAATCACCATGAGAGCTCGTCTCCACTGATGCTCTCACCTCCTCTATGCATGTTGCGCCCAAATCCTGGATAGATGTGTTTGCCACACCATCATGTCCCTCATTCCCAGCCGTAGAAGCCAAATCACCACCAACTACCTCAAAGTTCAACTGAACTGGTTCTGGGGCTGGTGTGGACCGAACATGCTCCAACTCTACAGTGACCTCCTCCAATCGTGACTGTGTCTCATGTAAAGCCAACTGGGTACACTGCAGTGAGTCCACGGTCCCTTCAAGCTCCTGGTAAGCTCAACCACCTCCTCCTCTTTCCCTAAAAATGTCTCATAACAGGCATTGCCCCACTCTAGAAGGTAATCCCTGTCAGCAACTAACTGTGTGTAATTATGCTTCAAGATCCTGACAGCCTCTCGAAGCGCATGAACCTATGTTAGTGAAAGACTACTATCACTGTGCTCATCTGACATAGGAGCACCCCAACCAGATGCGACTAACGTTCGACAAATCGCATCAAAATGCTCAACAACTGAAGAGATGTCTTTGTCACTCACCTTCAGCTGACTAGACACATGATGCCTCTATAATTCATGCCTCCTATGCAAGTTCTTCGTCCCACTGACTGCAATGTGACAATAAACTGACCCAGAACTTCTCACCCCATGTGTGCTATTGTCCTCGCACACATATGCAACTGCGATACAACTCGTCGATACCACAGCCAACACCTCAGAAGAAGCGAAAACCCTAGTAGTATCGCCAATAACAGAGTCCCTATGAATCTTGATCCCGGGACCCATCCAAGAGCACCTCAGATTCATCGCCCAATATCTGATAAGGAATGTCATCCCCCATGTAGCCTATAGCATCATCTAAAAAATCATCTAAAGTGTTCATACTTATTGCATCTACATCCCCTAACAAATGCTCAACGACTATCTCCTGACTCTGTACATCTGACTCAATGTCAGGATGTGAATCAATAACTCCCAAAAATGAGCTGACATCTGTCGACGCCCTGATCATCAATACCACAACAAGGTAGCTCCATGCTCTCGCCTATCCCACCTGAGAGGGATGTCGCCTCTCACTCCGGAGCTACACTACGATAGCTTACATATAAATCTCCGATAACAATTCCCTCAAGAGAATCTGGACCCTCACAGGAAACTACTGTATCAACTGTCTCTGCACCCACTCCAACAACTACTCAAAAAGCCTCAACCTACTAAAGCTTGGTACTACAGTTTACCACTGGTACGGACACGTCCACCTGTCTATGTGTGGAGTGTCTATCATCAGATCCATGAGTAGGTGTCGTACTATATACTGGTGGATATACATCTCGAACACCTGTCGGGGAAGACTCAAGCCTCCTACCCTGCGATATTGATGTCGGCCTACTAAAAGCAGACACCATGTACCTCACTGCCCTATCTACTGTCACTGGATCCGACAGTCTTGCTGCCATCCTCTGCTGATGAAGCCTAAGTCTCTCCATTAATGTATTTATTTTGCCACTATTCCCCACATTGTTGTGTCGGCTCTCGAAGTTGAGCCGCCTGTATCTATCCATAGCCAAAAATGCAAGAGTGCTGATCACTCTAAATATAATAGCAGATCTGCATTAATAAATATTTTTCTACCCCACATGATGGTAGGAAACTGATACCACTGTAATGAGCCCAACTCGGCTCTGCTATGACTTAATAGCTTGAGCAACTATAAATAATAACTTTGCCAGAACGTATCACTTTATTTATATAATCAATTTCAAAAACATAATTTTTAATCCACTGACATAATATTTTCCAACATATTATTTATTGAAAGAGTCTGGAAGAACATACATTGATTTATTTAAGGTAAATATTGATGAAGTAAAAACCTAATTTTTGCTCTATTGTCGAGCAATGTAGTGATGACGACCAGCTATGCATCCAAGCCCTCACAAAAGCCGCAGTTACCAGCCCGCGAATGCCAGCAGACTGTTCACGCGGTATGTATTTCTGCTGCGATGACAGTCCAACACGCGTGGCAGCACTCTCCAGCACGGATGTACTGCCCAAGCAAGCCCATTGGAACACTTACATTATATGATGGTGTAGGAGCACTTAGGCTGCAGGAGCACCTAGGCTAACCTCCATGTTTGTCCATTTTGGCTTGTACTTGACATTAGCCAAGTCAAGATAGGTTAGTTGTATTTCGACCTTAGGAGGTCTTTGCATTGTAGGGTAAGTGCGTTAGTCATTAGGACTAAGGTCACATTACTAGCCATTGTTTGTAGTTTTCATTCTTAGGCTTAATTGTTAGTTGATGGATTGGAGTCTTGAATGTGTCCTAATCTCATAAATGAGGCATAAAGATGCCATAGGGTCCTTAATGATCTTGGATCCTCGAGATAGAGAGGGTAGAGGTCCTAAGATGTAGGGAGGAGGCATAATTGAAAAGATGCCAAAAGTTGCTATTTTGTTGTCATGACAAATGTTGCATGCAATATGGTTACATCGGATTCTCCTTGATTCTAGGAGTGGGGAAATCAACCAACAAGGCCCTACAATGGTGGAAGAAGGCATGTAGAGTAGGAGAGACTCGAATCATGTACAAAGTGATTCATTGTAACATTTTGGGAAGAGCAGTACAGTCTGCAATTGTCTGTTTCCAGAATTCTCGAGCATTTCCTTGTGACAGTCATACTTATTGGATTAAAAGATTCGAAGTAATGGTTGTTTTGTGTTCTTAGGAGGATTCGAGACACTTTTCATTCAGTAAGTTAGTTGATTAGAGTTAGTATTCAGTCGTAGGTAAATTGTTTTGTGTTTAATTAGTTCACTGGTCCTGTCCTGACTAGTCAGTCTAAATATGACTCCCCCATGAAATCTAACCATGGAAAGCTTCCAAGGATAGATGGAAATGTTAGGGGAGTACGTAGTGTACATAGTTGTAGAGTTAGGAGTCAGGGAAAGACAAGTAGCTATTTTTAAGACCAAGCCCTAGGCGAGCATGCACTGTTCGGTTAGTGGTTTGGTGGAGAAACAATGAGTTTCCATGAGTAGGGGAAGATAGATCTGTACGGTCTAAGTACATGATAAGTTAGGGTTTTGTGTTACCTTGACATACTGAGTTGTTCGAGCTCATACCAATCAGTGAAGACAAGTTTTGGACAAGTTTAGCATAGTGTTGCAGACTGTCCTAGTTTTTAGGCCTATTAGCCCTATAAGACCTAGTTTGTAGGAACCCCATGTACGGAGGGCTACTGAACTTCAAACCTTAAAAAAAATTTGTAAGGTGATAAAGGGTATCTGGATATGGTCTTAGATTTTCAAGTTATTTGGGAAAGTTTAAAGTTAATTGGGAAAAACACCCTAGATAGGGCTACAAGGAATTAGGCCTCCTTAAGCCAAAAGTGTGAATTTGATTGCAAAGAGTGAAGAGACCCCTCAAGATGGATTCAAAACTGATTGAATGTGATGTATACATGTTGATGGACACCTCTGCATATGAATCAAGAAGGCTAGAGTGAAAATTGGCATTTAGACTCTTCTAAGTGCAAGTTGGAGAAGTGGAGATTGAACTAACTATAGGGTGTTAGTCTTTCAAAAGGGCGAAGCACAAGTGGAGACTCTTCGAGAAGAGTAGGATTAGCACTTAGTTAATGATCTAATCCTAATAAGGACCTAGAGGAGATTAGGATCCTTGAAGAAGATAGAGAAGATCTTCTTGGTAGATTGTGCAAGCAAGCCCATTGGAACACTTACATCATATTAGTATCAGAGCTTGCTTAAAGATCAGGCTTGTGGTGGATGTTTCAGCCTACTGAATCAGTGGGAGAGAATACACCTGGAGGATCAGAAAAAGAAAAAGTCATGGTGAAAAATGTTGAGCTAGCCAAAAAGGTGGAAGAACAAGAAGAAGACAACAAGTCATTAAGAGAAAGATTGTCTCAAATGGAGCAACTCTTGGGAGAAGTCCAAGAGCAAGCTGAGAAGATGAAGGATAAGATTAACAAGAAAGAAGAAGAAGAAGAAGAAGAAGAAGCAAGGGAGAAAGGAGTGGATATAGAAGAAGAAGCTCCAACCCCGGATCCTGTCAGTGATCAAGAACCCTTCTTAAAGGCATTAAAGGCTTTGAGTGGTAAAGCTTTGGAGGGTGTGCTACTATTTAGTGGACAAATGGATCCAAATTCAGTAGTGGATTGGATAGACAACATAGAGAACCATTTTGAATGTGATGGTATCACAGAGGCCCAAAAAGTGAGTGTGGCCAAGTCAAGATTGAGAGGTTCAGCTCTCACATGGTGGAAGTTTGTCCAAACTGAAAGAGAGAAAGAAGGAAAGAGTCCTATAGCCACATGGAAGGGCATGGTGACTAAGACGAAGCAGACCTATTGCCTGATGATTATGAAGTATAGCTACATAGGAGGAGACAAAATCTCAGACAAAAAGACTTAGATGTCCAAGACTACACCAAAGAGTTCCAAAAGTTGTGCCTACGGTCACAAGTGGTTGAAGATGAAAGCATCAAGCTAGCTAGGTATATGAATGGACTTAAATGGTCTATTCAATAAGACATGAGCCTAGTGAACTTCAAAACCATCCGCCAATGCTATCAAATGGCCTTGAAGATAGAAGAAAAAGGCAAGAGGAAGCAAGAACAAAGTTCTAAAGGAAGAGGTAGAGGAAGAGATAGTAGAAGACAAAGAGGTGGATATGGTGGAAGGAGTTCAGAGTCAAGGACACAAGGAGATGTCAAATACAATGAGCAGCAAGAAGCAAGTTCCAGCAGAGGTGGTAGAGGAAGGAACTCCAATTTCAGAGGTAGAAGTAGTGGACAAGGAAGAGGCAATTACTTTGCCAATATGAAATGTTACCATTGTAACCAAATGGGACACCCTTCCTATAGGTGTCCATAGAAGAGTAGTACTTCTCAAGGAGGTAACAAGAGGACTAATCTGGTCCAAGAAGATACAAGTGCAACTCATAAACACTTTGAGGTGCCATTAAACTCAGAGGAAGGTGAGAACCTCATGATGAGGAGAACAATAATCAAGGAGCCAATCAAGGAGGAGGTCTTTGTTTAGGATCAAATGTAAGGTGATGGGTAAAGTATGTAGGGTTATCATAGACTCAGGGTCTACTGATAATATTATATCAGAGGAAGTAGTCAGCAAGTTAGGTATGACAAGGATACCTCATACTCATCCCTACAAGGTAACATGGCTCAATAAGGGACAACATGTCTTAGTGAATGAGAAAGCATGGGTAGAGTTCTCTATACGGAGATATAAGGACAAGGTACTATGTTATGTACTGCCCATGGATGCATGTCACTTGCTCCTAGGAAGGCCATGGCAATTTGATCGCCAAGCTATCCATGATGGAGTGAAGAACTCCTATACTTTCAAGAAGGATAACATGACTTTCAAAATTCAGTCATTGTTAGAAGATGTAGAGGTGAAGACAGCTGGTCCCAATGTATTAATGGTGAGTGAGAAAGAGTTCTTGGAGGCCATGGAAGAAGGAGAAGGAGTTGGTTTTTCTCTAGTGTTGAAGCCCAAGGAAGAGGAAGACAAAACAGTGAAGAGGACAGAGCTGCCATAGGAGATACAAGAAATGTTGCAAAAGTATGAAGGCATTGTAAGTGATGGACAGACATCAACCTTACCCCCTATAAGACCCATAAGCCATAAGATTGACCTTATTCCTAGAGCTACCCTACCCAATAAGGCGGCCTACAAGATGACACCTCAGCAGAATGAGGAAATAGCTAGGCAAGTTCAAGAGTTACTAGAACAAGGTCTTATAAGGAAGAGTATTAGTCCTTGTGTTGTACCCATAGTCCTAGCCCCTAAGAAAGGAGGTACTTGGATATTGTGTACTGACTCCAGAGCCATAAATAGGATCACTATAAGATATAGGTTTCCTATCCCTAGGATATAAGACTTGATGGATTGTTTAGGAGGTGCAAGGTACTTCACCAAGATAGATTTAAAAAGTGGCTATCACCAAATAAGGGTAAATGAAGGAGATGAGTGGAAGACAACCTTCAAGACCACTGAAGTGCTGTATGAATGGCTAGTCATGCCATTTGGCTTATCAAATGCTCCATCAACTTTTATGAGGTTGATGAATGAAGTACTTAAAGACAACATTTGCAAGTTTGTAGTGGTATACTTGGATGATATACTCATCTTTAGTAAGACAAGAGAGGAACACCTCAAGCATGTGGAATCAGTACTTAAGAGGCTACATGAAGAGAAGTTAATGATTAACTTGGAGAAATGTGAGTTCATCAAAACACAGCTAGTGTACCTAGGATTTGTTCTATCTAATGATAATCTGAAAATGGACAAGAGTAAGGTAGAAGCCATCATGAATTAGCCCACTCCAAGGAAAACAACAGAGGTAAGGAGTTTTCATGGCCTTTCTCGGTATTATAGGAAGTTCATAAGACAATTTAGTGCTATTTGTGCTCCAATGATGGATACAATCAAAGGAGGAATGAAGACCAAGTTCATGTGGAATGAACAAGCCAACAAGAGTTTTGAGTTGCTGAAGGAAAAGATTGCTACCCAACCAATGTTAGTCCTACCAAGCTTTGAGAAGATTTTCACAATTGAATGTGATGCAAGCAACATAGCTATTGGAGCTTTCCTAATCCAAGAGGGCAGACTAGTAGCATTTCACTCTGAGAAGTTGAGTGAAGCAAATAAGAAGTATTCTTCTTATGACCTTGAGTTGTATGCATTGGTTCAAGCCTTGAGAAAGTGGAGGCACTACTTTATGCCCAAAGAGTTCATTGTTAATTCAGATAATCAAGCCTTAAGTTTTCTGAATTCTCAAGAGAAGTTGAGCCACAAGCAGATGAAGTGGGTTGAATACCTACAAGCTTACACATTTAACATCAAACATAAGAAAGGTGTCCTCAACAAAGTTGCTGATGCATTTTAAAGAAGAGCTCTTACCATTCAAGAAATTCAGTTGAAGAGCATGGGAATAGATCACTTCAAGGATCTATATGTTGAAGATGAGGACTTTGCAGACATTTACAAGGTATGTGCTGAATACAACAACCATTTTCATAGTGAGTATGCTTAATATACTTTGCAAAGTAACCTTTTGTTTAAAGGCAATAAGCTATGTGTACCTAGAGGTTCCATT
>MU226333.1:538421-550662 GCA_018584345.1 Thuja plicata | reverse complement strand
ATATATATATCTTGTGATTACATATATTGAGGTTATATAAGAAAAATTAAAAGCCATATAAATCTGATCCAAAATTTAACAACTCCTAACCTTTAGAAAGATGAGACAATTGCTACCATGTACTCCATCTCATTAAAACCTTTTGTGGATAATGTAAGGCGCTCTGTATTAACTTCTTATTTTGGAACCACAGTGGTGTTGGACAAGATGTACATGGTTATCTTACGGTGTTTATGTACCTAGCTGTGAGTCTAAATTGTTATCATTGTAGTATTAGTTATGTTGTTTGTGGTTAATTTGAATGTACATATAAAGAAGATTTGGGTGTGTATAGAATAGGCATTTGATGAGGGGTATGTTTTTCTTTTGAAAAGATACATTATGTGAGCAGTAACATCTGAGATCAAGTTGCTTAAAAAGTGCATGTAAATAGTGGATATTTTATTAACCGAAATCTTCCATGTTAATTGTGTTCTTAATATGCATTCTTATGGGAGGGTGCTGAATGTGGAGGTTCAGGGGAGGGTAGAAATGTTTATTACTATTCTACCTGCCAGTAGAAATGTGGAATTAAATGCTTTGGCCAAAGCTTGTGCATGTCTCTATGTAATATGCTGGTTATGATTCATCCCTCTACCACATCCTTGCTTGTACTACTATTTAGACATATGTGTGTTAGTAGTTATGTTCACGGCTGCACCAAATCCATCCGACTCGCCAGCGTCGTTGCTAGGCTTCTCAGGCAAGGGTCGACACGTTCTTCGTGTCAGGAAGAACCCCAGGGGAGCTAACCACTCTGTAGTTGGGCGGTAAAAGTGGTTGAGCCACACTCCTGTCTCGAGATAGAGGATTGACGCATGTCAGATGGCTAAGGAGTCAGGGACATAGAAATGGACAGAGGTCCAAGGTATATTCTTTTGTTTTGGTACTATGTACTAATTTTCATATCTTAATATCTTTTGATGCATCCATGTACTGAGGTGCGTTGATGTCTGGTGTGCAGGTCGACATCCAAATCACACTGTGTATATCACTTAATGAAATAAATTATTCTTTTGTACTTGTACTTGAATGAAGTTCGACATGTTGGTCAACTTCCTTATTGTAATCGACATAACATTTTATCGTCATGTGATGATCTAAACATGTAACTGTTAAGATGTCTGAGTTGTATAATTTATTCTTGTGGTACTTGGTTATTTTGACGTGTAGGTTGAAATCCTGTATTAAGTTCTTTTCATTATGTATATTTGATGGTTGATTAGTCTCCGTGTATTTTCGACCATGTTATCTTTTCGACTTTTTGCAATTTATGTTTTATATGTGATATGGCATTTTGTGAGAAAATGTGGTCTTTACATATGTTCCCTGAATATGTCAGGAGAATCAAATCTCTTAGAGGTACAATTGAATTAGGTTCAAACATTTGTTCAAGAGCACTTGAATGATGAAATTAGATATGTTCATTGAATATGTCATGAGATTCAAATCTCTTAGAAGTACAATTGAATTAGGTCTCAACTATGAATGACTTTAATAAATTAGATCTCTTAAATGGCAATAACTTAATAAAAAGATATCATCTCGAAGCCTCCAATTTTTTTTGACCATATATGTAATATATTGTAATTAAAAAGGTAACATAGATGATGTCGATGAAACCTCACATAAAATAATGACATTAATAAATTTCAAACCACCTAATCTTTCTCCTAGATTCACCAAAATCACTTGAGAAGAAATAAATGTTGAAGAAAAGAAAAAGATGAAAAAGTGGTGTGGTGTGATGAGTTTATTTGGTCGTTGCTTACAGCCTTTAGTGGATGCCACCTGTCATGTAGGGTCTTTCGACTGGCTTCATTTCAATGTGATTTTGTGAGCGGCTTTACAAGGAATTGTGGCCACAAGTTTTTTGTATGGAAATATTTTAAGTTATTTAATTTGGTGTTGAGGATTTGTCAGTATATGATGTCGGGTGATATGCTTGAGATATTTATCAGCAGTCAATTAAGGCCTGAATTTGATATTTTTACGTTTGGGCCGGATATGACAGTATGAAAATAGAGTGTATGAACTGACATTTGTATATATAATATTTTAGATTATTAATAAAATGTTAAAATTTATTATACATAATACATATTATTTTTTTATTTTAGGATATTTATGATAAAATATAAATATAAAAGTTAAAAATGATAAGATATGAATGTTTCTAAATTTTAAAATATTTTATTATAATTTTTTTAGAATAGTTTAGATTTTTTTATATGAATTTAAAAATTTGTTTAAGAAATTTTTGTGTGTATATATATATATATATATATATATATATATATATAAAACAAGGTTGCTAATATTAAAATAAAAATATTACATAGCATATTCTTCATATTTTGTGGATACAAAACAACCTAACCCTCTCCCCCCTCCCACCTAAAATAAACAATTACAAAAGTCCCTATCGAAAGTGATGATGGAAGAAAGCAACCCCAAACCCATATCCAAATCCTCTTGACGTCATTTTAAAACAAAAGAGAAGGATTACTATTCAAAATCTTAAACAATCCAGAAAAATCTTCATTACAAAGTCCCCCTTGGAAAGACGCACAGACAACCTTCATAATCTCTTCTGATCCCTCAGCCTCCCGATTGAAGTACACGACTAGAATCCGTGAAATCACTCCAACATCAATTTCATAAATGACATTGGCAACAATGGGCACTTATTATTTGGAAGCCAAAGTTTGAACTATAGGGATGAAGAAGCTACCATAGATGTGCACATTCCTCACAGAACTAGCATCCACCACCAACTTGATGGCCTTTCTAACTCCATCAACACCACACATGAAGAGATGACATCATTGCTCATTCAAAGTTTCTATGCGACACAAATAGCTAGGTGGTACCAAAGATGAACACCATGACCATGAATGCGCAAGAGAATTGGCTTCATGATTGCACTAGACCCTTATGAAATATCTTCTCACCTAACAGGTTAGAGTTGCAACAAAAATTGAGATGCTCCCACTAGGCTAAATTATTTCATTCGAATTTAAAGACACGCTCGTACCAAATCTTGACAGCACTACCATCAAAAAATAACTCGCAAGATTGAGCATGGTTGGTCATCACTACCCAACAAGACTTCCTCGCCTTTCTAGTTTTTGTTCAACAGAGATTTCAAGTTCGACCTTCCTTTCCAAATGATAAAACAAAGCATGTATAGTAAAATAGTTGGTCTTAGTACAAAATGATCTCAAAGATTAGACTTTCTCAACTCCAATGAGGACAACCAATCTATAAATCAACGTGAGTGCAATGCAGAACCACTTAGCCAACACCAACATGTAACTCTCTTGCCTTGACTTGTTTGTCATTTTTAATTAATTTTACTGATTCAGGCCACAAATGTGGAGAGCATTTGTTTGGGTGTCGTTACTTGTTTTGTTTGTTGGCTATCTGTGGGTCCCATAGGTTGTTGGCCTCATGGATGTTATTAAAAGCTTTCTTTCATTCATTCATTCAAATATGGATTCTTTGCTATCTGCCATGACTCCAAGATTTGCTAAATAATCGGTCGCCTTGTTAGTCTCCCTATATACATGGGTAATGTTGTAATCACATAATTCATTATGGCACACTTTTATTTTTGATTCCAATGGTTTCAAATTCCAGTTCGTGATATGATCTTTAGTGATTACATTTGCAGTGTCTAGGAATCACCCTCTATCTCAACCACCTGAACTCCTTTATCCTTACATAGTCATAAGCCTCTAGCCAAAGCTTCAAATTTTGCCTCATTGTTTGTAGCTTCACTACTAGAGCAGTAAAGAATTCAGGAGAAATTCCCATTATAATAAAAAAATATACAACCAACAACTATAGGCCCAAGGTTTCCTTTGGGAGCCCCATCAAAATTTAGTTTGTATCTACATTTCTGCCAAACTTTTCACTCAACCCTACTTCTCTAGATAGTCTTGCTGACAAAATTAACCAAGAGAGGCTTAAGCTTGCCCCTTGTCTTTTTAATACATTCTTCCCATTTATTGGCATATTCAATCCTTTTCATAATACCTTAGCATTAACAACTTAACATATCCCATCCTCAAGTTTTCCAATAATTATTTTGACTGAATCGACTTATCATTAAAAAAAAATTGTTCCTTTCCATCTAGACCTGCCAAGCTAATGTTGAGGGAGTGGCACACCATATATCAACCCATTAAGATTTTCTTCCGTTGAGAGGCCAAACGATCAAGAAACTAAAGAGTTGTTCATTCCTAGTAGTATTTCAACCAATTGAGGACAATAACCAATCCTAGCATTGTACAACAAAGGGACACCAAAGGAGTAAGTGATTGAGAGTTTCCTCATTAGATAAGCACATATGACAAACACTTGACCCCACAATTTTTTATTTCTTTAACCTTTCTCTAGTAAGATTACAACCATGTAAAGCGGTCCATAAGAAAGCTCTCTCACGAGGGGAAACACTATTATGCTAACAAAGACTAGCCAATCAGTCCTTGTTAACCATCTGCCTCTGCTGAACCATGTAACCCAACCTAGTCGAGTAGTTTCCAAATTTGGCAGCGCACCAAATAGCTTTATCATCCTCTTTTGAAAGTGGTATCCTTTTTTAAAGATTTGTGACAATATGTGACACACCCACTTAGAAATGCTAAGCTCCAGAATAAAACACCATTTGAATTTTCACGTGCTACCTTTTGAAACCTCGACATAGAATGTCACATATTCACCATTACACCTTTCAATATCTAAAATCTAATCATTATATTCAAACAAACTTATTATAGTTACTTCCTCATTCTAGGAACCATGCTAGAATTTGGCTTGTTTGTCATTCCCAATCTTCTAGGAAAGTTGGTCCGTATTTATGAAAATGCTATTCCAAACGAATCTCCAAACATCAAACCCACCAAAAGAATCGACCAGGGTTAATTTTCTACTTACATCATCATTGTCCAAGTATTTTTCCATTATTCTACACCAGACCTTTTCGAGATTCTTGAAGATCTTCCATGTCAACTTCACACCTAAGGATACGTTCTATAGCTCCAACCTTCTTAGACTTGCCCCTCCATCCACCTTTTTCATGCAAATGGTTTCCTAGTTGATCAAGGGGGTCCACTTTTCAATTTTTGCACCCTCCCACAAAAGCTTTTTCATGAAGCTCTCCAAGGATGTGATAGCTTTTGTAGAAAGTTTGAAGCATGACATTGCATATATAGGAATCGTCGATAACACAACCTTAATCATAAAGATCCTTCTAGCGTGAGACAACCACTTATTTTTCCAAGCTACGACCTTTACATTACATTGTTTATGACATCTTCCCAAAGTGGGGATCTTGAAACCCTTACATAAATAAAGGAACCCCAAGATAATTTGAGGGCAACTATGATGGGGCAGCCAAGAATATTAGTGTTTTGATGTGTCTACTCATAGATTCAACCATAATGACAAAGAGGAAGGGTGATAATGGATCACCTTGGTGAAGTTCGTTTGTAGCCTAAAAGAAACTAAATGGTGAACCATTGATAAGAATTGAGAATTTCAAGGTGGAGATATATGCTTTGACAATATTAATCCAATTATTTGTAAATCCATTTTTTCGGAATCTTGATCAAAAACTCCCAGTTGACTTTTTCTTTCGTTGGCCTTGCATATATCGGGTTTCACCACCATACCTTTGATTATTTCTGAAAAGATGGAATGTATGGTTTGAGCAGCCAGAATTATACCATCTCCAATTTCACGCTTTGTCCTGTAAAATCATTTTGTCCCTTTGATATCAATGTCCCCATTACTTTTTTGAATCGGTTTGCTATAGCCTTAGAAATAATCTTGTAAATTGTATTGCACAGATATATGAGATGATAATTATTCAAAGATCTACATTCATTCTTCTTTGGGATTAAAATAATAAGACTATTATTTAATTCTTCATGAATCTTTTGTTACATCTGACATCTTCAACCAACCTATGAATGTTATGACCCAAAAAAAACCCAACATTCTTGGTAGAATTTGGCCGAAAAAGCCATCTAGGTAGGCCACGGGTCTTTGTGTAGTTGAAATGTCATTTCACGAACCTCCTCAATTGAAAAGGGTTCCACGAGCATTTTTTTGTCCTCCTCACTCATAATAGAAGGAATGGAATCCAATAACTCGACCTATTTACTTTTATCCAATTGAACACCACTTCCCAATAGAGATTGTAAAAAATTCACCACCATATACCCAAATTCCAGCTCTATCACTATACACGTCGTTCCATCCTCCATTGTTATCCCATCAATTCAATTTTATGCACGACTTGTATTGACTGAGGCATGAAAATACTTGATGTTTGAATCACTTGCACGGATCCAATTTTCTCTAGCCTTGTTCTGCAAGAAGATTTCTTTATGTGCCGAAAGATCTGATAGTTTTTCCTTTAGTCCCTTTTATTGGAAATGAGTTGAGTAACTGAGAGGGGAGGGGTAAATCAATTACCACAAAAAAAAACCCAAGTCCCTTAGATGTCTTAATCAAACTTATCACTCTACTCGGTTAATAAAAGATATTATGTTGTTACTCAGTTACCAAAGCAATCTTAAGATATTCAATGTGATTAAAGTGCAGAAACATAAAGCATAAAGAAAATAACAGGTACATAGATGACACCAAGATTTAACATGGAAACCCAATTTGGGAAAACCACCAATTGCAACTAGTTACTATTTTTCACTCTTCTTAAGTGAGCCCTGTTAGGAGCCAACCCTGTTAAAGGTTACAAAACACACTATTAGGTGTGACCCTGCTAGAGGATTTAATCACCCTGTTAGGAGTGGCCTTGTTAGAGGTCTTCAAACACTTCAATGTAGAAATGCCACCTTGTGAGAGGATTTATGAAAGACTGTTAAGTCTACAGAGATTTGGATCACTGCTGCAATTGTTAGAGAGTAACAATGAGTTGACCTGATTGAAAAAAGAAACTGACTTTGCAGATTCGGATCTCTGTTCTTGTTTTAACTGGATCCTCACTGATAAAATATTCTTTTGCAGCTTGGTCTGGATATTCTATCCTTAATCAGAATTCCTTCTTACTTCGCCTTCACTCTTCATATCAAAACTCTCCCACATATTCAATCCAAACTTGACCTTGTATTTATGTGATAACCTTTGTCAAGTCGGCTTGAATACCCTTCCAAATAAACAATAAAACTTAAATATGTCGGTTATTATTAACCAATTAAACATAGTGTAAACCGTAGTAAGTTGGCTAACACTAAAAGCATAACTCAGTTAACATTGTAATCCTTCGATGCCCAATCGTTACTCGACTGAAACTAAACTTACTGTATTGCCCAAGAGAACTCGGTTAATATAGAACTTCCTTCATTAACCAACTGAGCTCAGTTAATATAGCAAATCACTTGGTTGATACTGGAGTCTTCTTCAATGCCCGAGAGAGCTCGGTTAATACAACAAATCACTTGGCTAATACTAGAGTCTTCTTCAATGCCCGAGAGAGCTCGGCATACACTGACTGTGCTCGGTTAGGTTTAGACATTTGTGTAACATCAATGACAATACACAATTGAATAATTGTCTTCAACAATCTCCCTCTTTGGCATTGATGACAACTATTATACACTAAATTTTGCACCCTAGGTCAAGCTCTCGTAGTCTTGATAATCTAGTATAACATGGGAATCACTTTGTGGTTGTGGGACCTATGCTAACTTGAAGTGAAGCCTCCGGATTCTAGGTCGGTTCCTCTTGGATAATCACCTTAATTTGCTCTTTATGCATGAAAGTAAACTGGATAGCAAAAGGGATAGAAGGAATGTTGAAAGGGAAATGACTGATTAAGCAAACTATCCTACTAGGTGATAAACCGAAGGTAATTTTCTGAATTAAAACACAGCAATCAATCTTAGAAAGAGGACTTGAATCTAATAGAACACAACTTTCTAGATAGGCTTGCATAAGTATTTCATAGAGAGGTTTGAGATAAATAGAGGCTATTCAGGGATAGAAGTAATTTCACAAATAATAGCGTATTCACTATGAGTAGAAATAGAATATGACTTGCAAACAAACATCCACTTCTACAACCAGGCACATGAATGAGACAAAATGACAGGGGACTGAAGAATATCCACAAACTCATCTAAATCGAATCATCCACAGCAGTACACAATATTGCAGAAAGAAAAAGGGTTCAGGAACTCCAAGTTCATTCCAATACCAATCTCTGTATTAAATTCCAGTAAGAGAAGTACAAACAAGAAGGCCTAGGGACAGAAAGAATGTCACAGAAATCCTTTGCAATATTTGCAATTCAATGCGATAACTAACACATGAAAACTTAGGGGCAGATAAAATGCCACAAAAGTATTACACTAGCTGAAAAAATCTAAGCTAAAAAGCTTGAAAACTTACTTATATACACTACTCCTAGCACGCAGGCTCAGGAGTCAATTTGATTCTAGAAATTAGGGTTACAATAGATTTTGCATAAATAATGCATAAACACTAACTCTATCAATTCTGCTCATCAATGCGCCCTCAGAAATATCTTGATTGATCAGATGTGTCTTTGAAATCTTCTTTGTCACCATAAATGCAGCCCTGAGAAGTCGGCTCGACCATCTCTCTGGCTGTTTCTTGAGAAATCACCCAACCGCCATGAACTCTAAGAATCAGATATTCATATATTTGAATATTTAAACCTTAACGGTCAAAGGTGGCGCGGATTTCTGCATCAACGGCCAAGAAAAATCTTGAATCTCTTATTTAAAACATAGCCATCGATCCTTATCTTTGTCTCCGACTCAGTCTCTAACCCTGTCTTTTACTCGGGTTACCATCTTTTATGTCTCTGAGTCACTTAACATTTTGGTTAACTCTGAGTTTATCATGAGACTCAGTGACCACCACAAGATCAGATGCAGATCGGACGATCAACGCTAAGTCTCCAGAGCATAAGAGAATATTCCATTCCTTCACGAGACTTAGCGACTACTGTGAGATTAAAAATAGATCAACGGCGCTGATTAAGACATCTGCAAACTCTAACGCTAACTTTACCTTCCTCTTTCACCTTGGGTCTATTTGGAGACTTGGGGACATGGGCAGTCTCGTGATCTCCTCTCATTTCACTTAACCTTGGTTACATCACGAGACTCAGCGACAACCGAGAGATCTTCAACTGCATCGATGGCTACAATCATATCTTTGAACTTTAATCTCTGCAACCCTAATTTCATCCAGCGACAACGCGACTGAGTATATCTGACCAGGGACACATGGCACCACGATGCAATGGCTCATACATTAAACATACTGCATCTTTTCTTCAAGCCATAACGCCAACCGTTGGATCTTTTCTAAGTTGCATGAAAATTACCTTTGCGCTGACATCAGACCTTCACTCAGCTTTGACTCATCTTTAACCATGGCTCTTCAGAGACTTAGCGACTGAGAAGTCTCGTGATCTCTGATCGTTTTGCTTAACCATGATTCTATCACGAGACTTAGCGACCATCGTTAGATCATAACATAATCAACGGTTGGCATGAAGTCGGGAGAAATTTTTTCTGACCCTACCACCTTACAGAGATTAAGCGACTAAAGCAAATAGAACAGTAGTCTCCAAGTCTTGTAATCTTTGCTGATGTCATGACTTTCTCAGGAGACTTAGCGACAACCGTAAGATGGGAAATATAAGTGATCGCGATCGACGATGTGCAGGAAGTCTCATGAGCATTGAAGAATATTCGCTTTCTTGCTGCGACAAGGAGACTAGCGGTAATCTCGGGGTTGTCGGATGATATGGAATATGCCAATATTATCACGCGACCTAGAGACAAAGGGCCGGGAAAAGCGCATGTGATAAAAGGAAACTTAAGTCGCTGGAAAAGGTAATGACAATTAGAACGAGCTTGGGATAGCTAGGGCCTTTTTCCAAACATATAGGGTTTTTTGTGAACAAGGCATACCAAAGTCCTGGAGATACTTGCAAATCTTAGGAAAAAATGGCAAGAAATCATACAGGCTGGGATCTACCCTTGTAGGAGCCTCATTTATTCCACCTGTAGCCAAAATTTGCATAATGGGAAAAATTTGAGATAACATTTTGGCGATTTCTGCGGGATGTCTGCCTGCTAGACATTGAGAACCAATGGCCTTTGACATCCATTAGGCAATATGAGTCATCACTTGTATACTAGATCGGATACCTCTGGGAAGGCATGAGATTTGAACTAGGAGGAGGAATGACTTAACTGTGCAGAAGCACTTCTTGGAAAGCAGGAAACTCACCTAGAAAGCATGGACGGAAAACAAGGAAACATACTTACAAATATTTACAAGGAAGGACAAACCTCAAAACAAGGTTTCAAGTGGAATCCATTAACATAAATGGGCAAGGGATCTCCTCCAAGAGTAGATAACTGAAAAGCATTATGCTCCTTGCACTTAGTGATGATGAATGGACCTCCCCAGAAGGAATCAAATTTAGTATGTCTGCCAGGCTTGGCCTTGAACTCATCCCATTTGAGGACTACATCCCCAATTTTGAAATTTCTAGCCCTTGCTCTTTTATCAAAACTTTTCTTTGTTTGCATCTGATGGAATTCCATATCTTTCATGGATTTATCTCTGTGTTCTTCTAAATTCCATAATATGAGCATACCTAATTTGCAAAGGATCTCCTTCTTCAAACAAGACATATTGAGTAGCTAAGTCTAAAGCTGGCAATTCGATTGAAATGGACAGCTTAGCTTCTCTTCCATACACTAACATGTAAGGAGAATTCCCAATGATCTTTTTTGGGGTAATTCTGTCTAACCATAAGGAAGATTTCAATTTGGTGTGCCAATCTCTTTGGTTATCTTGTAGTGTCTTCTTGATTATCCTAATCAAGTTCTTATTAGTTGATTCTGCCAAACCATTTCCCCGAGGGTAATAGTTTGAACTTGTGTTCAAGTGAACACGATGTCTGATTGCCCATTTTGAGACTTTGAGGCCTGTGAAAGCTAATGCATTGTCTGAAATAATGGAGTCTGGGACACCAAATCTGTGAATTATATCATCATAAAAACTTAGGACAACATTCTCGTTTGCTTCTTTCAGTGCAACTGCCTCTGTCCATCTAGTGAAGTAATCTGTTGCAGTGATTATCCATTTATGGCCTGCACTAGATAGAGGATTAATCATGCCAACAAAATCTATGCCCCATCTCACGAAAGGTTGCTCTGTTCTGATGGGCTGAAGGAGAAAGGCTGCAAGCCTTTCCTTTCCTGCAAACATGGCACACTTGATGCATTTTCTTACATATCATGACTATCCTTGAAGATAGATGGCCAATAGTATCCAGCCCTCATGATCTTAAAAGCAGTAGTCCTAAGAGAGAAATAACCTCCAGAAGGTCCATCATGGAATTCAAATAGGACACTTGCTATCTTTTCTCAATTGATGCATCTCAAAAGGACACCATTGTGGTCCTTTCTAAAAAGAATTTCATCTATCAGCACAAAGGGAATGGATTGTAATCTATAGTACCTTCTTTTTGCTGAATCTAGATCTATAGGGCATTCACCCATTTTCAAGAAATGAATCATGTTAGGCAACCAACCTGCTGCCTTGGCATGATCTTATGTCGAATGCACAACTAGAGATGTATTCTCTTGTTGTTGTTCTCTTAAGGTATCATCCTCTGTCAGTTGCTCACATAAGCCTCTCCCTCTGACCATTTTAGTGATTTGGACATCAATGTCATATTCCATGACTATGGTAATCCAGCCAGCTCTTTTTTCATTCAGGTCTCTAGAAAGCAAGAACTCTTTGACACTTGGATGAGTGATCCTTAGTTGCACTTTGTTGTGGGTTAATAGATGTCTGAACTTCTTTAGGCTTTTGACCACAGCAAGCACATATTTTTCTACAAAGGAATACCTTTGTTCATATTCTTCTAAACCTTTGCTAAAGAAAGCAATAGGTTGCTCTAATCCTTCAGAGTTTTCTTGAGTCAACATTGCAAAAATAACATCTGATCCTCCAAAAGCATAAAGGATAATGATGAAGGGCGTTACCGCTCTAATACCACTTGATGAAGGGCGCTCCCCTTAATACCACAAACACATAACAGAAACAGAGAAGCAACAACAATTTGCAAGAACAGAAAATGGGCTTCTTATTATCTCCACAAATGTGGAATTAC
>MU226333.1:489700-513280 GCA_018584345.1 Thuja plicata | reverse complement strand
TGTCCACAATTTGTTTGCGGTCTTCTCATCAAGAACATTCAGGAGAACAGAATCTGCTAGACAGAGTCTAATGAGACCCTTAGCTTTCTGATCCTTGAGATCCCAATCTACTTGAGGCATGTTTACTGGTTTGATATCATTATCAACCGCCTCCCATACATCATGGTCTATGAGCATGTCTTCCATCTTGAGTTTCCACAACTCAAAGTTTGTGCCATTGAAATTTTCCACCTCCATTCTACTGTATGAAGAACCTGCCATCTCTTCCTGCAATAAGGTTATGAATACTCTGCAAAAATACTCCCACTGAACTGGATATTAGCTCAAAAAACCCATACCCTAACAAATAGAACCAAAACTGGCCAGGCTTTGATACCAACTGAAAGGAAACTAAGTGTGCGGAAAATAGTTCCCTACGCTAAACTCCCGAGAAGAGGATCATGCAAATTCAGATTTAACCCTTAGCAATTATAGAATGATAATACAATAACATGCATACATAGAAAAATGAGAATGACACAATGATTTACCCTAGGGAAAACCTTTCGGTAAAAAACCCAACACTCCAAAACCTGCACTCTGTATTAATCAAAACTAATATTGTTTACAATACGCTTTCAATGCAAGTTCTTTCAGGAGTTAATCGACACTTGAAGACAAATTCGGAAGCATAAAAACGTTCCAACAATACACTAACTTCTCTCAGATTCGCAACCCTAAAAAATGCTTATATCATGCACTTCACTTTTTTTAGGGCAACTTCCAAAGGAAGACATATTAGGGTTTTACCATTCTCCGAGAAAATAGGAACCCAAAAAAAAAATTTGGAGCGATGCCTTGAACCCCACGATTGCATAAGAGTGTACAGTACTCAACTGATTAGTTGCCACATGTCTTGCACGTCTTCACCCATCATCGAAACTTCCACAATTAGCTCTTACAAATATTAATGACTGTCATAGGAATCCGTCATAACTGTTTCAGTCATGATTACCTTACACATTGTCCAAAGTGTCGACATTTGGAAAATATCAAATGTAAGGAAATATACAAGGTTGAGACACCTTATTCCTAACACTAATATGTGCTTTAGTGAGTCTCAGTTAGGGGAATCACCCCTAGTTTTCCTCTAAGATACAAGAATGCATCCCTAGGTAGAGGTTTTGTGAATATGTCTGCAATTTGTTTTTTAGTATTCACATATTTCAACCTTACTTCCTTGTCCTAAACCAATTCTCTCAAGAAATGATACTTTATTGCAATATGCTTAGTCTTAGTATGCATCACAAGGTTCTTTAAAATGTTAATAGCACTAGTGTTGTCACAGCAGATAACAACTAGATCTTTGATTTCCTCCTTCATACCTGACAACAACTGTTTGAACCATATGATATTTGAAAAATTCACTGCTGCAGCAACATACTCTAGCCTCTGTTGTAGACTAAGAAATGCAATTTTGTTTCTTGCTAGTCCAAGAGACCAACCTCTTTCCAAGAAAGAACGCTCCACCACTGGTGCTCTTTCTGTCATCAACACTCCTGCCCAATCAGCATCAGTAAAAGTCTTCAAATCAAAGTTTCCTCATTTCTTATATCATAATCCATAATCTTCAGTGCCCTAAAAATATCTCAGAATCCTTTTGATAGCCATCAAATGATTCTCTCTAGGATTAGTTGAAAACCTTGCAACAATACCAACTACTAATGCAATATCAGGCCTAGGGTGAACAACATATTGAAGTTTACCAATCATAGATTTGTAGGTAGTCTGATTTACCTCCTTTGAATCATCATCCTTAGACAACTTATGTCCAGTAGAAATAGGTGTCCCAATTGGTCTGGAATCTTCCATTCCAAATTTCTTTAGTATCTCTTTGATGTGTTTAGACTGAGTAATGTAGATACCATCGTTCATTTGATGAACTTGTAAACCAACAAAGAATTTGATTTCTCCAAACATAGACATCTCAAATTCCTTACTCATTGCTTCAGAGAATGCTTTGCATAAATCATCATGTCCAGTGAATAGTATATCATCAACAAATATCTCTGCTAATAGTATCTTGTTCTGATGTCCTTTGATGTACAAGCTACTATTGTCATTAGTTCTCTGAAATCCAATACTTACTAGGAAACCATGCAGTCTTTCATACCAAGCTCTAGGAGCTTGCTTCAGTCCATACAGAGCTTTATGCAATTTGCAAACCATATTCTTCTTGTTAGGATCAGCAAAACCTTCAGGGTGCTCAATATAGACTTCCTCTTCCAGAATTTCATTCAAGAATTCAGATTTTATATCTATTTGGTATACCTTGAATCCTTTATGTGTTGCATATGCCAGAAGAGTTATGACTCCTTCAAGTCTTGCAACAGGAGAAAAAGTTTCTCCTTAGTCAATAACCTCTTCTTGAGCATATCCTTTACACACTAATCTTGCCTTTTTTTTCTAGAAACTTCAACCTTTTCATTCAACTTGTTTCTAAAAACCCACTTAGTACCAATCACATTCTTGTCTTTTGGTCTAGGCACAAGAGTCCAAGTCTTGTTCTTTTCTATCTGCTCAATCTCTTCATTCATGGCTTCGATCCAACTTTCATCATTCAAAGCATCTTTAATAGATCTAGGTTCAAATTCACTAAGCAAACATGTACCTTTAAGTTTGTTCCTTGTCATTATACCTTCTGTCTGATCTCCAATTATTTGCTCAGGTGCATGATGTCTTCTGACATATTTGGCAAGTACAGGTTCCTTTTTCTTTGATTCTAGGCTTGCTTCACTTGGTTCACCATGCTCAAACATTTTGTTATGCTCTTCTGACTGAGACTCGGTTGCCTCTGTCTAAGACTCGGTTGCCTCTATCTGAGACTCAATTGCAACTATTAGTAGCTCGGGTTTGCACAGGCTGCAACTCAGGTTGTACTGGCTGTAACAAAGTTTGTGCTAATGAATTCAGTGGTTGGAATGGTTGTTGTCCAATCACCATTTCTTGTGTCTTAGGTATAGTATCAGGTTCATACTACACAAAGTTCTTGTAGTCCTCTGGCTTTTTACTGCTTTGTTCTTCACTTCTCTCTGCAAACTCATCAATCTTTACATGTACACTTTATATGACTTTGAGTAGTAAGATTCAAACATTTATATGCTTTTCTTTTACAGGAGTAGCCTAGGAATATTCCTTCATCACCTTTTACATCAAATTTTCCATTTCTTGCTTCCTTTAAGATGTAACATTTACTTCCAAATACTTTGAAATAAAAAACATTGGATTTATAGCCATACCATAATTCAAAGGGTGTTTGATCAAATACCTTTCTTCAGTTGAACTTTGTTCAAGGTGTGAACTGCAGTGCTGATAGCTTCCTTCCAGTATTTGGTTGCAACATTCTTTTCAATCATCAAGGTCCTTGCACAATCCATAATAGATCTGTTTCTTCTTTCTACTATTCCATTTTGTTGTGGTGTACCAGGGGCAGATACTTGTCTCTTGGTTCCTCTTTTATTATAGAATTCATTGAGCTCATTAGAAATGAATTCACCTCCTCTATCAGATCTTAGGCACTTTAGTTTCTTTCATGTTTCCTTCTCAACTCTGGCAAGTTACCACTTAAACTTCTGAAAAGCTTCTGATTTTTCTTTGAGAAACATAACAGTCATCATTTCGGAATGATCATCAACAAATAGAATGAAATACTTCTCTCCAGTGTAACTTGTTGTTCCAATTGGTCCACATAGATCAGTATGCACTAACTCCAAGACTTCTTCAGTATTGTAATTTTTGCTCTTGAAACTAGTTTTTCCCATCTTCCCAATTTGACATTGTTTGCACATTGCCAATTCAAGTTTCTTCAAAATAGGAATACCTCTTACTCTTTTGTTCTTGCTTATGTTGAAAAGGTTATAAAAATTCACATGACACAATCTTTTATGCCACAACGAGCTTTCTTCTACTTGTGCAATAAAACATGAACTTTCAGTGAGATCAAGATAGAATAGATTACCTTTTGTTTGCTTGCCAGTTCCAACTAGGTTTTCCTTACCATCCAGGAGCTTGGCCTTACCATTCATGAATTCTACCTTGAAACCAATGTTATTAAGTTGTGCCACACTCAGTCGATTATGCCTTAGTCCTTCAACCCAATAAGTATTATCACATTTCATTCCTTCAGTTAGAGAAATACAGCCTTTACCTTTCACATAGCAAGGTTCATTATTCCCAAATCTAACACTCCCACCATCATAGTGCTCAAGATGTTCATATTTTGTTTTATCACCAGTCATGTAGTGAGAACAACCACTATCAATTATCCAAGTGTCATTAACATGAGAAAAAGTACAATCTTTTTATTTTCTTCATTATCTGACTCATCCTTAATAGCAATGTAAACCATTTCATCTTCATCACTATCAGAATCTTTTGCAATATAAAAAGATTTCTTACCTTTGTCCTTGTAGCTTTTGTGACTTGAAATCTTTCTTGCCTTTGTACTTGTTGAGCTTTCTCTCATCTTTGTCTTTTTTGTTTGGACACTTAGCAACAATGTGGCCAACCTCGTCACATAAAAACAAATCAATGGTATTCTTCCTTTGTACTTTCCTTTTCCTTTGGCAGCTCTCTTTGCAAGTAGTACTTCAATGATTTCTAGATCTTCATCATCAGATTCATCATCACTATCATTGTCAATCTGTTTTTCTTTTGAGTTTCTATCCATCTTACCAAGGCTTAATTTAGCTTTGAATGCAGACTCAAAATTGCTAGGATTAGGAGAATAATTGTCAAAATTGTCCAACTCAAAAGTTGTTATCCTTCCAACTAGTGCATCTAGAGTTATATCATTACTACACCTCATCTCTTGAATAGTTGAGACTCTAATTGCATAGATAGGAAGTAAAGTGCTCAATACCTTACTAACCATTGTTTTGTCTTCAATCTTTCCACCACCAGCTCTAATGGCACTGACACTTTTCTTGAATCTTTCATTGTATTTTGTAATGTCTTCTCCTTTCATTTTCATATGATCAAACTAACCTCTGAGACTCTCTGCTTTGGCTCTCTTTACATTGTCATCTCCTCCTAGATTTCATGCAGTTTCTTCCACATATCATAGGTAGTAGGGCATTCCTTGACTTCATCGAATTTTGAATAGCTGAATGAAGAAGCTATGTCAATCATCATTATGTTATGATTCTTCATGTCCACCATATGATCCACAGACATAGGTCTAGGTGGTTCCACATACTTGTGGTCCAAGAATTGCAAACCAGTATCTCCAATAGTAGATAGATATAGCCTCATCAACTCTTGCCATGCAGGAAAGTTGTCTTTGTCAAGCTTGGGGATCTCCCTTTTGTAAGACATCTTTGATCTTTAGCTTAGGCCTTGAAACCTTCCCTGAAAGCACCAAATGCTCTGATACCAATTGTTGGAAATGAGTTGAATAACTGAGAGGGGAGGGGTGAATCAGTTACCACAAAAACAAATCCAAGTCCCTTAGATGTCTTAATCAAACTTATCACTCTGCTAGGTTAATAAAATATATTCTGTTGTTACTCGGTTAACAAAGCAATCTTAAGATATTAAATGTGATTAAAGTGAAAAAACATAAAGCATAAAGCAAATAACAGGTACACAGATGACACCAAGATTTAACGTGGAAACCCGATTTGGGAAAACCACCAATTGCAACTAGTTACTGTTTTTCACTCTTCTTAAGTGAGCCATGTTAGGAGCCAACCCTGTTAAAGGTTACAAAACACACTATTAGGTGTGACCCTGTTAGAGGATTTAATCACCCTATTAGGAGTGGCCTTGTTAGAGGTCTTCAAACACTTTATTGTAGAAATCCCACATTGTGAGAGGATTTATGAAAGACTGTTAAGTCTACTCTGTTAAGAGATTTGGATCACTGATGCAATTGTTAGAGAGTAACAATGAGTTGACCTGATTGAAAAAAGCAACTGACTTTGCATATTTAGATCTTTGTTCTAGTTTTAACTGGATCCTCACTGATCAAATATTCTTTTGCAGCTCGGTCTAGATATTTTGTCCTTAATCAGAATTCCTTCTTACTTCGCCTTCACTCTTCATATCAAAACTTTGCCACATATTCAATCCAAACTTGACCTTGTATATATATGATAACCTTTGTCAAGTCGGCTTGAATATCCTTCCAAATAAACAATAAAACTTAAATCTGTCGGATGCTATTAACCAATTAAACATAAAGTGTAAATTGTAGTAAGTCGGCTAACACTAAATGCATAACTCGGTTAACACTGTAATCCTTTGATGCCCGACTGTTACTCGGCTGAAACTAAACTTACTGTATTGCCCAAGAGAACTTTGTTAATACAAAACTTCCTTCATTAACCAACTGAGCTCGGTTAATACAACAAATCACTTGGCTGATATTGGAGTCTTCTTCAATGCCCGAGAGAGCTTGGCATACACTAATTGTGCTCGATTAGGTTTAGACATTTGTGTAACATCAATACATTTGTGTAGCATCAATGACAATACACAATTGAATAATTGTCTTCAACACCTTTCCCTTCAAATAGTCTTCACCAAAAATCCCATCTTCGATGACTTTCTCATTTAGTGATGTCAATTCAGTCTAGACAACTTATTTCTTAACGAAGATGTCCATGTTCGTAGTTTTTTTTCACAAATTTCATCTGTTTTAAGAAAAAAATGGTCGTTCTAGTGAATATATTTCTCTTTCCACCGAATCTCTAAGCAGTCGATCAAAAATTTATCCCACCAACACATACTTTTGAATTTGAACTATATGTCGTCAAATTTAAGACTTTGTCCAATATCCAATTAAAATAGGTAATGATCAGATACAGAGATTGGGAGTACTGAAGTGGAACACACTCTATTCTCTTTCATCCAAGAGGGGCCCAAGAAAAAATAGTCTAGTCTCTCTCAAATATTTTTGAATCCAATTCTTTGATTGGTCCATGCGAAGCTCCTTTTACTTGGGACAGTCTATAGCTCCAATATCTTCGACAATTTTTCTAAAATCAAGCGTGAATCTATTATTTTATGTTATCCCTCCACTCTTTTATTGAGAGATATAAGATGGCATTGAAATCGTCCTCATGAATATATTTGCCATCTTCAAATTTATTGATTTTGTTTCTAAGGTCTTCCCAAAGAGCGACCTTTTCCTCCCTCTGGGTGGGCTCATAGACATTGAATAGTGGAAAACCAAATTTGTGTTCCTACAATGGATATTGTAAAGTCACAAACCTTTATTTGCATCCACTAAAGAAGCCTTGATTGAGTTTAGATTCCACAAAATCTGTAATACTCCAAACAAACCAACAACATCCTGAAAGATTCCTTCCCATCCTCTATAATATTTCAGAAATATGAGCCCTTCCTCTACACTAATTTTTATTTCTTGAAATAAAAATATATCTCTTGATAGGTTTCCTAATTAGTGCTTCACTGTGCACCGCTTGTGAGGGGTTGAGAGTCCCTTGACATTCCATGTGAGGATCTTCATTGGTCCCCATGGAGGTCTTTCCTCCCTCGGTCTTTTTGAGAAACTAGGTGACACTAATGAATCTTTTTTTATGCTTCATCCTCCCTTTTCTAGTTGGTAGTTTTGCATCCATGACTCTTCTTTGCTTTTCCCAATATTTTCACCATGGATTGGTTGATGCATCTGAGATCGATGATTCCCAAATCCTCCTCCTCGAAGACTCACCCTCCAAATCCCACCCTTCATCCAATTGTTCTATTAGAGATGCTCCATTTGCCTTGTCAATCAATGTGCAATTCTCTGTTGCAAGAATATTTTGGTCATTCTTGTTACTACCTTTTAGGTCCTTGGATAATGACAAATTTCTATCAACCCTAACTTCTTTTGGCCTCTAAGTCTTATTTTGAAATGTCTTTGTGCTTTTCCCATCATTTTGAGGACTCAATTAGACTTCCTTTGACGCTCCTATAATGTCCATTTTCGTCTGTGTTTCAACCAGATCCATCAGTTGCAAAGCGAAAGTAGCTTTCAGACTCCATTTTGCAAATTTCTTAGGTAGAATCCTATAGATGACCATTTTAATAAATGAATGGATTTATTGATATGGATATGTATGAAAGAATGTAGATCAAAAAATTCATGTCGCAAAAGAAGTATGCTTCAAATATCTTGTAAAGATTTCAAATGAACAGTTGCAAAATAGTTGCAACACCTATTAAAGCTAAATTTTATTTGTCAAACTTAGACAAATCAAATCCTACAAACCCCACTTCATATATAGAGTTATTTAAAACTCGATCTACATAATGAGCTTAGCATCTAGGTTCATGCCAAAACTAAAGGAGAGACATTGGAGTGCAACTAAGAGAATTTGCAAGTATATTAGAAGAACATTTTTAGGGTCTTCAATTTCTACAATTGGAGAATAGCATATTAGTTGGGTGTATAAGTTTAGATTGTGTAAGTTCTATTGATAATTGGAAGTCAACTTATAGTTGTAGCTTCAATCTTACTTCTATATTATTGTCTTGAAAATTCAATAAACAATACACTATCACTTTCAATAATAGAGAAAAATTCCAAAGCTATCAAATTTACAACTTGTTAAATAGCATGATTGAAGAAATCAAGTTAGAAAATATGCAATAGACATGGAATGACGGGCTACTTTATTATACTACGATAACTAAAATAATTTACAATTTAAAAAAAATGAAGTGTTTCATATTTGAAAGTTAAACATATTCCAATTTAACATCCCTACATCAAATAATATATATATTCAGAATGGCCTCACTCTTGACAAATTCAAGAAATTAAAGATTTGCTTCAAGTTCTTCCCAACAATAAATTTTATTACAGTAAAAATGTTGTGCTTCATACCTTTGGAAAGTACTTAGTGGGGCAGAGGATACATTTTACTGCTGTTTGAACTGCATCCTCAAAATCTTCTTACTTATGTTTCTTCAAGAGCTAAACAAGTCAAATTTACTCAGTGTTAGCAAAATTCTGAACGACAGATTATGCAACGGTTTAGAAGCTATTGACAAACTCATGTAGTAAACCATAAAAAAAATTAAAAAGCCAAGAAAGGATATGGATCTTAAATCTTTTTCAGTACATCTAACCTGGTTAATATATAGCCAAAATCATCTCTTACTTGATTGAATCCAGCATTCAATTGGGCTTTGCTCCTTGTGCTGATTATCCTGATAATATCATCGCTCTTAGCTTTGTCCTTTATTGCTTCATGAAGTCTTTTGGCTTCAGCTTTGTAAGATGCATATCTACCTTCATATTGAGCAAAAAGTAGCTGAAAGACAATAACAATTCAATCATGTAATGCGTGTTTTAGTATTAGTTACAGCAGATTACAAATTATATCATCATCTCAATGCAAAAGCTTTTAAAATCTCCACATATGAAAATAGAGCAGGAAGAAACAAAGAGGTGGGGGAAAATCAACAGTTAATGACCGTTGGACTTCATACACTCATCAATGTGAGTATATTTATTTTCATACGAAAGTATTGAATCTTGTTTAATTATTGTTATAAATGTTTTTGAATGGAGTTATAAATCGGAGGCACCAAATTCATACAAAGCAATGAGAAAAACAAAATATGCTAACAAATAATAGTAAGAAACACCAAATAGCTGAGACAAAGTCATTTTCTGCTGAACGTAAAGTCTTTCAAGTTTCAGCAAAATGTTTTTTTAACAGTAAGCAGAAAATGAATTTCCCCTAAAATATGATAACAAACTTCTGCAATTGTCCGTTGCCATGTGCGGGAACGGGAGCGGGAGTGGAAGTTTGGAAAGTAGGGTTTCTGCCTGTTGCAGAGGCTTCAGGGGATGTTCCTGAGGACGCAGAAGCTGATGATGAAGACGATAAAGAAGATGATGATGCCCCTGGTTGTTGGGCCGTCTGTGGCTCTGATTTTGCGACTGACAGGGGATCTGTGCATTCGTGTTTGGAGGTGCAGAGCGTCACTATGGATCGGGGGCATCTGTGTTTGGCCCTTTTTTTGCGTGCGATAGCGAAGGAAGGGAGGTGCGTTTTGATGTTGGGTTGGAGTATCTACGCCCTGTTCGTTGACGTACTGCTGGGCTGGGGTTTACGTCTCCTGCGAAGCTTGTTGGGCGACGTGGGCAGGTATTTGGTGTGGAAGTGGGTATTCCTCCCTTATACTCGTTGTTTGCTGAGAGTTTCGGGCCGATGTTTGGACAGTGGTTTTTTCAGACTGTTGTTTGGCCCTTGTTTCCCACTCTGCAGCGCCCTTTCCTTGGCAGCCTGGGTGAAGGGCCATGGTTTCCTTCTTTGCCGCTTCTGGGGACGTGCGTGAGCTTGGAGTGCGGTAGGGGTTTGGCTTTCTTTTTTGGAGATGATGATGTCCCTTCTTTGGCGGTTCTTTTTTGCTCTATTTCTGGTCTTTGGTGGGGCGTTCCGTCAATACAGGGGATTGGATCTACTCTGGCTCTTATTTTGGTAAGTGGGCGATTTTTTCTCTCCAGCGGGAGTATGGTTGGCTTCGTGTGGCTTTACTCTGTTCTGGGTAAGGTCTTCTTCTCGCTGTCCCTGTCCCTTTGTCTGCCTTTTGAATGTTGTGGTGTTATTTTGCCCAGTCCTGGGGTTTGGGTTTTCTGCCCTCCTGAATGGTTTTATTGGTCCTGCTCCTGGGTCTTTCCTGTTATATATTTTGAGCAGGCTCTTTTTGTTGTGGAAATGGTGAGGAGAGTCCGGATGGTGGCTGGGTTGGAAGTAGTGTTGGAGGTAGGGATGGTGGTTTGGCTGGAGGCAGAGGTGGATGTAGAGACGGTGGCTGGAGGGGAGGAAGAGAGGGTAATTGGGGTGGAGGCAGTAGGCGTTGATGGGGTTTTACCCTCCTGGTCTTTCCTGTCATGGCTACTTCTCCTATAGTGGCGGAGGGAACTTCTATAGAGGTGAAGTTCCTGGTAGTTATGTATTTGTGAGGAGGCTGCATGTAATGGATAAATAAGGTGACAGGGTGTGACAACAAGGAGAGATAAGATGTCAGCTATGGGAGATATAAGGGTTGGCTGAAGGAGAGATAAGGGTGGAAGGATAAGAGGTTGTGATGGAATGAAAAAGTAAAAGGAGAACGGAGCAGTGGAGGCATAAGAAGATTTTGGAGCCTTAAGAAAGGGAGGCATAAGGAGATATAAGGAGGAGGCTTGGAGTGATAAGGTGATTGGAGAGATAAGGAGGGGGAGAAATAAGGGGAGCTGCTTGGAGAGACAAGGAGTAGTGTTGGAAGCAATAGGGGTGGAGGGATAAGAGGAGTTACTTGGAGAATAAGTAGTGGGTATGGAGTGATAAGGACTTGGAGAGATAAGGGGCTATGATGGAGTGATAAGGTATATGATGAAAGAAGGGAGGCATAAGAAGTTTTTGGAGAGATAAGAAGAGGATTTAGGAGATTTGGAGTGATAAGGTGATGGAGTGATAAGGGGAGCTGCTTGGAGAGATAAGGAGTAGTGTTGGAGTAATAAGGGCCTGTTTGGTTGGGGAATTGAAAAATAATGCAAATCATGGTTATCTATACTCTGGTTATGCAAACCCCGGTTATGCTTTTTTGGGACTGTTTGGTTGCCCTGGAAGATGGATTTGTAAATCCACATTCCAACAGTTAAATCGACGCAGTGCTCCGGACCCGGCAAGATATATAAACCAATTTAATCATGCAAACCTTGGAGTGCACTGGACCCGACGGCGAAGTTAAAATGGCTTTAATCTCTATGAAAACCATGGAGATGAAAGTCATTCCACCTCTTCAGCAGGAATTTGGACATCCACATTTTTGCACAAATGGGGATTTGCAAATCCGTATTCGCATTCAATTTAGAGGTCACCAAACAAGGAATTGCACCCCATAACCGGGTTATGGGCTGCATAACCCGGTTATGGGGTGCAACCAAACAGGCCCTAAGAGTGGATGATGGGAGAGATAAGAAATTGGTATGGAGTTATAAGGAGTTCGAGAGAAGGGGCTGTGATGGTGATAAGATAGAAGATGGATGATGGAAGGGAGGCATAAGAAGTTTTTGAGAGATAAGGAGGGGGAGTCATAAGATTTCAAGAAGCATAAAGACGATTGGAGTGATAATGCCTCAAGCTGAGACATCACCACGGGGATTGGAATGGGACCTCCATTGTGACTCTATTGGTCTATAGCACCAGCCTTTAGCGTTGTATTTAAATATTAGGCCTTATGTATATTTTATATATATTAATATAGTTTCTGGCTTCAGCCTTTCATCAATAAAAAAAAGTAAGAAACACCAAGAAACTTAACACAGACAAACCACTATACCGGCACAGAGAAAAACAAAACAAATATTGAAACTTCAACAGAGATCAGGGCCACCTCTTAAGGTGGTCTAAATATAAGTCAAATTCATTTCAATCAGAAATGTAGCACAGCTTCAAACAAACAAGTGGATATATACATAATCAACAAAGAAAAAATAGAAATGTATCTAATATAAGTTCTGTAAAATAATTAATTCTATTAATGCTATTAGATTTCTACAATCAATATCAATATTATTTGCAAGTTTAAAGATTTGATTGTGTGCAAAGTTTTTAATCATCTCCATTTCAAATCTCACATCTCCTTGAACTCTCATTCATTGTGCTAATAAATCATAAAATATGATCTAAAATATTTAAAATTTAAAATCTTACATACGATCAAATCCACAAACTTACATACAATAATTAATTTTATTCCAAGCCTATGCATTTAATAATTTATTCCTGTGAAACTCCTATAAAACATCTGTATCATTTATCTTTCTTACAATTTCTAGCCGTTCTCATTACAAACATATACAAAATACTCTGTTATCAAACATATCCTCTACAATCCATAATGTTTACGAACATATATAAAATCCAACTTATTTTTGCCAAAGAGCATTATCATAAGTGTTTATCTGTCTTAAACCTTAGAAATTCTTCATGTTCAATTTCATTGATGGAAGTTAGTTTTGAGATGAAGATTTAATGGCAACATGCAATACCTTCTGGAAATCCCCAGTTGTATGTGAAGCAATGTCCTCTTCCAGAGATTTTTTATATTTGAGATGATATGCTTTTCTCACCAGCAGCAGTTCACTTGGAGATCGAGAGCATTGAACTCCACTTTTTAATGGCTTCGTGTGCTAAAACAGCTTCACGCTCAGCAGGCTCCAACATCCACAGAAGCATATCTCTCTTTAAAAATATTTTTAAAAAAATTGTGAGATAAGACTCTTTTCATAGCCAATGGCTTTAACTAGTATCCTTAAAAAATGGCATTAAAAGAAAAGTAAAGTAATGAGGAGATGAAGAACAGAACCTCGAATTTTCTTGTAAGCTCTGATTCTAGCTGCTCTAAAAATTCCTCATTGTACATTTTCTCATACGTTTCCTTTATCAACTTGCGCCTATAAACACCTCTGTGAGCCACTATGTTTATGACTGCCTTCTCATTAGTTCCAAATCCTTGAAAGAAACCAAAACAATGTCTCAGCACATTATATGTCATTAAGTGGGAAATAAAACAATAGATTCACTTTAATACGTATGCTCTAGATTAGGTATTGACACTAAATTTATCCCTTAATCTGTGAAAAAAAATACCAAATTCATTCAGTTAGCTATTCATGTTACATAAAAAACCAGAAACTTTTTATAGGCTCAACAAGATCCCATGAAAATAATTTTTGGAAAGATGATTATAGGAACAGGCAGGGGAAGTGAAATCTATGAAAGTGGCAAAAGGCACAGGATTTCTGTTTTCCCTGTGATAGAAGAAACGATATTTACAGAAGATCAATTATAAAGTACATTGATAGATATATTACTTAGAATATATTTCTGTCCCATCATGGAAATAGACGAGCATTAAATAAGAATCTTGACATGTGGTTTTGTTGTTAGCAATTAAAAGTCATCTGCTAAGACATGCATCAACAATCTTTACTCGGTCAGCTCTTTGCGAAAATGTGAGAATTGTATGTGTTTCATGCATCCCAAAAATAGGGCTGGGGAAGTTGTTGAGCACTGGTAAATAAAATCCAAGACTTAATTTTTTAAGCCGAACAATCTTGAGGATATGGAGATTACACAAAATAGCAGAAACGATAACCCCATTCCAGTAAATGCTAAAAATTCATTAGCCTGACCTCTACGTATCCTGCTGGGTCTGCCAATTCCATTTATGATAGGAGGATAGAAAGAAAAAGTTTGTTGAAATATTCTTAGTACTAAAATATTCTTAATCTGTGAGACTTCCATCTGACATGATGTATAAAGCCCAACTTCTGCAGGCATACTTTTTGGTAATAAACAAATATATTTCTTCTGCACTCTAGTCCATGTTTGGGCTATAAACAATTGGTCAAGAGGAAGAGGCTTCTGCTGTTCGACTGTCTTAACTATCCAAACGTAATGAAAAGAATTGTGGTTGAAACTATTAAAAGGGTTTCCCATGTTAAGATATCAGGGTTGCAAATTACAGCAGCAACAGCACAAATAATATGAAATACTAATATGAAGATGCGGTATATTGGGCTTCAAAGTGTGATAAGAAGGCTTAAAGAGACTAGTGACTTGCAACACATAAGACCAATCCACACACTAATTAAAAAATTTAAAACTAAAATAAATCCTTATGCAACGACTTAGAAATGAGGAAGAAAGCAATGTAGTAAACTGTGATACAAAAGAAAGAATCCCCCCTCTCAAAGCCCATACCCATTTCCAGGACTTCAGCAGCAGGGGACATACCCTGGTTGTACTCAGTCTGCAAGAGTTTTCAAGAAAGTCCCTGGGATGCCATTGAAAATCTTGGAATGCTACCATGGTGTTTGGCCGTCCCTTGGACTGTCAGGAATATTTTAAGGAAAAAATTGATTCATGGATCATAGAGTATGATCTGAAAGTTGATTAAAAAATGTACATAGTTAATCTAGAAGCATTCAAGTAAAAGGAAAAAATTCCCAACATTTTGAAAAACAAAACCACATCTGCATATCTGGAGGTAAAACATTATCCCAATCTGTCATAGCTGTTCTCATCAGCTTCATGCCATAACAGTAGATCTGGACAGAGGCAATTGTTATAGCAAGTTATAGTTGTTACAAACATAGATTGGTTTAATGTGGTCAGGGATGATAGTATGATTATGGAGATACTTCTTTAGGGTATTTTAACCAACGAGTTTTTTTCTAAATCTGGGACATTAAGATTTAGAGACATCTACTAAAGGTTCATTAATAATAAATACAAATTAACAAGGGGAAAATTATTTTCAGGTCTTTACAGAAGCAGTTTTATATACAGATAAGAATCTTTCTTCATCAAAACTGTTCTTAAGTCATCCACATGTAGAACCAGAGACTCACAAATGAGAGGTCAATTGGGCATAATTCTGAACCTTTATAACCACCAGACAAAAGAAAAAAAAGGTTTGAAAAAAAGTTTGGAAATTTCTTATGAGACTTATGGACAATATTTGATTATATAGTTAGAGGATATACATCTAAAGGAAATTATAAAAAGTTAAGATAAAAGACACATTGAACATAATGCAAATAATCAATTTGAAAATTTACAATGTTTTTTAAATATTTTGAGATGTAAGGCTAAACATAAACACATTTTGTGGATAAGCAAAGAAAAACCTATTAGGCTCAACATAAATAAAATTACCAAGTGAGCCCAAAATTATGGTCAAGAGTTCTAGCAAGTTAAAGGTGAATTTGAGGTTTATCTATAAATTGACACATGTAGAGACTTTTCATTAGAGTCTATATAGTCTCAAGAGTAAGATTGAAAATACCAAAAGAAACACATTACATACAAGACCATGATTAAGAATGACCTTTGCATGGCAAGTTTTAGAAAAGGGAAAAAAGAAATATTATACCACATTAAGATGGACCTCATACAAGAACCAATTCTTGTTGACCTACCTAATCTCTAAACACGTTTTGGAGGGGAATTCTCCCAAAAAGGTAAATTATTAAGGTAAATTTCTAGGGGTGCTTGTTCAAATAAATCTTTGTCTAAAGGTATCCAACTATCAACACTAACATAAATAGTTGGGTTGATAAATTATAAGACCATTAAAAAGACATAATAATAAAATCTAAAAGAAATGTGATAGAATAAAAAAATTCATGTCAAAGATGCATTATGACATGTAACACATGACATAAGCGAAGACTAAAACCTTAACAAAGCTAAAAAATCATTATCTCTCTGCAATGTTCCAAGGTTGTGGAAATAAGACTATTGTGGTTGATCATGCATGCAACATCCAAAGGGGATAGAAATAGGACTAACGTGGCTGGTCATGCACTAAATGATAATAAAATTGGACTCCAAAAAATGATATTTATGTTTGAGGTACCTAAGATATACAAAATGTAACCATTCAATAAACGTTTTGTACTATTTTTCTATCCTCTATCATAAGAAGTAACATAAATAAGTAGAGCAAACCGAACACCAACATAATCCTTGTGTGCAAGACTTCCTTTCTAGTGTACAAACCCTTCCAATTGATAAAGCTCAAATTTGTATTAGAATCCTTAGAAATCTGACTTCCACCTACAAATTTTATAGGAGATCAACTAAATATATGGGAGCAACAAATGTAGCTAAATGTAAATTATATTTTGCATATTCTATGACAAGACAAGTCAATAGAGGGTTAATGATTGATGAGGTCACATATTGATATGACTTGTCTATATGAGTAGTTCGTGAACACAATTCTATCCATCAAAGTTTATCATACAAATGTCTCATTGTTCTCTTACATTGGTGAGAATGAATTTAGAATTTAACTAATCTACACTTTGAAAGAATACTTTCCTTTTGGCATTTTCTTGCTATAGATACATGGACAAACATTATATTCCAGATTACTAAGTATAGTAGTAAAATTTGATTTCAAACACAATTAGATGTAAGAAATATGATTGAAAAATAATAATTATTAATTTATTCACCTTATCACGGGCATCTAATATTATGGCTAGTTGACATATATTCAAGGGTGACATGATCATTTGTTAGTGTTCTTGTTGGTCATAATATCAATCAGGTGGTTCAATTGGTTGAGTACAATAGATGGGATTATGATATGTTCATTAAATATGTCATCCACATATTTGAATTTCTTAGAGGTACAATTGAATTAGATTTAAACTATAAATAAATTGAATTCCTTAATTTGTAATTACTTGGTAGAAAGATATCATCTGATTTTTAAAGTATATATATTCTCAAACAATATTATAATCTTCTATCTAAAAATGAAATACTATCTACATAATCTGGTTATTGTAATTAAAAAATATATATAGATAATGTCAATGGAGCATCGCATTTAATAAAGACATTAATAAAATCAAGCCACATAATCTTTCCCCCGAATCTGTCAAAAAGCAAACGCGCTAGTATTTAAGCAGATTCGCCAAAAAAAAAAAATTAAGTGATGAAAAAGATTACGCTGACCAATTAACGCTGCCGCAAAATAAATGTTTAAGGAAAAAAAAGGTGAAAAAGTCTGGGATGAGTTTATTTTGTCTTTGCTTACACCCTTTAGTGAATGCCACGTCCTTTGTAGTGATTGGGCTTTATTTCAATGTGATTTTGGGAGTGGGTTAACAAGGAATTGTGGCCACAAGTTTTTTTGTACACAGAAATTTTGAGCTATCTAATTTGGTGAGTATTTGTCATATATAATGCTGGGAGATATTTACTAGCACTTGTATTTGATATAATATAAATCAGAATCTTTTATTTGTCAATAATTTGAATTTTTAATAGTAATAGATAATTTGATATTCTATGTTCAAATACATTGTATTTTGTATTGGGCAAGTTGCAATTTTACTATGCTCAAGTATTTGGTATAATTATTGCTATGTTCAAGTATTTTGTATAATTAGTTCTTATACTATTACACTGTTATTTTGTAATTAATCCTGAGTATAAACATATCATAATTTTTAACAAATAAGATCTTTACTTTTGTACATGGTGAAATGTTAAGACCCAAGAAAAATAATAACCAAACATAATTGAAATGGCAATAATAAATAATTGAGGAGAGGTTCAAGAAAAATAAAAATATATTGAAATTTCAAACAAAGTTCAAACTTAAAGTAAAAGTATATGCTAAAAATAATTATTTAATTGTTGGAATCATATATTAGTGATGTCTTCATAAAAAGATGTATGACAAATGGAAAAGATATGAGCATGTTGAGATTTCTTCTTTAGAATTATATTAACTCGTCATTTTTCCAACTAAAATTTATATAAAATTCAAATAAATCAAGTTATAAATGATATCTTAGAATGAATACCGAAAATAAGTTAAGAGGGGCATCATATTACTTTAATCTTACCTATCAAAATTTGATAATGTTTATCTTACTTAGAATCCTAAAATTAAAGCATTCACATTCTCCTAAAAAATAATAATTAAATAATTACTCATATTCATATGTATTATAATAACTGCCTTCTCTCCTAAATTTTAATTGTTATATCATCCATAATTTTCATAAATCCATTCATAACATGGTGCAATTTCAAATAAATAGTGGAAAGGGATATTAAAAAATTCCTTTCAAATTATAGAAACCACAAGAAGTCAAGTAAAATAGATATGAATTGAACCTAGATTAATGTGGTAAATTTGTGTACAAACACTATTTATTAAATGAAAACAAATTGTATCTATTAGATAATGTGTCATGTATCAATAATACTACACTAATGAAAATATTATGGACTCAACTCATCCACATCAATAGATGTCAAAAGAATAAATAATTACATATATTTTGTGCTGGGGGTAATGAATTGCATTTCAACATGGCATCTTGACGGAGCAAAATGTCTATAATACTATATGAACTAGCGAAGGGCATAAAAAAACATGAGTACATCATAGAGATTGGAAACATAGAAGTAAGCATAACGCACACAGCAAAATAAAATATACATAGAGAGTGAACAACAAAAGCATACACCCTGCAATAACAGGAAAGAGAAATGTTAAAGGACGATGGAAGTAGTCTTCAAACGTTGAAAACCAAAAATGGCATTTGACTTGTCCTAAAATCGAGAAGACATCTAAGTTTGATGAACATTTTAAGAAATAGACAATTCCATTGAAGGAGAAACCATTTGAATGTAGAAACTGAGGATCTTATCTCTGTTGGCAAGCTTTTATGCCAACCCCCTAAAACTTGATTTTTTTTTTAATTGATTTAGTTCCGTTAAAAATTAGACAGAGAATAAATAGTACAATATTTCAGAAGTAAGAAGATAACCATTCTGAGTATTGCTATAAATCAATCCTTTGACGACCAGAGTTTACCTAAACGGCTTATTGTTACTTGATACACAATTAATCTCAATTGCAGATGTGAGTTTGGAACTATCATTGATCACCTCCCAAATTAGGGCATTTGTTGATGATTTCCTCTCGACCTTAGTGTGTTGGGTATCTTCACCTAGTGTTTGGTGGTTGTTGGAGTGAGCCGCATAATCACCACAATGTTGTGATTATATAAGGTGGACAAACATTGATTGACAAAATTAGACACTGGTAGAAAGGGGGCTAGAGCTTCCAAATAACAGGTTGGAGCTTAGATTTAGGGAGTTGCAATAGTGGTGCGAATAATTTGCAAGTTATCCATGGAATACAATTAGGCCCTTTCATCTTTCAATTTGCAACATGAAGACCCTAGTTGCATACTTTCCTTTCCATAGTTGTGGTTGGCATTTCAGAAGTAAGAAGATAACCATTCTGAGTGTTGCTAGAAATCAATCCTTTGACGACCAGAATTTACCTAAACAGCTTATTATTACTTGATACACAATTAATCTCAACTGCAGAAGTGAGTTTGGAACTATCATTGATCACTCCCCAAATCAGAGCATTTGTTGATGATTTCCTCTCAACCTTAATGTGTTATCATCACCTAGTGTTTGGTGGTTGTCGGAGTGAGCCGCATAATCACCACAATGTTGTGATTATATAAGGTGGACCAACATTGATTGACAAAAGTAGACACTGGTAGAAAGGGGGCTAGAGCTTGCAAATAACAGGTCGGAGCTTAAGATTTAGGGAGTTGCAATAGTGGTGCGAATAATTTGCAAGTCATCCATGGAATACAATCAGGCCCTTTCATCTTTCAATTTGCAACATGAATACCCTAGTTGCATACTTTCCTTTCCATAGTTGCAGTTGGCATTAAGGATCGGATGAGTGCCACCTAGGTTACCTCACACAACTACAGAAGTAAACTTAGCACACATCATGATGTCAAGATCATGGTAAAGGCAGCAAGTGCAAGGAGAGGGCAAAGCTCCCAAAATGAAAGTTCCAGTACTGAATCAATTACTACCATCATCATCTATCTATGAGGTCTTCACGCGTCATCAATATGCTTCAAAGATTCAGCTTTAATCATCAAGTTCTCCCTATCTTTATTGGTCTCTAATATCCATTATGGTTATAAATGTTTAACGTCTATGTTTGAGCGACAGCCACATTTTGTTAGTAAATTCATTTAAAATATGTAGCTGAGTATGTAACTACAAAATAAATTTCATTTCCAGCAAATATTGAGCAATGCTAATGCATGTATTGTCTCAGTTTTACTCACATGACTTTAAGTCCATACTAAATCATTGGAACAATCTTGTCCGTGACAATCTAAATCAATCCATTGTATGTAACCAAGATATAAAACTTACATTTACAACACAACGTATTGAGCAAGACTAACGCATGTTTTGTTTTTCAGTTTACTTACATGACTTCAGTCATAGAACCATTGAATAATCTTGTCTACCCCAATCTAAATCGACCCATTGGAACATCTTTAAATATCTCTGTCAGTCCCAATTTCTTGCACCACTGTCAACCTTCCAAGTGCCCCTTCTCTATTTTCACATTTTGAAGTAGAGCATTGTGATTGTCCATAGGCTTCTAAGAAATGGCAATTGCATTCACAATCTCAAGCAGAGCACAAATTCTATAAAAAATGGTACCCTTGACGCAAAACCACAACTTTACTATGCTTCCCTGTTTTTCAAATCCTTTGGGCTTTTAACCAAACAGCTCTGCTTGACAATCATGCTACTGGAAGTGGTTAACAATTGATCTTTCTTATTTTTTAAAATATGCAAACATAAGTGACTAATAAGCTCTCCCTCAAATAGGTTCTGAGGAAAATCTCTCCAACTTGAGGATGTGTGAGAATTACTGAGCTTTTTGTGGACTGGCATGTATGCATCTACAATAACAGATTTTTCATTCAACTACTCCAACAATCGCAAGACAACTCTTGTCATGCCATGCCTGTACACCTCAGAAAGCTATTATGTGACAACCGATCTAGTGTCATGATTATTTTGACATGACAGTAATTTGCTAGATGAGATGTTGACATGAGAGAGAGGTGCACGTGGATGGCTATGGCATCCTCTTGTTCCACTTAATGTCTCCAACCTAGTTCTCAGATCTTCCATGGGTGGGTATCAGCTTCCACTGTCAATATTTGCATAAGATCTAAACAAGCAAAGATGAGACTGCTAAAATGAAAGTTGTGTATCAAAAGGAATGAATGACTCTAGAACAGATAAGGCGCAAGTTGAACTTTAGATTAAATTCTGAAATTGCTATGACAATAATGAGACAAACTTAAAAGAAATTATTGAGAAGACCAGATTGATTTGAAAATTTAAGCAACAGACTAATTTAGTAGGACTAGTGCCCAGACATTGGATAAACAGTTAACAACTAGCATGGTCAAATTTCTTTAAAGTCAGATCTCTACCTGTCTAACAAAAATCAGGTAACATTTATGCTTATTATTGGAATTTAGGCCAAAATATAATAATTCAAGCTGGCTTAGGGCTATTACAACATCCAATGTTATTTTCCAAATTTATGCCAAAACCTATTCAATTTAAACTGCTTAGCAAGGTTATCATGATGTCCAGCATATTCTTTTTATACACCACCTAAATGGTTCGCATTGTAAGCGATTTAGACAAAGCTATCTATCAATGATTTTTTCATCTCATCAACTATTGCAATAGGTTGTGATTCTCTCAATTTGAAAACACTTTCAATTACTGACATTCAGTTGCCGTTGTGTCCAATCCGCAGAAAGAAGTCCAATCATTTACAATCATTCCAGCAGCCACTACTTCACTTCCACAATTGGCAGTGCCTGCTACAAGGGGCATTTGGAGGAGTGTTGATAACTCATCTAGATCTTCAATGAATGTGTGTGTATGTACCTGTCCAAACAACAACAAAATTGAGCCGGTCTCAAATGTGAATTTCAGTCCATCTCCAAGCTACTAAATATGAACATCAACACAATCATATACACAATGACGAATTTCAAGTTTGAACAAATTCATTACTAAGAGTGAATCTCTCCATCTAGCCCAATTTAAGTATTAGATGTTGTTTAAGCAAGAAATATATCAATTCTTAACAGGCTCCCTCAGTTAGAAAGCACACTAAACATGAACAGCAAACAATCATATCCAAAAAAAATGACAAAGTTTGAACAAATCGATAACTAAAAGTAGTAATTTCTCTATCTGGGAAGCCAAATTTAAGTATTAGATGTTGTCTGACCAAGAGAAATATTGATTCTTACCAGCCACCCTCAGTTAGGAAGCACACCATAACTGCCAAAAAGAATATTTCCGCAATAGTTTGCCTAAAAACCTTGACTCCTAGAACATCTGCTATCAGTTCTTCTGTCTCCTAGACAATAAAATACTGAATCATGTTAATATTGGACCCAAGGTATCACAAAGTAACACTACATTGAATATGACCGAATAATATAAAACTTATTCAATATCACGTGACTACGAAACATTAAATATAACATCAGTCAGTCATCCAGCAATGATAATGGAAAAGAAGGATGGAACATGCTGCATAATGAAAGAGCACAGACAGCATGTTACCAATAGTTTCTTCACAACAAACATATTTAATAACCAGCTTCCTTAATTGACAAACTACATCTTTGAAAGATCCACAATTCATGCAAGCAAAGAATTCATATAAACTTATATTTCAGTAAAGCAAATGACCTCCCAATTTTTCTAGTTCTGATATTAAACTTCACAATCTCTTATTCAACAATGAGATCTCTAACAGGATAACTGAGAATACATCAAGCAATGCCACCAAGAAGTTCCATTTTGTTTAAAACTTTCACTGTATTTTGTCATTATTTTACATTTTCATCCTCAACTACATCCTGAGACTGTAGATCAAGGCCCAGGTATGATCAGACTGAGGTACACATTCCAGATCAGATATGCCCTGGACACAGACTGGAACTGTGGATCCTACATAACATAGTAGAAAAAATCAAGATTTAGGGCCCGTTTGGTTGCACCCCATAACCGGGTTATGCAGCCCATAACCCGGTTATGGGGTGCAATTCCTTGTTTGGTGACCTCTAAATTGAATGCGAATATGGATTTGCAAATCCCCATTTGT
>MU226333.1:468613-487576 GCA_018584345.1 Thuja plicata | reverse complement strand
ATACACATGTATGTATGTGTATATACATATGAGTGTATATACACACATGTACATATATAGTATAGATACATGTATGTATATATACACATGAGTGTATATACACATGTATATACACACGTGTGTATATGTGTGTATATATACACACGTGTGTGAATATACATGTGTATATACTCTTGTGTGTATATATACATACATGTATATATAGTATATATACATGTATGTATATATACACATGTGTATATACATACTCATATCTATATGCACGTGTGTATATGTGTGTGTATATATGTGTATATGTGTATATATATATACACAAATGTGTATATATGTGTATACACACGTGTGTATGTGTGTATATATATACACATATGTGTGTATGTGTATACATGTGTATATATACACATGTATGTATGTGTATACATGTGTATATACATACATGTATGTGTATATATATATATATGTGTGTGTACATGTGTATATATACATGTGTGTATATATACACGTGTGTGTGTATACACACGTGTGTATATATGTGTATGTGTGTATATATGTGTATGTGTACAAAAAAAAAATTCCAATTCCAATTCTAGTTGTGTGGAACCAAACACAGAATTTGCATCTTCTCAGTCATCTTCCAGGTGAACCAAACAGGACAGCCATATTTTAGAATTCATTTTTGAGAATAGCACAAACCTAGAATGGATTCAATTCTAGAATTGGCAATTCCAGCATGCACAAATTCCGCCAACCAAACGGGCCCTTAGAGAAGAGACCCAAAACACCTTGCATTCATTTGGTTGTACACACCAATTACTTGTAAATCCTAAACTCTCCAAAAGGCCTACATAAAAGAAGATATGCTCCTTTAAACATATACCATACAAGGATAGGCTACTCCATTGTTAAAATATTAAAAAGTATTTCCTGCTTTGTTGTTGGGTTCAGAAAGGGTTATTTTGGGTTAAGGCTGACATGAGGACTATAAAAAAAAAATATAGAAAATATATTATAAATAAAAAACAAAAATAGTGTCCATAAATACAATGTCCAACACATTAGGAAGAAAAATATAATGAATAAACATAGCTTAGAATTAAGGAGCAGCCCGACTTAATTGTAACTTCAAATTCCTTATCAAGATCCAAACATACATAAATACTTTCATCAAACGCACTGGCTCATAATCTCTGTCCTTAAAGGCACTGACAACATTTTAAATGTTAATTCTTGCATCAAAATTATGCAGCCTTACCACAGGAAAATCAATTTTCCACTCTGTCAATAAAGCTACAGAACTCAATCATGGGAATACAGCCAGTGTTTGGCTGTCTAATAAAGACATGCCCATACCTGCAGATATACAGTTACAGGATTTTAAAAAAAACTGTAGGAATTGAGTGTCAAAAAAGAGCATATAAGATTTATAAATCCTAACATCTCGGCAACTGCTAAGCAAATAAATTTGGTAACTGATACACACCATGGCAGTGACTTCATGCTCCATCCGATAAGCATCCACAACTCCTGCACTGGGAGGCTAATTGGCTACGTTCCGGGTGATTGCTTAACAGGTGAAACACCATAATTGGGTCCAATTGGTGCATAGTTGAAAGAGCTGTTCATTTGACCTGGACCTGGGATAGCTGTTATTGTGGAACCATTAGTGACTCCAACTGGCATGTGTGAAGGATGCATTCCACCCATTCCCTGCTACACATGATATTTAACAGAGTAACTGCATTTATTCAAAGAGAAAATTTTATGATGCAATGCATTCATGGTTATCTTTCTCAACACGTTTTCAGGACACTGTAATCTGAAAACTTGTGTGCTAGAAATATTAAGCTAAATTTCTATTGCTTGTCTCAACTTTCTCAACCTAATCTCTTTTCTTTCCTTCAATTTTTTGTTTTCTTTCTTTATTTTAGTTAGAGAGATTAAAGATGGACAAATAGGAATATTTCTTTTGCAATGCAAATAATGTTTTGTACAAGTATGGGCACAAGTTTCATGATCAATAAAAACTAAATTATGAGAAGAAGCCCAAGACCTAACGATTAATGGTTGCATAAATGCCAAAATATAGAAGACTAAAAAAGGTAAAAATTGCTTTAAGAGGAAGTATTGAGCTGATTACTTCTCCATTATAGCTCATCAATCAAGAGAAAATTAAAGAATCTAAGGCTCAAAACCATTACTTGTGTTAAATGACACAACGAAGAAACAATGTTGTGCACCTTGCTGCAGTGAAAAGTGACTAAAACCTTTTGGTACATAAAATAAAAATTGTAGGAGACTCTTTGTATGCCTTGCCATGGAAAACAACACAGAGAAGAAATCTAGAATGTTGGAAGTGACAAGAGACAAATGCCCAAGTGTGCAATTTGTTTTTGCATACAAAAGACTTAAATAAATTTTAGAGAAAAATTTGTCTTTGCAGTTACAGAAACCTAATAATTTAAAAATAGATCCCTCAAATGTAGCACCTGTCATTTGTTGAAGTAACAGGGACACATGGTTTTAGAAAAGAATGTAATAATATCAAAATATGTGTTGATCTAGCATTGTTTGGTTGTCGTTTGAAGCAATCTCACCACCTTTAAATGCATTTTCAAAATCTAATATTGCATTTGATGCAATAGCAGTTGATCATATTGATGGTGGTGTCATGAGAACAAGAAAATGCAATTAAAGATCAGCTGACATTGAGTTTAAACCTGAAAATAAGTACATATTGACTGAAAAGGTTAAGGATATTTTTTATAGATTAATCTTTAAATACTATGGACACAAAAACAGTTATTTAACCAATTGCCTTGGGTCAGGAAGTAGAAATGAAGGATTATTCCCTAATTGCATACTAATGCAAGGTAATTGTAACTATTTGTTCAGAAATGAAATACCCATTACAACCCAAGATAGAATACCATAAGAAACAAAAAGATGAGCCTATAGGCTATAACATGAATAAAAAAAGAGGATGAAATTAAGACACCAAAGATTTTCTTAAACGCATAAGCATCAGATTTGCTACATTATTGATAGTTATCTCTTTTGCAAGTGTAAAAAACAAATCCTAATCAAGCTTTGGAACTAGTCTGGCTCTCACAATAACATTGGATCAAAAAAACACCAGCATTCAATACTCATTCCAGTTGATAAACCATTTTAAAACCAGCACTAAATAGATGCACTAGAAATGGAGATTTACTCCTTGTACACAATTTAAAACTGTTTGTTGACTTATCTGTAATCTAAAAAAACTATCAAGCAGAAGAACAGAGCATTAGTTGGAACAGAGCATTAGTTGGATAAGTAAAACTTTGACATAAACATCCCCAACTCCAAAGAACAAAAGCTAAATATTATGTAGTATGCAATGTTAACTCCTGCAGCATAGTCAGGCTGGCTGCACTTTAATGGCTACACTAAAGTAGCTAGACTTGTATGTTTTTAAATACTTGAACCCGCTTCCTGCATTTATTCAAAGATTACATTTTTTAGCAATATCTATAAACTGTTGCAAAATGTGAAAGGGTTGAATGCAAACATAAGGATCTTAAAACAATCAAATAATTACCTAACAATCTATGAAGCTAGATTGTTATCTGAGATTGGTCCTGTGACACTGCTTATGCTTAGGGACCCAAAGATCATTGAAACCCTCATTGAATTTCACAATACTATACTATGAAGGATATGTTGGCGCTAATGCCTCCTTCTATATTAGAGGAAAGATAAGTAGAAATGCAACTGCAAATATACTCCTACTGATGAGCATCATGATGGAATGTATTAGATTATATGTCCAACAAATAGCCAAGGCTTGCAGAGACTAGAATGCAGAGATTACTACATTGCAAAGAAGAAGGATGTAGCATGAAATAAAAAGATGGTCCTTGCCTTGCAGAACACATCATTGAACAAAATCAAGACAGTAACTATAAAAACCAAAAACTGGTGATCTGACCAATGCAAAGAAGTACCCGAGAGAAATATGATATTTGAATTGAAAAAATATTGAAATCTATAAAAATGGATATATTGTAAATCTTTGGGAAAAAAAAAAAGAAACTTTGTTTTATGTTTAAGACATCTGAGGGAAAATAGTTGTGATAAATTTATTGATCTTCACTATTTTTCTTTTGAGCTTGAAAATGTCAAAGTTAACATCAATAAGAAATTCTTGTGGACACAGAAATTGTTGTTAACACACATACTTTATTCTCGCCAATCTCAACAGGCAGCTTGTAGCACTACATGGAAGAGAATTAGAAGGCCTTCACAAGTAGCTACTAACATGCCTATCGCATTTGAGAGTGATTTTCACCATGTATGTGAGTTCGATATAATTAGTTCAAGATGAAATAATTGATTGATGGAAAAAGTCGTAGAAAATGTTTTTTTATCATTTTTACTAAAATGAGAGCGAAATCAATAACTCTTATATTAATAACTTATACCGTATATGTTACATGAAAACAATAGTCTCAGCTTTGTACAAAATTCTTCCAAGCAAATGCAGCTAGTAGGCACAAAGGCAAACTCCACAACTTTTTACAGCCTGCCAATTCCTGCTTACTCTTATCCTTGACCATCATTTCTTGAGGTTTGGCACTGATGTGGCCTGGCCAAGTAATTTTTTTTTCTACCCAGGACATAAAGAAATCATTGGGATGATATGGACTGTCTCACTGTATTAAACTGATTAATTTATTTATTTTTACTTTTTTGTGATTGATCCTTCTTATTTTTGCCAGGGTCTGTAATTTTTTTATTAAAATTTGTAAAAAATAAGTTGATTATTTTCTGGGAAACATGGCATCTTGCCATACATTTCACATGCCTAGTCTTTGCTTCCACTGTTTGCATAAATGTCCATCATAGAGGTGGCACCCTTTAATTATTTCATGTGCCTTGTCTATGCTTCCACATTGTGCATACATGTATAGCAGAGCAGTTGGGCTGTGCTTCGGGAAGTTTAACTGGTCACCCCAGATGACAAGCTCAGACCCATTCAAATACAGGTCTGAAATGCATAGATAGGTGCTTAACACAATTTTTTTGTGTCCATTTTGATTTGTTTTATTTTGGATTGGTGTTCAAAAAACATTGGGATTAAGCCTATTGGTGCATTTCAAATCTCTATATAAATAGCTATATAAATAGGCCCAAGTTAGTGATAAAGTAAAGATTTTTTTATTGGTTTCTCGCACTTGAATACAAAGGAGCTTTTGTAAGAAGCTAAATTATTCACTAAGCTGCAATCCTTCACATTTAGATTGCCACCTATAGGTTTTTCTTTAAAAACAAAATGAATAGAACATAATTTGTTTTGTTCTTGGCTGGAAATGTTATGTGCAGATTGGTGCTTCTTCTTTGAATGACTTTATTTGTTTGTTAACAACCATGCTTTTGGGTCTAGGCTGCAATTCATGTTAACTGGGTGTAAAATTAGGATCCCAGGGACAACCGGTCATTTCAGTTGATGATACACTCAAACTTTTAGGTTGCAGGTTAGTCTGGAAAATTATGGTGCTAGTAGAAGACACCCCAGATTATGAAAATTATCTAAAGTTTAAACCTTAATCTCAATATTTAAACTTGAATTTTGAACAAAATTGCATCTGAACTACAACTTGTAGATTATTTCTATAATCCAAACTATAAGACTCTTTTCTTTAAGTTTTAGAATTTTAAAACATATTCAATTTTATTTGTGACTAACATTTTAAGAGCTCTAAATGTATTTTTTATTGCAAAACATATCTAAATTTATGATTTAAAAGTTGAATGTTCAATATTTAAAATTTAAAATTTAAATTGATCAAGGAATGTATATTTCTGAATTAAAAGTTCAAATATTATTTAAATGTTCATTTATTTGATATTGCAAGCAGTTATAACGCTAGTGCAAAATTGGAGTCCACTCTTTTAATGAATTTTGGGTTTCAAATTGTAAATCATTGAAATGGTCTGAATCCCAGACTCTGCTAACCAGAGTTCGCTCTGGAAACCGAATTTCAATTTCAATTTACGGAATCCCAAAAACAAAATAGCCTGAACCCCAGACTCAACAAATTGGAGCCTGCTCCTCGAATGTAGATTGCACAATAAAATGCAAAATGCAATTTATTTGTGGCTACTGAAATGCTGTGAACATTGGACCTTCAGAAGAAGTTGAAACATGAAGTTTGTAGTATACATGCACAAAAGGGATATGTTGAAAAGGCTTCAGAAAATTTTAGCAAATGCAAATGGCTGATGTAAGCTCAAATTACACAACCCAAGCCACCATACATGGCTTGCGTCAAGATAAACAGTAGATGCAAAACAATTTCCTAGAATAGTTCCCAACTCCCTCTACACTTGTGTCAAATGAGAACTATGGATTAGAGAACACGTGTCCATTACCACATGATGGAAAAGGGATTTTGTTAGATAATATAGTGGGAAATGCGCCAGTATACATGTACGTGAAATGTGGTCTTATAACAGGCATGTAAACTGTTTGAATTTTAACATAATGCCTCAAAGAAACAAAGTCTTGGATAAAGATCACAAATTATTTAACAGAACATCTTGAAGAAACTTGAAGAAATGTGATCTCATGGACTGTTGTAATTGTAGGAGACATCTAAATGCTGAATTCGTAGACAATATAGTTTAAGTTTATTAGATTTTACCCATGGTATTATATGAATAACTTTGGAAAACGTAAACAGGCTTTGTCAAGTTCTATGATTGAAGGGCATGCAGCCTTGACTTGCGTTCCTCACTCTTATATTCTACGGTGTTTTCTAACTTTTCTCAAACAAGCCTAAGAAACAGAGTGAAGAATTCTGAGACACTACACGAGGAGTTTTAAGATATGCCTGGATAAAACTATGCTTGTTATCTGTTTTAGTTTTGTTGGATTCTTTAGATACATTTATGTTAAAACCTGAGCACTAATGAGATTGCTTGTTTTGAGTTTTGAAACAAGCAATGTTGTGTGCTTATCAATTTATCACCTTTTTCTAATGTTTTTGGTATTATTTTGAATGTTGGTCTTCGGTGGTCATAATCCATTTATAATCTTGTTCAAGAAGTTTTATTGTTACTCAACGTGTAGAGTGCCATGCTGTACCCTAAATGGTACGATCCTAGTTCTGGCTTGGCATGGCTGTGGTACAGCTAGTATATGTCCTGGACCTGTCCTGAGATTTGCCAGGGTCTAATGGATAGGCCTGAGTAGGGTTGAAAGGACAGGCCTGGTTACAATCAAGGGCAAATCTGGGAACAAGCTGGTAAAACTTAGTTTATTTAAAAAATTAAAAATAAGAATTGAAAAAAGCATTAAAGAGTTAAAATAACCTAACAAACTATTTTATATCTATATGAAAACGGCCGGTCTCAGCTATACCAAAGCTGAGGGCAAAATATTAACGGCTGATCCTAGCAATACCTAATCTGGGGAAAAAGAATCAGCAACAAAGGTTTCATTTGATAGTTCAGATTTAGTTAGAAGCTATTTTGAATGTTTTGCTAAGGACTCTTCGTCACTCTTGCAATTAAAAATTGAAATCCGATTCGTGATGGAGCGACAACATTTGCTTTTGCCAAGGCAAAGCTTTATTGCATTAATGCTTGAAAGACAAGTAACGTGTTAAATTTTCAAATGCCTTGCTAAGATTGAAATGGGCTTAGAGCACTAGGCTATGGTTGTGAATAGCATCATTGCCAGCCAGTTCCTATCATGCCGCATTTAGGCGTCGGTCAGAGGCCTCAGTCAAAGGCCTCATTCAAAATTTGGCCAATAGGAGCATGCTCCTGAAAGCAAAGGAGTCTCGTTCATGATTTAGCATAAACAGGTGGAAATAAGCAAAACATTTTAGCCATGCAACCTACTCTGGATGTATTTGGAGTAGTCTTCTTTTTCTGGTGTAGAATTAAAATTTCTATCGAATAGAAGATTTTAAACGAAAATTTCACCTGCAAATATGGCTTCTTGAATAAGGAACAGTGAGGCTATGAGCTCGGAAACTGAGCGCAGAATGGTCTGAAAATGAGTATACAAAATGCACCAAAAACCCTCGCAGCCAAAAATTCCGGTGTCGCCAAGAAGATTTTAAACGAAAATTTCACCTGCAAATATGGCTTCTTGAATAAGGAACAGTGAGGCGATGAGCTCGGAAACTTAGCGCAGAATGGTCTGAAAATGAGTATACAAAATGCACCAAAAACCCTCGCAGTGTATACAGCAGACACGTCCACAGCATTCGTAAACTGTGGAAGCATAATCCAGGCACGTGGAGTGTTCGGCAAATCCTTTTCTGGGATTTTTTTTAAAAACGTATTATAAAATTTAGGGTTGCATGAGCAAGCCATAAGTATAGCGCTTAAGGAAAAAAATATGACATTAAATTTAAGATATTGTCACCTCAAAAAAGCTTAGCCAGGCTTTCATGGGTGTGAAACCCTGAGCACAGTTGGTCAGCCTCTAGAAGCTTAGCCAGGCTTTTTACACCGAAAAGCCCTAAATTCAACTCGTAAGTTCAAATGCACCTGACTCAAAACCCAAAATTGAAAAATGACCCCCGCTGTGTTTTTCAGCTTCATTGTGTTCCCATTGAGCTTTTGCAGTTGAAAAACGACCCCCCAGCCCCACCCCCAGCCCCACCCCCACCGTACAAGATGCATTATTTGGAAATGGATTTCTCTCCTTATCAGGGCTTCTCCCCTGCTTTTTCCAAAATCTGAGAAATATGATATAATATATGGGGCTGGATTTGCGAAGCCCCTGCTTTTTCCAAAATCTGAGAAATATGATATAATATATGGGGCTGGATTTGCGAAGCCCCTGCTTTTTCCAAAATCTGAGAAATATGATATAATATATGGGGCTGGATTTGCCAGAGTATAAGAAAATTGTTGTGAGGGGCATCACCGCCTTAGAACACGCAGGTCTCTTCACGAGTCAAGTCTTCGCACAGGTGATCGATCAATCTGCCGAAATTTTCATCTGAAATTCCTGTAATTTTCAGATATATAAGGTCAGTGGATCGAATCTCAGGGGCTCTGTTTTATGCGTGTTTTTGGAGAAGGTGCAAGGTGTGGACAGAGAGAGTATGGCCAGCGAAGGAGATGTAGGTTGCTGCTATGTCAGCTAGGAAGATGTGTGTGAAACAGAAATCTCAGGAGCATAGAAATCTCAGACCAAAAATCCGTCCACTCGTTCTTTGCTTAAATCATATCTCGTAGGGATAATCATATCTCGTAGGGATATAATGGCAAAAATCAAATCTAAATTTGCAAGATAAAAATCAAATCTAATTCTGCTAATAAAATAAAATCTTATTTCGAATCATATCTCCGGCGGTTAGATTGTTTACGGTGATCAGAAACAGGGATTAGAAATCGCATACCAAAACCAAAAAAGTGAGACAGGTTTGGGTTGAGAACCCCACGGAGTATAGCCTATCGATAGGCTTATCAAAGTTGGGAGATGTTTTTGAGATAGGGGACCTAATTTCATGTATCTAGAATTTCTAAAGTGTAAGTCGGATTTTGCCGATTTTTTCGATGTACTTCTGTAGGTGAGTGAAGTGCTTAAAGCTAAGGTTTCGGCTTTTGGGTATTCACGGATCTCTTTGTAGGGATCGTGGAGCACAAAGTGGTCCAAAAGTGCCATTTTAAAATGCTCGCTCGGAACCCGACCCCTAGACCCCTAATGGTCGACAATATGAAATCCAAAACAAAACCATATTGCCACCAATAATCATTCACCTAAACATTAATTTATGAGTTGTTTTTAATGTGGACCCGCTCACTAGGTAGGAAAGGGGGTGAAGGGGTTGTTTTAATTAAATCACATTATCCCTTGCGTTAATCGAAACCCCATCTAATTATACCCTGCGGAGGACCGGACTTAACCACTCCTTACCCCATACCTAATCACCTTAACACGTTCGCAACTCATCGACTGCCACGTAACCGCTCATGGGTAACCCTATTACTACCCACCATGAACCTTAAATTTGACCCTTTTGTCATTGAACGTTATGGAAACTTCAGCTCCCGCGAACACTTCTCGTCGCTTCTGGTTCTTTGTGTGTGACGAGGGTTTCGGTCATCCACTCACAACTACTACAGGTGAGGGAATCCATCCTCCCGTCATGAAGTAGCAAATATCTCATGGTTTTTTATCATTCAATAAGTGTTTGTAATGATTTTCATGTGCTGATAGTTGTATGTTTCAATCGTTTCACCATTAAATCATTGCATATAATGTGATAGAAAGAAATAATTAGAGGAAATGGGAAAGAAATAGTGTACATTGTCGATCTAATCATTATTTGGTGTTGTAGTTTTTATGAATTTGGATAGTTTCTTCAATTTTTCATTTTAAATACAAGGGTTTTTTCTGGGTTTATCATTATTTCGCACATACACATGAGGGAATCCATCCTCCCATCACGAAGTAGTAAATATCTTGCGGTTTTTTATCGTTCATTAAGTGTTGGTAATGATTTTCCTGCGTTAATAGTTGTATGTTTCAATCGTTTCACCTTGAAATCATTGCATGTAATGTGATAGAAAGAAATAATTAGAGGAAATGGGAAAGAAATAGTGTACATTATCAATCTAATCATAACTTGGTGTTGTAGTTTTTATGAATCTGGACAATGTCTTCATTTTATCGTTTTAAATATGGGGGTTTTCTGGGTTTATCATTATTTCGCACATACATGTGAGGGAATCCATCCTCCCACCATGAAGTAGCAAATATCTCACGGTTTTTTATCATTCAATAAGTGTTTGTAATAGTTTTCCTACACTGATAATTGTATGTTTCAATCGTTTCACCTTGAAATCATTGCATGTAATGTGATAGAAAGAAATAATTAGAGGAAATGGGAAAGAAATAGTGTACATTGTCGATCTAATCATTATTTGGTGTTTTATGAATCTGGATAGTTTCTTCATTTTTCATTTTAAATACGGGGTTTTTTTCTGGGTTTATCATTATTTCGCACATACACGAGGGAATCCATCCTCCCATCACGAAGTAGCAAATATCTCACGGTTTTTTATCCTTCATTAAGTGTTTGTAATGATTTTCTTGCGCTAATAGTTGTATGTTTCAATCGTTTCATCTTGAAATCATTGCATGTAATGTGATAGAAAGAAATAATTCGAAGAAATGGGAAAGAAATAGTGTACATCGTCGATCTAATCATTACTTGGTGTTGTAGTTTTTATGAATCTGGACAATTTCTTCATTTTATCATTTTAAATATGGGGGTTTTTCTGGGTTTATCATTATTTCGCACATACATGTGAGGGAATCCATCCTCCCATCATGAAGTAGCAGATATCTCATGGTTTTTTATCGTTCAATAAGTATTTGTAATTATTTTCTTGCGCTGATTGTTGTATGTTTCAATCGTTTCACCTTGAAATCATTGCATGTAATGTGATAGAAAAAAATAATTAGAGGAAATGGGAAAGAAATAGTGTACATTGTCTATTTAATCATTACTCGGTGTTGTAGTTTTATGAATATGGACAGTTTCTTCATTTTTCATTTTAAAAATGGGGGTTTTTCTGGGTTTATCATAATTTTGCACATACTATTCCTCTGAGTTATCATTATTTTGCACACACTAGGTTTATCTAGGTTTTAAATATGGGGGTTTCTCTGGGTTTCTTCGTTTTGAATATGGGGGTTTCATTTTGTGGAAAATTCATCTCCCTCGAACGCTTCTTGTTGACTTCATTTCTCTGCGTGCGATGAGGTTTTCGGTCCACCACTCTCATTTGCTAAGCTTACATTGTTTGGTTGCATTCTCAATTCATCATTGACTTGTTTTTCAAATGGACTGTCTTAGTTTTGTAATGTATTCAATTAAAAAATGTATTGGTCACTATGGTTACATGTCTTTCAATTATAAGTTGTTTTTAATGCAAGGAAGCTTCGTATTCTAATATTTCACAGTGTTAAGTTAGGTTTGTAATGTACTCAATGAATACCTTACAACACTGACTTAGTACATTTATTCATTAAATACATTACAAAACCGATTCTCTCCCACCACAATTCGAAATTCAAATTGACCAGCCACTTCTTCAATGACCAAATTCCTATAAGAAGGATACAGTGCCACATAAAATTCATATATAATTCCCTGTCTGACTGTTGGTGATTTATTCTCTACATTCTGCATATTCTCTGCTCCTGTTCAGGCTGGTAAGCTATCTCGTTTATTTCTTGTTCATTCCTTGTTTTTGTATGTCTATTTTCATTACAAATTAACTGCTTTCACTGCTTACTATAGTTTCAAATCTATTGCTAACAATCGACATATAGTCAATGTCAACTTAACAATGCATATAGTCAAAGTCAACTTAACTTGTTTTTTATTACTAAAGATATCTACTTGCATTGTGCTCAAGGTTTATTGTATGCATTAATTAGAAGCATGGACGCATCATAGTCTCATATTTCACAGTGCTCACTTTCTTTTGTAATGTATGCAATGAATACATTACACAACTAAACTCAGCATAGTGCACTTGTTATATTTGGAATCTAATTTCTACTTGTTTTCTATTTGTAGTTGTTATTGTATTCATTGGATAGTTTCTTTTCAATTACTAATCAACATGTTTACTTTATGCAATACTTAGAATCATGGAAGTTTTATAGTCTCATATTTCACATGTCTGACTTAATTTTGTAATGTATTCACTGAATACATTACAAAACTAAGTCAGCATAGGGCAGCCTTAGTTTTGTAATGTATTGAATGAATACATTACAAAACTAATTCAGCATACTGCAGCCTTGGTTTTGTAATATATTCAATGAATAAATATACAAGTCCCTATAGTTACATGTCTTAATATTATAAGTTGTTTGTAATGTGGACCCTCTCAGTAGGATACAAAATACAATATTAGTGAAGGGTTCATTTTAATTAAATCACATTTGCCCTTGCGTTAATCATGACCCCATCTAATTAAACCCCACGGAGGACCCAAATTAACCTCTCCTTACCCCATACATAATCACCTTAACATGTATGAAGATAAACTCAATTGTTTTTAATCATGATAAACTGATGGAAGTGCTCCAAGGTGTGCTCAAACAAGCTTACTAAGGACTCCACTTGTCCCAACCTCCTTAGGATCCCAATCTCTCTCCTAGGACCCCAATGCTCTCAATTCTCCAAGCCTAAGACTATCCTAAATCCACTCCAAGAGTTATTCTTCTTGTGTTTAACCTTGAAGGACAATTACCAATAGTTTTGTCTCAATCCTTCACTCTAGCTTGAAGGATTCTAGACACAAATCCTTCATACCAACTTCGCCAATGCTGCAAGGGTCATGTCCACCATGAGAAAACTCATTTTGCATCCTTCCAACTTCATTGGAATGGGTCTTCAATCCCTAATTAGTCGAGTTCCAAATTAACTCTCTATTTGGTCCTATTAGGCGTAATTGTCCAATTAGCCCTATTCAGAGGGTTTTTCTGGATTCTTTCTCAAAACTTGCAAACAACCCCAAAAACAAACCTAGGATCCTGATACCCTTTTCTAAGACCTAAAATGTTTTCAAGGTCTTGGACTCCCAAGTCATCCGTACACCAGTTTCCTAAAATGTAGGGCAAATAGGGCTATTTTGGCTCTTCACAAGTAGTCTACTGATTTCTATCTAGAAATCCATCTAAATGGATTGGAAAATATCTTAGCTCCCAAATAGGGATCTATAGGACCCTAAAGGTTCAAAAACCATACTTGGTTTATATCTCTCACACACACCCTTGTTTCTGCATTCAAACTTACCTTTGTCATGCACCTAACTGGATAGTCATTGCTCGCATAGGGAATGGTTTTAAAATTAGAAAAATAGTTCTCCAGGCCTCCTACTTGAATATATACACTTTACAGAGGCTCCCCTACCATATTCATCCACCCTTTGAAGATTCCCACGGTTGGATTCTATGGGGGAGCCATGAAACTAAAATTCACCTAAACTGGACCAGCAACTACACTACTTCCTAAATAATTTGCTAAGTCTAACTAATCAACTCTAAACAACTTGATCACTAAATGGAAGAGTCTTATATCTACTCCTACTACACGGATCCAAAACTATATCAAGCTTTTCAATCCATCAAAACATTGATAACATTCAAATAACTTGACTGTTACAGAAAACCAAAACACTATGCTTTCATTCACTTTCAAAAACTTGTTACATCACCACTCTACCTCAGGAAATGAGCCATGAGGTATCTTAAGATGCCTCCTCCATTTCTTTAGTCCACTTACATTCAATTCCCATTCCTACTTTGAAGGGAATCCAAAGTTGTTGTTGTTGCATTGTCATGACAACATTTTAGCATCTTTTGCATTAATGATGCAAACTAACTTCCATGACCTCTAACCCATATCATTCGATGAATTAACATCATTTAGGCCTTTTTAGGCACTTTTCACACCTTTATTAGGTCTAGGACACCTTAAGACCATATTTCCCATTTTAGGCCTGTACTAAGGACTAACTATTTGTAAATCAAACTATCCTAAACTAGATTGGATTTAGTACTAACTACTAATCCATCTAGTCACACACATTGCAAGACATTCTGAGGTCAAAAGTAAAGTCACTGACTTGGATAGAGTCAGTTACAAGCCGAAATTGGACTAAGCATTAGGATTTTTCCTAGGTGCTCTTGCACCATAAACTCAATTGATTTTAATCATGTAATGTTTTTGTACTCTATTGCTTTTAGACCTGTGTTTATATTAAATGTTTAAAAACAAATTTGTACACTCCGTGTATGAAGATAAAGGCATACAATCATTGACAAATTGAGAATGCATATAGTCAATTTAAACTTGGGAATGCATATCATCAATTTAAACTTGAGAATGCATATAGTCAATATAAATTTGTACTTATGTATGTAGGGATATGTATGCATACATATCTATATCATTGTGCATAGATATGTATGTATGTATGTATGCATACATATGAATGTGTATGTAATTATGTATGTATATAATTGTATAGATATGTATGTATGTATATATGTATGCACACATATGTATGTGTAAGAATATCAAGTGTAAGAATTTCCATGAGATTGTTACTTCCACCAGTTGTTACAATATTTTGCAGGTATGTGAGGCAGTGAAGACTTGAGCATGGGTTGTTGATGATTTAAGGTCCATGTAATTGTGTTTCTCAACATTTTCATTTAACTGTATCTTTCAACACTCCATTTTGATTTGGGAAATCATGATCTTACTGATGAACTACAACTGATTATATGTTTGAGTCATTTGTTGATATTCAACCGAGTTGCAGAAGTGATGATAAAAATTATCAGTTAATGTATTGTCATTGATGTCATCTTATTTGAGTATTATTATGGTGGAAAACATTTGTTATGAATTGAAGATCTAGAGAAAACAATGTTTATGTGGTCGGTAAATGAAGAGTTCTGTATACACCGAGAGACAATGTAAACCGAGTAAAACACAGTGTATACCGAGCACGGTGATAACCGAGCAAGGGATTGCCGACACAATTATTGATCAAGAAATTTATTTAAACCGAGGCCAAATTGGATGCTGAGCTGGAAATTGATGATTTCAAGGTAAAAGATAAAGTTTGTTATTTGATCAAACGATTATTAAAATTCAATGAAGATCAAACGACAGAGATTGAAATGTGTTTTTAACACAATTGATGATTTCAAGGTAAAAGATAAAGTTTGTTATTTGATCAAATGATTATTAAAATTCAACGAAGATCGAACGACAGAGATTGAAATGTGTTTTTAACACAACTGTCAAAGATGGATCAAGCGGGAAAATGAACGATGGAGATTAAGCGGCAAGATTAGAAGGATGAAAATAAATGATACATGATGTCTATATAAGAGACAAGAGATTCATTTTGAATCATACTCCTCACACCTGATGCATACATGCAAATTTTATGCATGACTGATCAAACTGGTTAAAGACAGAACCGAGCATTATTCTGCAGACATCACCGAGCAAACAAAGGAAAGAGCATTACCGAGTAGAACAAGGATGAAGAATGAGATGAACTGAAGTGAACAAATTGATCAGAGGTATTATGTACTTAGAATAGATCTGAATATCTACAAATCAGAGTTGTATTTGAATCAGATCATTACTGTATCAGTTTAACCATTGTTACATATAAATCTCTTAACCAAGTGGGACAGTGAGTACTTATTATAACATTCAGAGAATGTTGATTGTTTTCTTGTTGACACCATAGTGAATGCATGGTCAAGAGAGAAATGTTAGTTTTAAATCCTCTAACCATGTCACATTTAACAGTGTGCATTGTAACCTTTAACAGGGTTGGCTCTTCACCGAGCTCACTTCAGAAGAGTGAAAATATTTTGGGTTACCAATCTCAGGTAGCTTTTGCCTTAGCAGGGTCTCCACATTAAAAATCTATGTTTCAATGTGCATGAATGTTATGGATTGTTATTCCCAAGGGCTTTCAACAAACAAAACTATGGCCTAGTCTTTTTTGACACAATATTTAGTAAAGGCATCTTTGAGGGTAGACTCTTGTTTGTGAGGTTGAGAGGCAACCTCTCCCCTCTTGCTGACACCATCCACACTAGGAGGGGTAAGAGGGAGGGCTTGATCAGAAGGAACAGAAAGAGGATAGGTAGGTGGGGGTCAAGGGGGTTAGCAGGGATGACCAAAAGGTCATAGTCATTCAACAAACTCTTAATTGGAGGATAAAAATCATTACTCTCATCTTGTCCATTTGTAGTATCCATATCATCTTGACCACTCTCCTTGGCCCCAGACTTATCTTTTTCTGAAGTCCTTCTATCTAGCCCTCCCTTGTTATCCATTCTATTTTGGCTGGGGTTGCCAGGAGGGGGAGTTTGGTCCACTAGTTTCTCATTAACATTGCCTCTCCTTCTCTTGAAGGCGCCATCAATCCTTATAATCCTATCCAAGGCTAATTTTTGGGGATTGTTGGATCTCCTTTTGTTTTTATACTTAGGAATTGGAGGATTCTTATCCCCATTTCCTATACAAGCTGGGATACCATGCAGATCAAGGGCAACCTTATCAAGACCAAGAGATAGTGACAGCGCATCAAGAGAGGAAGTGATAGGGTTAGGAGTGTCTATAGAGGAGTAACAAGTTACTGGGGTAGGAAGGAGAGGAGGATCAACCTTCTGAGCATCATTGGGAGACGGTGGGCTAGTGTCATGGATCACCTTCTTAGGAGGAATAGTCGCATCTCTGGTAGGGGGACGAGGTTTAGGTCTGGGGGATAAGAGAGGTAAATTCCTTCTCCTATGATTGTCTCTCTTGCAGACGAAGCATGAATTAAGACCACCCAGGTATTCTAGAAAACAAGTGAATAATTCTCCTTCCAAGTCAAAAACCAGGTTGTTAGGTATATCCATACTTGGCTTAAGAGAAATCAGGATCCTTGCATCCATATGTGGGAGGAGCATACTGGAATGGTCGACACGAATGACTCTATCAAGAGAGTCAAGGGCTTCTGAAAAGATATTCCAGAGGAACGAGGGTATCTGTTTAATGGCGATTCATCTTGGGCATGATAAAGCCATAATTTCTCCAAGATTTTCACTATTCTACCAACTTAGGGCACAAAAATTGTAGGCCCCTATGGTCCAAAACTATTATCAACAATGGCTTTTTGACTTACATGTTGGATGATATCAGTTTTGGTCATTGATCATGCTATTGCTATTCATGTTTTTTCACTGATGTCAACATATATTTCTATGGAGAAGACAAACTGGCTACTTAACTGGAAGGAGTGTACAGACATTGTATGGATGATTGAGAATGATCGAAGTTGGATTTATACAGAAGGATGTGTGTTGACCTTATTCCTAAGGTCGCTTGGCTTTATGTTGCATACTATGGATGTTACAGTTGATTTGGTAAAGACTGGTTTTTTGGACTGCAACTATGATTCTGGACAGAGCAGGTCTCTGTGTTTTGGGTATATCTTTATGGCGAAGATATTTCAGAACTTGCGAGCTTATTGATGGACAACCAACATATGGTAGAGTAATGGATTAAGTTCAATTTTTATTTGGATATTGATGACGTTAGTTGTGGCATGTATTCTGGAGAAGACCTATTTCCTGGCCGACTTCAGACATGTAGCGTGTGAGATTAATTATGAGCATGAATTACAGATCTGGAAGTATATGTGATGGATTGTAAATGATGTATACTTGTTATAGATACAATGTGTATCTTAGCAAGGGGCTATGTAATTATTTGTATGATGAAAAGCCTTAATTGGCCGACCTAGTTAATTATGTATTAGGAAAGCTTAACTGGCCGACCTAATGAATTATTGCAAGAGGGTATATATGAATGATAATTTCTTGTGGAGAGATGTGATAGAGAAAGAAAAGGATAAAGAGGTGTGGAAGCTACGAAGCTTGTTGATTGTTGGATACAAAGCAGAGTTGATACTTCATTGGAACTGACCAAGCAAAGACAGTTGCTATCAGACAGTTCACTAGAATGTGTATTTGCTTTATACACTTGATTCAGATTGTAAATCCTTGAGGGTGGCTTTAACCTTCTTTGGGAAGTGTTCCTTGGCAGTGAGCCTAATATTTTCTTTGAATCCTAATAGGGTCTGTTTTCTAATAGGGACTGTATACTGTAATGTTGTAATAAGCTCCTAACAGGGCTAATATCTTTTAACAGGAATACTATACTCTCAGTACATTGTTTTTGGGTGTTAATTCCCACCGAGGTTTTACCTTTAACAAGGTTTCCTCGACAACAAATATTGTGTTATGGTGTTGGCATTTGTTGTGTTATCATTTACATTTGCATATTTGGTTTATAAAGTTTAAAGTTTAATAATCTAGATTACAACTAATTCACCCCCCCCCCC
>MU226333.1:410668-446425 GCA_018584345.1 Thuja plicata | reverse complement strand
TGTTAAATAAACGCTTCATGAGAAATACCTTGTTTGAAGTTGAAGGCTTTTCATACAACTTCGCTAGGGTTTCCATCAGATCTTTAGCTGTCATTGCTCTAGTAATATTGAATGCCACTGATTGTGCTAGGCATAAAAGAATACTCTCTAGTGCCTTCCTATCCAAATTATCCCAATCTTCCTTAGACATTGCTGCCTCTTTCTTGGCTATTCCCTCTAATGGCCGCCATAGATCCTTCTGATAGAGATAGTCCTCCATTTGCATCTTCCATAACTGGAAGGTCTACCCATTAAACTTATCAACCTTTAGCCTACCCTCATCTGCCATTTCTCCCACTTAACCGAGAGACTCTCCCACTAACTCATGAGACCTACTTCAGAGAATAGATGAAAGAACGAATGAAAAAAACCTCGCTCTGATACCACTTGTTAGAATAATAAATACAAAAATGCAAATATTAATGCATGGAAGAGAACACAAAGACACAGAGATTTAACATGGTTCACCCAATCCCTGGGCTACGTCCACCAACAGTGAGTCCAATATCTATATTATTATCTAGTAATTACAATTTGAAAACCTGCAACTCAATACCGCCGCAGGAAGCTATGATAATCCCTCATACAATGAAATCTTGAAACCCTAAGCCCTTTTCACAAGCATATTTGACCTAACCTAATTAGGGAAAAAAATACTCCAACTAATAGAAAATCAATGGTCGACCCTTTACCCCGCAAGGGGCTCTACCCCTTGACCCTGAACTTGGGGCCCATATAGATATGTCTGGGGGGAAACTGCGCCGAAAGAAACTGAGTCTGATTAGGCTCCACATACATAACAAAAATGACCAAGAATGAGATTCTTGGGTTGGAGATGCATTTGAATATGAGGTGAGTCCACTACTTTGCAAATCCAAAGTCCTCCAGATATTTGCACAAGAAGTGTTAATCTACTTTATCCCAAGCTTTCTTGATATCTAATTTGATTAGGATGTTGGGTTCATGATTCTGTTAAATAGGTTGGACAACCCTTTGAGAAATTATTACTCCATTGAAGATAGGTCTCCTTGGGACAAAATGTTGGATGATATCAGATTTGGATACTATTCATGTTGTTAATACTCATGTTTTGTCATTGATGTCAACATATGTTTTTGTGAAGATGATAGACTGGTTACTTGACTGGCAAAAGTGTACGAACATTGTACGAATGTTTCAAAATGATCAAAGTTGGTTATATGAAGAAGGATGTGTGTCGACCTTATCCCTAAGGTTGCTTGGCTTTATGTTACATATTGAGGATGTTACAGTTGATTTAGTGAAGACTGGTTTCTGGACTGTAACTGTGATGTTTGACAGAGTTGGTCTCTGTGTTTTGGGTATATCTTACTAGTGAAGATATTTCAAATGAAGAAAACTTATTGGAGGACTGTAGACATATTTTGGAATAATGGGTTGTGTTGATTGTCGTGTGATAACTGGTGATGTCAGTTGTGGCGTGTAGTCTGGAGGAGACCTATTTGGTGGCTGACTTCATACATGTAGTATGTAATATGAATTGTGAGCGTAGATTGCAGATCTGCGAGTATAACTGATGGATTGTATTTGATGTTTACTTTTTATAGGTATTGTGTGTATCTTAGCAAGGGGTTAAACAATTATTCGTATATTGGGAAATCCTAATTGGCCGACCTAATTAATTATTTGTGTATTAGGAAATCTTAACTAGCTGACCTAATGAATTATTGTAATAGGGTATATATGAGTGATATTTTCTTTTGGAAATATGTGGTAGAGGAAGAGACTAAAAATAAAGAGAAGTGAAATTTGTGAGGCTTGTTTGGCTATTGGATGTAGAGCAGAGTTTGTGATAAGAATACTTCATTGGAACTTACCAAGCAAAGATAGTTGCTATCAGACAGTTCACTGGATGGTATATTTTCTATATACACTTGTTTGGATTGTGAATCCTTGAGGGTGGCTTTAACCTTCTTTGGGCAGTGTGCCTAGGCAGTGAGCCTACTACTTTTCTTGACTCCTAATAGGTTTTGTCTCCTAACAGGGACTATGTACTGTAATGTTGTAATAAGCTCCTAACAAGGCTAAATATTTTAATAGAGATACTATACACTCAGTACATTATTTGTGGGTGATAATTCCCACCGGGGTTTTACCTTTAATAGGGTTTCCTCGAAAACAAGTATTTTGTTAGTGTTGGTATTTATTGTGTTATCATTTGCATTGCGGTTTTGGTTTATAAAGTTTAAAGTTTAATAATCAATATCACAGCTGATTCACCCCCCCTCTTAGTTGTGTTGTTGAATTTTATTCCTAACAATTGGTATCAGAGCTACTGGTCCTTAGAGAGAGAGCTTAACAACTTGAGGTGATCCTGAAGATGTCTTACTACAGGAAGGACAGTCTGAAATTTGATCCTGAAAACTTTGATAGCTGGAAGAACAAGATGAGAACACATTTTCTATGTTTGGGAGTTGACTACTAGATGACCACAAAGAAAGATGAGAAGATAATGAGTAAGGACAAACTGGAGAAAGCTACTGAAGATGAAAAAAAAACTATTTTCATGTAATATGGTTGCAAGGGAATCATTGATCAGTGCACTTTCTGAAGGTGAATTCACAGAAGTAAAAGACTTGGATTATGCACGTGAGATCTAGACAAGATTGGAGGCACTGTATAAAGGAGATAAGTTTAAAAAATAGGCAAATCTAGAGAACTGGAAGACAAAGATGGAATCACTAAAGATGAGAGAAGATGAGAACTTTAGGGCATATGGATAGAGAATTACTGAAGTGGTTAATTGCAATAGAAACTCTGGAGGTACTTATAGTGAGGAAGAAGTGATTGTGAATATTCTTAGATCTTTGACACCTACATATAGAACCAAAGTACAAGCTATAGAGGAGATTATACCTTTGACACCGAACTTCACTAGAGAGATGTTTCTTGGAAAGCTAACTACTTTTGAGGCCGCAGAATTGGGAGATACTTTACCTAAAGTTGAGTCATCATTCAAGGAAACCGTGCATAAGAACAAAAATACCTTATCAGGAATTGTGAGCACCAGCTATGGTGACCTAAGAGAAGATATTTTAGACTATGCTGAGGAACGAGAATAGATACAAGAGGAAGAAAGAAATCTAGATGAAGTGGTAGCATTGATCGCTAGAAGAGAGAAGAGAGGTAAGGGTAAATTTGAAGGAAAATTACCTTTGAAATGTTTTTCATGTAATAAGATTGGTCATTTTGCATCTAGATGTCCTACAAGGGTTCCTAAGCACAAACCTAAGTTTTTAAAATCAAAGTATCCTAAAGACAAGGAATGTTATTATGCTAGTGAGGGTGTTTTTGATGATGATGGTGACTATGATGAAATTGGATTTATTGCTATAAAGGATGATGTGAAGAAATATTTTTCTATTAGTATGAAAGGAAAAATAGTTTTGAAACCTTCGGTAACACCAACACCAAAAGACAATTTAGTGCAACCCGACAGAAAAGTTCAAGGGAACTCGACAACACGGTGCAACCCAAAAATGTTACAAGAGGAACCCAGCAGAATAACCCGACGACACAGTGCAACCTAAAAATGTTACAAGAGGAACCCAACAAAATAAATTGACAGAGAAAACCCAACAGAAGAACCCGACAAGAAGATTACAGTGCAACCCAACAGAACAGATAATAGAGGAACCTGACAAACTACAGAGCATCCCGAGCACCAGTCTATGAATGTTTACATGTTAATTGAGTTTATGAATTGATATTACCTACACAAAGATATAATAAAATATACATTTGGTAATACAATTGATTACTAAAAGGAATAAGGTTAAGTGATAAAAGTTTTGAGGGTATTGATTCACCCCTTCCCTCTTAGTACACACCATTCCATTATTTCCAACAATTGGTATCAGAGCTAGATCTCTTATTTGGAAAAGTTTAAAGACTTAAGAGAAAATATCATACAATGGAAAGGTACAAGCTAGACAAGAGCATTGAGAATTAGAAGTTAGTGATACATATCTTCTATGAGAAATATAAAGAAGCCAGAGTCAAGATGAGACAACTAATAGATGAAAGAAAGGTTATGGCATCTAGCTATTGAACCGCCTCACAATAGGTGCTTAGTAATCGTGCCCAAAGAATCTCTTAGGAATAGTTTATTCAATCTAAGGATTACTTCTCCCACCATGAGGTGTATTTATTTTGTCAACCCAGGGACGTATACTTGAAATGGTACGACACAATATGTGCACTAAGTCCCTTAAAGAGTCATTCTACCTATACTGCAGGAAGGTAAAATGCATGAATGGAATCTACACTAGCACTGTAAGAAAGGAAACACACTTACTCCTTACTAAAATGAATGCTGGAAATTGTAAACTCTACTAAAGCCTATTCTTTCAACCTAGAGCATTCACTATAACTATCCTTGCAGGTGCTGTAGGAACATTCACAAAGTACAATGTTGCAGGAAGAAATTGTAATCTTCTATCTAAAATGCTAGGAATGCTGAAAGTAAATCTACTCTACTCTATTCTAATCCACCTTCCAAGTGGGACCCCTTGGTCGGCTTCTGCTAATCTACTAACATAGAAGGTAAACCAAAAGTCACTTCATTATATTTCAAGAAATGATTACATAAGGATGATACATAAAACTAGAAATTAACTTGTTGTGCAAGATGCAACAATTTATTTCCAAAAACTTTCAAACTTACAAACTAATAGTCAAATCCCTACAAATAGAGGATTGAAACTTTATTCCAAAACATAAAAGAAAAGATCTGAATGAAATCACACTAGAGAAGAAAGGGAAACGTAACAGCCCACGACATGTGCAATAAAGTTTGGGTGACCAATTCAAGATGATGATGAGTGCAGAAGGAATATAGTAGTGCTACATTCTTGCATTTTCGGAATAGTGGCTCCTCTTTTGTAGTAGTCACGTCTTCTGGTACCATGATGGTTACCTATCACAGTTTGACCTCAACGTTCTCTTTTAAATGTTGTTGACCACTCTCAAGCTACTCCTACTTCCTAGCAGGTTAGTTATCATGCAGAAATATTCATACAAGTAAACTTAATCAAATTGATCCAAATATTAGAACACACATTCTGATTGCTATATGAAATACTGCAATATATATAATATTGGCAAAACATGACATAACTATCTACCCATGGGTTTGACGGTTCTAACTATACTTTAACACAAGTTCAATTGATTACAAGCCCACAAATGTTTTGTTAATACTTAAAATAGAGTATTAAGATTATATAATAGAGACAGTAAATGGTCTCATCATTTTCCCCCTGGTAAGTTGAATGCTTGTCCTCAAGCATTGCATCTTCTGGTAGTTACTCGAAAATCACCAACCTTTGTCCTTCCTCACCTCTGGCTCTTGAAAGTGTAATAGAATCCTTTTGTCTTCTCCCAGACATCCATTCTGTGATCCTCCTACATCCGGTCAAGCCTTTCGACATTGATGTCATAAAGGGGCCAAAGGAGCATAGGTGGTTGCATGGTAAGTGGACACCAATGTTCTTGTCTAATTTGTCTACCCAGCTGCATGTATTTTGGTGCTCTATGAATGGCTGCTTGGAGGTTGATAGGGTTGTGTGGCTCTGACCTCTTAAATGCTTTGAGTAATCTACTCCACCTGCTTTTGGCACCAGCCAAGGCTCTCTAAAAGATGAAGTAAGACATGTCATCATACTCTACATAGAACTCTTTTCTGATCCCAAAAATTTTCTTCCTTATTTCCTCTTTGACTTTTCCATAGGTTAGACTGAACCAATCTCTAAGGAGTACATCTGGTTTCCTGCTCTCTGCCCTCAATGGTAGTGGTTCTGTTTTCTCCTGATCCCTGTAATTTTCTAGATGTCTATCATAATTGGCCTCATTGTGTATCCAGGACATTAATTCCCTCATATGTACATCCCCTATGTAAAGTAGAGGGTTCCACTCAGTTTCTGCAGGGATAATGAAGTTATGTATATATAGTTCACAAAATAAGTTTTGCTACCATGAGGGAAGGGTCTGGTATAGGCCATAAAATTATTGAGTTGTTTTAAAATCAGAGTCTGTGTCTTTAATGGTCATCATTAATTGGAATAAGAGGAACTGTTCTTTCAAACTGATGGCATAAACCCTAGGTGGTGGCCTACAAGTAATTATTTGATCAGTCAACTTAAGGGCATGATCCATCTTTTGTTTTTGCTTGCCAATTGCTCTTTTAAATATGCAATCTCCTCTCCTTGCTTTGTTATTACCTTCTTCATTTTATTTTTCTCTTCTCCCCATAAGGTTGTTGTCAAAATATACTTATTATGTAATCCAAAGAGAAGCGTTTGCAAGGTGATTGGGCCACAATCTCCTGCCTAGTTATTTTGCCTCCTCTGTTCCTTCCATGACTATTCTAAGAAACTTGTTAACCAGGTTCTTTTATAGGGAACTAGGGAAGTCTCTGAGTAGGCTGACTGATGAGTTATTAAGGCATCCTCCTCATTGCTATCTGAGATATCTTGATGACTTTCTTGGGGGTTATTTTGCCATACATTAGGTTCAGTTTCACATGTCTCTTTTGGATTTTGAGAAATGTCTAGAATTTCAGACTGATTTGGGGAATCATCTGAAATAATTTGTACATGAGGCTCTTCATCAGATTGCTTGGGGGAAACAGATTGGCTTTCTGAGAATACTTTAGGTAGCTGTCCTCTCATTCTAGGGCTTCTTCGCACATAGGTTTCTTCAATCTCCACAACCTTTTTCTTAATAACCTTCTTCAGTTTCTCTGCTGCAGGAACCAACTTTCTTTTCTTCCCCTTTGAGGCTATAGGGTTTTTTTTGGCTTGGCTACAGGAATGGAAGTCTCTCCCTATATTTTTTGTTTTCCTTTTATTTGGGTAGAAGTAGGTACATTTCTCACATGAGCAGGCAAAGGCATACATTCTTGTAGATTTTTAGTTTCTGTTCCTTGGGTGTCTTGCTCAATAGTTGGGCCAATGGGTATTACATCATCATGGCTAGATTGCACACTAGGGTCAACCCGAGGTTGCAGGGTTTTATGCTAGACAAATTTTGACCATTCCAAAGGAGAGACATCCCAAAGATATTTCTCTATTAGCAATTTGATTAGGGCATGGTGGGTGACAAAATTGACATTTCCTTTTTGGGTTTCCTCATCACTTATGCATAGTATATTGTACAAGAAATTGGGAACATTCATTGGAAGATTATGCCTTACGTAACTAAGTAATTTAAAGTGATTTGCATGCAAATTAGAAAATCTTCCTTCGAAGGTAAAATACATGATAATATGTGTGGCCAATTCATTATATGGTGGAGGGATAGACATTCTTTTGCACCCTTGCTTGGTAATCTCCAAAGGAGGGTCCCCGGTAGGGTAAACTGGGCCCTAGCTAGTCTGACATCGTGCACATTGGGGTAGTGCTCCCCAACCATTGGTAACCCAATTACTTCTGCTATCCATTGTTCTATGATGACCACTATCAATCCCCATATAGTTGCTTTCCCTTCCTCAAATGTATTTTCAAATTCAGCTGCTGCGTCTTCATCAAACTCTGTTAACTTCAAGAAATATCCTAACCAGCCACATGCATTAAACCTCCTTACTACTTCAACATCTGAAAGTAAAACACCATGTACTATCAGCTCATGTCTCTACAACTGCCCTCCCATCTGTGCTTGCCTATTTTTTTTCAATTTGTCTACTCTGTAGTCGATAAATGCCTTATTCCTTCTTGAGTTTCAGACTACTCATTTTAAAACTATGGGCTTCCTTCCACATTCCTCTGTTATTATTAACATGAATAATGATGATGTGTTTTAATAGGAGAAATTATAGCTCTTACTGTGGGTTGCCACATAATTTAATTGTAGGTCACATTAAGTCTGACAATCAGGGATAATTTGGGAATAAAGGTACGACAGTTGTGCAATATAGCAACGAGATTTTAATGAGACAAGGGCAAAGTACAAATTTGAGGTGATGTTAAATCTTTTAGGAGTAAATAGAAATGACATTTTAGGAATTAGTACACTTCCTTTCCCCCTATGAAACATTGACAAGTGTCCCCACTTGGCATAATTGGTACGAGGTATGGAACTAGCTTAATGTTGTAATGATACATTTATTGCAGTACTAGATATAATCATCAAAATCTATGTGCTAAAAATGGAAAAAAATTGAAAATCTTATACCTATCATTCGATCATTGCACGTGCCAGAAAAAGGTGGTGAGAGTGGAATTATGGTGGCAGCGGCTTGCGTCAGCGTACTTGGCTCTTATTTGAAGCAAAGAAGGGGAAAATGATGATGACGTGGAAGGTGGGTGGGTGGAAGATAAAGAAATGAAATGAGTTGGAAAGAAGAATTTAGAATGTGAGTGGAGAAGTGAACTTCATGTAAACATGAATTTTTTATTATGGACATGCTCGGAGGAATTCTATTGAAGAGCTGCAAGAAGAAGGTTTGCACCCTCTACTGCAGAAAGTGTTACATGTTGCTCTTTTGAAACTTGTTATCGGAATTGTTGCAGGAAGTCTTCTTTTGTTTGAGGCTGGTGATACAAATTTAGTCGATGTCCATTGACTAATAGCTTGAAGTTTACTGGGTCAATTATGGTCAACTGGATGACTCCATTGGTGAAGACATGGTTTATTTCATATGGGCCCAACCATCTTGTCTGCAACTTGCCTGGTATTTCTTTGAATCTGGAATCATATAGTAATGCCCAATCGCCAACTTGAAACCACTTGCTCTTAATATGTTAGTCATGCCATTTTTTCCTTTTCTTCTGGACTATTTCAGTGCACTCTAGGGTAGATTTGCACATTTCATCCAAGGAATTGAGATGCAACAATCGCTCTTTCTATCCTGTAGGAAGATCAATATTTAACTCCAGTGTTGTTCACAAAGTTTTGTGTTCAAATTCAATGGGTAGCATTATTGCTTTTCCATATAACATCTCAAACAGAGTGAACCTTGTGGTGTTTTTCCAAGTTGTTCTATTTGCCCAGACAACTTCTGATAGTCCGCTACTCCAATCTTGGTGGTGCAAATGAACTATTTTTGTTAAGATGCCTTCAATTTCCTCATTTGTAACTTCTGCCTGTCCATTGACCTGAGGATGATAGGGGATTAACTTCTAATGTCTGATATTATATTCCTTCATGAGCTCTATTATCAGATTGGAAGTGAATTGAGTGCCTTGATCAGTAACAAGTTCTCTTGGTACTCCATATCTGGTGAAAATTTTATCATACAAAACTTTTGCAACCTTATGATCCCGGGCATGCTTCATGGCTTTTACTTCGACCCATTTGGTCAGATAATCAATGCACCAGGAAGTAAGACTTCCCATTGGATGGAGGGTTTATTGGACCAATGAAGTCCATGCCCCATTTGTCAAATGGTGTTACCACCACCTGTGGATTGAGGGTCATTTCATTTGATCTTGTTGGTCGGCCCATTCTCTGACATTTATCACATTTCCTTGTGTAGTTGGTTGCATCCTTGTGAAGTGTAGGCCAATAGTATCCAGTTGTTAAAATCTTCAGGGCTATCCTTTTTGCTTCAAAATGTCCCCCACATGGCTCATTATGACATGCATGGAGAATGTCATATGTCTCATCTTCTCGCACACATCTCTGCATTACTTGGTCAAGTCCAGTGTAAAATAGTATGTTATCAATCCAAGAGAAGTGGAAGATTTTCTCTATAAGCACTCTCCTATCCTTACAAGAGAAATGTGTTGGCATTTTGTTAGCTATAAGGTAATTAGCTATATCAACATACCACGTATTTTGGACAACAATATGAAATGAATGCTCATCCAAAAATCTATCATCTATCAGAGTAGTATCTTCTTCAGCATAGTGGATTCTGGATAGATAATCAGCTTCTACATTTGCCTTCCCAGGCTTGTCAATAATGGTAATGTCAAATTCCTGCAAAAGAAGAAGTCATCTTGCTAACTTGCCTGTGATGGTAGGTTTGTTCATGAGATACTTAATTACTGCATGGTCACTATGAACAAAGATGGGATAACCAGTTATATAATTCTTTCTCAGTCACTGTATAGTTTAACTCTGGTCCATGGAGGCTCTTGCTAATGTAGTAAATTGTATTTTCAAGGTTACTAGACTTTTGTCCTAGGACAACACCTATAGCTAGTAATTCTTTCTCAGTCACTGTATAGTTTAACTCTGGTCCATGAAGGTTCTTGCTAATGTAGTAAATTACATTCTCAAGGTTACTAGAATTTTGTCCTAGGACAACACCTATGGCATAGTCAGAAGCATCAGTATGCATGTGAAATGGAAAGACTAGTCGAAGCCCCTAAGTATTGGTGCATTTGTCAAAAGTGACTTGAGCTACAGGAAGGATTCATCACACTCCTTTCTCCAAGAAAATTTGGCCTCTTTGGTAAGCAAAGTATACAGAGGACTAGCTATTTGAATAAAATTTTGGATAAACCTCCTATAGTAGCCAGCATGTCCTAGGAAAGATCTAACATCATGTTTCTTTGTAGGGATAGGTAGTGTGAGAATTACCTCTATTTTTGTAGGGTCTACCTGGATTCCAGCTTCGGAGATAAAATGTCCCAGCACTATGCCTTCCTGCATCATCATAAAGCATTTCACACCATTGAGAGACAAGTTGTATTCTTGACATCTGATTAGTACTTTTTCCAAGTTCTTTAGGGCTTCCTTAAAGGTGACACTAAATGTAGTGAAGTCGTCCATGTATATTTCCATATAATCATGTGATATGTCAGCAAAAATGTTGATTACAGCTCTCTAGAAAGTAGCTGGTGCATTGAATAAGCCAAATGGCAATACAAAATAAGAATATGTGCCCCAAGGGCATGTGAATGTGGTATTCTCCTAATCTTCTGGAGCAATGTTGATCTGATTGTAACCGTTGTATCCATCTAGAAAGGAGAAGTACTTCTTACCAGCCAAAGTGTCCAGGACTTTATCAATAAATGGTAAAGGAAAATGATCCTTCTTTATGGTGTTGTTCAATTCCCAGTAATCCACACATATTCACCATTTTCCTCCCTTCTTAGGTATAATGACTAAAGGTGATACCCACTTGCTATCAAAGATTGGATAGATGAAACCAATATCTAGCTACTTTTGCAATTCAGTTTTGACTATTTCTCGCAAGGCTGGGTTTATTCTTCTTTGTGGTTGACAGAGTGGTAGGCTACCATCATTGATGTAGATCCTATGGGTGCAAATTTTAGAGTTTAGACCTAACATATCTCCATAATCCCAAGAAAAGGCTTTTTCATTCTTACGCAGGAGTTTGGTTAACAATGCCAATTATGGTGGCTGCAACTTGTTGTTTGCATGGAGATTGTGACCAGAGGAAAGTTCCACAGTGGTTGCTAGCTCTACCATTAACACTTCAGGGACTGGGCTTATAGCTACTTCACATGGCAGTAATTGATTAATTACCTTAGAGCTTGGTGGAAAGACACAGTCCTCATAGGTACATAGCTATAAAATAGAACATTCAGAAACATCCTTTGCTACTACACACTCATTGGTAAGAATACTCTATATTACATCATCTTCTTCTTGCATTTTTAGAAAAGATTGTCTATGCAACATCATGAGATGGGAAATAGAGTTGAGCTCTTCTTCCTCATCCCCCAAATCTAGCCAAATAGGATCTCCCAAGTCTGGGTAGGGTTGGGCAGGAGGCTACAGTGCTAGCTTCTTTATTGCTTGACCATTTGAAATCGTCATGCTTCCTGATCTGCAACTAATTTTTGCATCAGTGGTGGCTAACCAAGGTCTCCCTAGGATGACTGGATAGCCAACAAAGTTTACTTTAGGTGATAAGATGAGAAAATCAGTAGGGTATTCCCATGAATCAAAGGTGACTACTATATCCTCTATAAGACCATCTGGAGTGAAAGTTGAACTATCAGTAAGTTGTAACACTGTTGGAGTTGTTCTCAAGCCCTCTATACTTAGTCTATACATTGTATCTTTGGTCATTACATTTATGGCTACTCCCAAATCCACTAAAGCATTTTTCACAAAGTGTCCATTAATTATCTGTTGGCTAATAGATTGTTCTTTTTTACTTTAACTCTAAAATACCCAAATATTAAAGAAACAATCAAATACAACAGTTGGGAAATGTAACTGAATAACTAATTTCCCTCTGAATTTGAAGGTACAACTCCCTTAATGAATTTTTTTCTTTCCTAATTTAATGGGGGTTTGTTCTTAACCTGAGAACATAAGAGGTAATCCGAACTAGGCCTAGACAGGAGCTAGTTCAGGCAAATAGATTCAGCTTTCTATCTGGCCAAATTTCAAGACTTTATAAATCATATAAAATCTTAAAATTGGTAATGCAAGAATTCATAATAAATATGCAGACACTTAACTAAAATATCGTCGATAACATAATGAAGATGAATCAGTCTATTTCCTAAGAATATTTCTCATCATCTATGGATGACGCCCAAATTTTCCTTCAATTAACCATATCAAATCATAATACAGAACTTCAGTTTAATCTTGAACTGTAAATCCAATTTCAAGAAACATTCAAATTGACAGAAAGATAAATGCAATGGAACAGTTAAAACATTGACATTCAGACATAAACAAGTTTGACTCAGCAAAAACAAAGTTCTTCACACCAAAATTTAGCCGACCTTTTCATTGATTTTCAAAATAGTACATATAGATCTTCAGAGTTTGACTGTTACAAAAAGGGGTAACTGAAACAGTTCAACTTCCCTAACTAGAGATGATAAATGAACATTTATCTATTACAAGCTCTATCAAAATTTAGTATAAGAGGGAATATATTTATGCCTCTGTTTACTTCCCCTTATCTATTTTTGCCCTATAGGCGGTGACAGCTGTGATGATCGGAATAAGCTCTTCATGTCTATTGATATGGACATTGGTATATCTGATGAGCCATCAAGAATGATCTTTGGCCAGGCTCTTAACTGCATCTACTCGGTCTTTTAGCTCTTCCATGGCTTTATAGATGCATCCACTTGACTGTTGGAGTTTTGACACCTTATCCAAGTGAGAGGAAGTCTATTCTGCCAACTTATCCACATAATCAGAGAAGGATTTCTGCATGTTGTTCACTCTGATCATTTATTTTCCTTGACCACTTGTTTGTGACTCCGTGTGAAGACCTTGAAGGAGTTTAAAATCTCTATTTTGTTCCTCTTTGATTTTGACATCTGTCTGTTGCAACCCTCCTTCGGCTTGGATGATCATCTTAGTCTTAACTTCTAGGCTTTGAAGCCATTCAATCAAAGGCTCATCTCCTTTCTGCAAGATCTTGGCATTTATTTCCTCCTTAGTCTTCATTTTAACTGCTACATGCAACATTACTATGAATTATTGACACTTCACTCTCTCCAATTTGAGAGTCTACAAATTCTTGTCAATGTTATTTCTCTCCTTCTCCAACTTTAGGAGAGTATCACCCAGCTGCTCAATAACTACCATCCCTTCAAATTTGAGCCTCTCGATCCATTGTTTATTAATCTTCCCAAAATGTCTTTCTTTTGCAACTTGGCTATGATGACTTGATTCTCTGCAGCATTGGGGTCGAAAGTGGTTTGGGCACTAGGAATGCTCGCAACTGGGGTAACTAACTATCTGATAAAGTTAGTTAGTTCAGCGACTTCTACTTTAAGTTGGACTTTAGCGGTCTTGAGCTCCTTAAGATCTTCTTCAATTACAATATTAGTGGACTTCCACCAATCCACCTTAGTATTATGACAAGCTAGCCCCATATCAAATGACTGTAACTCAAAGATGGAAGCAGTTAAATCTTCAAACCTGCCTTCCTTTGTGGGCTTTGCTACTTCCATAGTGAAGTGCCCTATTTCTGGATCTTGGCCTAATGTAGACAATGTCTTTTCTTTCTTCACCTTGCTCACGGTGGTACTAGATTGTAAGGCCCATGAAAGAGTATCCTTGCTAGGAGCTCCTTCTTCTATCCTCTGCCTCTTGCATTCTAGAGTGTTCTCTATCCAAGACTCCGCGCTAGTAACTTTGGTGGTAGAGACCAATTCTTCTATGAACAACTTCTTGATGATTAGAGGAGTAGCTTTAGGTCTAGAAGGAAATGGATTCACTGAGGTAGGAGAGGAGGAAACTAATTTAGTGACTTGAGAAACTTTCTATTGCTTTCCAACCTCCTCATCTGATTCATTGGCTGTAGTGCTAGAACTATCTTCACCCACTTCCACTATAACAGGGGACCCTCACCTTGGAGTATCTTGAATAGAGGTATCACCTTGTGTGCCCAAAGTGCTAGCTTTAACTGGCTACTTTATTTTGGCAGTTTTAACAGGCTCAGTCATAGACTTGATTGGGTATGTAGAAACTACTTCTTCTGTGGAACCAATGATAGGAGCTGAGCCATCTCCGCATGTCTTGTCCAATGGAATCATCTTTTTAGGAGGATCATCACCTCCACCTACTGGTTGAGCTACCTCCTTGGCTATGGTCGAGATAGTTTCTGAAGATGATGCAGGAGTACTCCTGGTCACTTTTGCAGGAGTTTGTCGAGATGAAGGCTTCCTTTCTAACCTCTTCCTTCTGCCTGCCATCCATTCGATCCACTGCTCTGTCCTTTTGTAGATCCCACCCATCAAGGTCTGCGATTCATCAATGTCTTGACCTAGCATGGGTTTAGATCTTGGGGCTTAATCTTCTCTATGTATGTATCATCATACATATGTTGGCCATCATCTTCTACGCCTTCGATTGCAATCTTAACTTTGAATCTTTTGATTTGTTCAATAGTTAATCTTGCATAAAATCGATCTCTAGTTTCTAGATCATCCTTGCAGTTGGCCCAATAGTCCTCTATATCATCTATGTGATGAATAGTGTGAGCCATTTGGGAGTAATTTTAGGCATAGTTCACAGGATCATATTGCGGCCTCAGAACATCATATGTTTCCAATTGAAACTTCTTTGGGAATGCTTTCAAAACATTCTTTGCATCGGATCGGGATGCACAACTCTAGGCTCCAATAGTCATTGGGAAATCATAGCCTTTCTTCTTAGCACCCACACAGATCGGGTTCACTTGGACTGCTTGCCTCATCACCTCAACCAGCATGATCATGTCATCGGGGTACTTGGGCAGCTTCAAAGGGAAATCATTGAATCTTGCAAGACGAATGTATGAGAAATTTGCAAATTGGATAAAATAAGCTCCAAATTGGATGATAAATGCTATGGCTTCCAGAGAAAATCTCCTTTCTGGGCAACCTTGTAACTCCTTGCACAGTCTCATTGTGAATGCATCATTAAGTTTGAGATATTCAGTATAATTGTTATATAATTGCAAACAGAGGAAGAATTCATAACTCTTAACGTCCTTTGGGAATTCTTCTAGTCTAGGAAGTCTTGGCCAAAGTTGAATTGTAGCTAAGATATATAACAAAACTGGGGACATATAGAACTCATTCTGATGTTTATCTCTATTTAGGGTATTTGAAAGATTTTCACTTACCATGTGAGCCCAATCAATGAAATTATGCTGAGAGCAAATCACCTGAACTAGGAAGAAATGGTGCTCATCAAAATTAAGTGCATCGCTCTCACCTCTGATCCTGTGAAGCAATACTAGGATGTCTACAATTTTTGGCTTCAGGTTCGTGTCGTATAGTGTTTTGGGCAACTTTCACTTGGTGCTCCTCAACTCTTGGAACCATGTCTTCATTATCTCCTTCTTCCACATAGTCTTCTTTGCTCCATACTCAGTAATCACCCGACTGTATGTCATCTCTGAGTATTCATCTTGCTCCGAAATATGAAGGGAGTTTTGGATGGAGTCTTGGTCAATAGAGAGTAGAACCGTTTCATCGGGCAAAAGAATTTGCTTGGTGTCCAGATTATAGTGAGCTATGCATTCTCGAACAATCTTTGGAGCTTGAATTGCAATAGGGAAAACAATGGCTTCGACTAATCCACTCTCCTTATGTTTCTCTATAACATGATGTATCCTTTTAGTATTCATTCTGTTGTGAAAGCTCTACATATCAAAGAATCTTAGAGAGGTGTCTGTGAATTTGTGCCAGTCAGAAGTGATGTCGTTCATCCCATCGAATCCCATAAATTTGGTAGCCATGCTTCGATTGATTTGAATCAGTAACTAGGAATCTATCTCAGGAATATGAAAGCAAGGAACAACTATCTCTAGGGGTTTCAAATCAAACAATTCATCAAACAGATAGTAGTTCCTATTCGCAACACTTCATTGATTTTATAACTTCTAACTTCTTACCATTAACGAATGACTTCCCGTGCCACACGAATGAAAATACTTAAGCATTTATGAAAAAGTTCATTATGAAGCAAAACAAATTTATTTGAATTAATTACTTTACTTCTACAGGTCGTTGAGAAACATCTTTTCACTTTAAATAAATGTAATGGTAACTTTCTTGAGACAACATATAATTACTTTTCCGCTTCCCCTTTGGGAGGAGAAATGATTTTGGAGCACTCCTTACTCAGAAGTCTACCAAGGAGGAATCTTAGCCTATTGCAATGCTAAAATGATGTGTGACAATTTTATTTGCTTTCTTTATGCCTTAAGTCCCCTTACAGGTTGATTTTTCTTCATAAATCTTGCGTATAAAAATCTGGTAGAAAATGCATCTTGCAGGGCAAAACCCGCCTGTTGGAGTAGCAAAGAAGCTAATTTTCTCTTTTCCTCCAATAAGCTTTGGTCTTTGATTCCTTATCATTGATCATTCTTCTGGCCTATAGGGAATCATTTTGAGTGCAATAGTCTTTCTAGCCTTAATTATCTATTTTTGACTTCCACTGATCGCTGAGACTTTTAAAAATTGTTGACTGCGGAAAAGGCACTCTGTAGGTGATTATCCACCAGGGAGAAGTCCGGAACCAATTTTCCATCGAGGTGGAAAGATGAAGTTTCAAAGCTAAAGATTTTGAGATCATATAAAATCAATTTTAGAAACCTCTGAATTGTGACCTTTATCGGATTTGGGATCTTAACTTACCTGATATGACATTATTCTGGAACCCCCCCCCCGGGCTTACCAAGGAGAAGTCAATTTGAGAAAATTTGATAAAGGTTTCCCTAACCTAAAGGGAAAAATTAGACTTAGACTCATGACTTGCAAAATGTTTTCAAGACGATTACTATGTACTAAACATCCATTTTTCTCTAAATATATGCAGAACAAAAATGGGGCATCAACTAGCTCAGTTTGGGGACTTGGAAATTCACATTTCCAAGCAAGGAACTCAAGTCTCTAGTTTCACACAGGTCAATAAAAAGGCAGCTCACAACAAAACTAAGGCAAAACACAACAAGAAAATAGGGAAAGAAAACCTAACTAAGGAAAACAAAAATAGGAACTAAACGTAACTATGGTACAATACAGGGGTTACCTATTTTAGATTCAGATCTGGTGCAATTTCAACTCCTGACCATTATATGTTAGGGGAAGTGCTTCACCATCTGGATAAGTCAATTTAAAAGAATTCTTCCCAAACGCCTGATGAATCTTGAAAGGCCCTTTCCACAGTGTCTCAAATTTTCCATGCATACCTTTAGGTGCCCTGCATTTGTCCCATAGCAGTACCATATCTCCTTCCATAAATTTCTGAGGCCTGCTCCTTTTGTCAAATAAATTCTTCACACGCATTTGATGTTGTGTGATGTGATCTACCATTTTATCTCTTTCCTCTTCAAGCTTGTTTAAATATAGGATTCTCTTATCTAAACCATCTTCACATATGCCATCTTCTACTGCTATCCTCAATTTTCAAGTTGCCAATTCCAACAGCAATGGAAGACTGGCCTTAATTCCATAGACAAGTTCAAAGGGGGAAACACCGATAGCTCTTTTGGGGGTCATGCTATCCGCCCATAGTGCTTCATGGATTTTCTTATGCTAGGTTCTTTGATTATCTTCCACGAGTTTCTTCATAATGTTTACCAAGTTCTTGTTGCTGGATTTAGCCTGACCATTTCCTTGTGGGAAATAGTCAGATGAGTGACTGACCATAATGCCATACTTATAACAAAATTTAGTAATTTCCCAAGAAGAGAAATGTGTAGCATTATCCATTACTAGTTTGATATGTACACCAAACCTTACCAGGATGTTTTCTTTAATAAACTCACATACTACTTCAGATGTAGTTCTCTTAGTTGCTTTCACCTCCACCCATTTTGTGAAGTAGTCTATTGCAGTGATTATATGGGTATGAACCACACTGGATGTGGGATTTATAGGGCCAATAAAATCAAGGCCCCACTGCTGGAAGGGACCTTCAATGACCACTGGTCTAAGAAGGAGAGTTGCTAGCTGTGGCTTTCCGGTAAACATTTTGCACTTCTCACATCTTGCTACCCAATGGTATGCATCTTGGAACATTCTCGCCCAATAATAGCACTGTCTCAATATCTTGAACACATTCACTGATGAAGAGAAGTTTCCCCCACAAGCTTCATTATGGAGCACCTTTAACAATTTTTCCTGTTGTTGTTTGTCTACACACCAGAGGAAAGTCCCATCCATCGACCTCTTATATAACCTATCCTCCCAACTAACATATTTAGAGGCTTTCAACTTTAAATCTCTCCTTTTCTTCAGAGTCAACCCTTTGGGGCACTCGCCATACACCAAAAAATATACAATATTTTCGAACCAGGGGTCTTGCATACTTACTGCCAAAACCAATTGTGTTGCTTCAGGACCTCCATCCACTTGATTTTATACTATTTCTTTACACAGTGCATTTCCTCTCACCAACTTGGTGGGTTTAATTTCTATGTCATAGTCCTGTGTCTTAGCCACCCATGTTCCTTTGTTATTACATCCCATGTCTTGTTGAGTTAATGCACTTTTTACTGCAATGTCAGGCACATATACAATGGAGTGAGAGTGTAAAATATAGAATGTGAAATTCTTTAAAGCCTTTACTACTGCGAAAGAATGTTTCTCAGTCTGAGAGTATTTCAACTCATGATCTTTCAAAGGTGTTCTCATAAAGGTGATAGGGGCTTGAACCCCTTCCTCATTTTATTGCATGAGAATAGCTAACAAAGTATGCTCAGAGGAGTAACAATAAATTATGAAATCATCTCTATAATTCGGGTGACACAATACTGGAGCATTAGCTATGGAATTCTTAATATTTTTGAAGGCTTGTTTGCCAGGGTCATTCCATTTAAAATTCACATTCCCTTTCATCATATCCACTATACATTTATTAATTTCCAAAAAATCTGGGATGAACCTTCTGAGAAAATTTACCTGACCAAAGAATGATTTTACTCCAGTCTTGTTTACAGGTAAGCTCAGTTGCTGGATTGCCCTAACCCTTTCTAGATCTATTCTTATACCTTCTTGAGAAATAATGTGTCCCAGTAATTTACCTTTAGTCACATAGAAGACTGACTTCTTGGGATTTAAAGAAATCCCATCTTCTCTACACCTTTGCAACACTCTCCTAAAATCCTTTATGTGATCTATTCTTTTTCTAGAAAACACCGTAAGATCATCCAGATACATACCAATTATTTTATTTTTCATATCACTAAAGGAAATATCCATACCTCTCTGAAATGTATCCCCGACATTGATTAAACCGAATGACATTCTATGATAAGCGAAAGTACCCCATGGAGTAGTGAAGGCTGTCTTGTGTTGATCTGCTTTTTCCACCTCTATCTGGTTGTACCCCGAGAAGTCATCCAACATGGACATCATTTCAGCTCCAGCCACGGTCTACAATAGGTGATATGTATTGGGAAGAGTGTAATTATCTTTCAAGGAAGACTGATTAAGGTTTCTAAAATCCACGCAGATTCTTATTTCCCCATTTTTATTTCTCACAGGCACTATATTTGCTACCCAAGTTGAATGATGGATAGAATATATGATCTTAGCCTTCAACATTTTATCAACTTCCCTGAATATCACATCAGCAACCTTGGGATTATAATTCCTTTGTTTTTGTCTAAATGGAATAGTGTCGGGTTTTAGAGGAATTTGATGTTTGAATTTTTGATCCATGAAGCTTTTTAAATCTTCATAACTCTATTTGAAGACATCCTGATATTCTAGGAAAAGTTTTCTAGCTTCTTCCCTTTCTTCCTTAGTACAACATTTCCCGATGTTGATCATCTTAGGGTCTTTCTCACTCCCAATGTTTATTCCTTCATATTCACCAGTGGTAGGACCCCTCTCAATCCTCTTCTTTTTAACAAAGGTATCATGCCTATTGAAAAGATTTTCGAGCATAACCAAATGAGGAGGGATAAAATTACCTTGCAATTGAATGATACCTAACTTATCTTTCCTCTGATTGTCACGACAATCTCCTTTATGACTACTAGGAGCATTCTTATGAAATTCACTGCTGCTCTCTAAAAAGAGAAGGAGATTCTGATCATCTTCAAACACCTGCTAATCTTTCACATTGTCAGGTACAGACGGTCTATATACCACTTCTATTTGATATTTCTTATCTTTGAAATATGGGTGAGGGAGGAGCAATGAGGCTGATACTACTAAGGTGCCTTCCTTAGAATTCAACTCTCTTGGCACAGATTCAATAAAGAATGCGTTTGAGGCTTCAATTTCATCCCATACCCTGTTCCTATAATTTTTTAATCTATGCTTCTTCACAAAGTATTCATTTTTAAATTGGTGCACAATTAACTCGGCATCACCTCGAGCTCTTAGGATTTTCACACCTCTCTCTTTTGCAACAATAATTCCTAGAAGCAAGGCCTCATACTCCATTGTGTTATTGGTGATCCCAAACTCCAATTTTTAAGCCATGGGCTCACATTCTCTGTCTGGTGATGTTAAGATTATGCCTGCACTAGATCCTGACGATGCATAGCTACCATTGAACTCAAGAGTCCAAATTTTTGGTAACATTTCTTCAGTGGAAGGATGATTTTTCACTTCTCCAGGTTCGGCTTCCTCGTCATGATTATCTGTGAATAACATGTAGTTACCAAACTATAATTCTTGGTACAAGATTTGGGCTTTAGGGACACCAAATTTTAATACTGTGAACTTTTCTTTCTCTTTAGGAACCAATTTTATTTTTTTGTAACCTACTGGGATCAAAGCTTGAGACCAATCCAACTTTATTTCTCCTCCTAGATCTGTGCAAAAACTCCTACTTAACAACAAACCATAGCTAGCAGGTATATTAGCAACCAATATAATTAACAACATTCTCTTCTCGGGGTGTGCTACTAAAGCCACTTGGGCATCTTTGATTTACCCAATCAAAGGGACCTCTTTAGCATCCATGGAGTAGTGTCTACCATGGGCTTTGGTGAGAGTGAGACCTAAAGCCTTTGCTACAGTTGATGACATCACATTGTCTGAGACACTAGAGTCTATTATGCAATTACTCAACTTGAAACCATTTATAAACAATGACACATAGAAAGGGTCAGGCTTTCACCCAGGAGAAGTAGCTAAAACCGATGAATCTCCCTATTCAAATAGACCCGCCAAAATAGACTCTTCTTCTACTAAAGCTATGACATTTTGATTTAAATCTTGGGTCCCTCCTTTACAAAAGTCCACTAATTTTTGCAACTCTATCGGATTAGATTTAAGGTAGTCTATGGGAGAAATATGAATTCTCAAATCCGTACATAATTGAATAATGTCAAAAGAATTTTGTTCCTGACCTGGTTGCAAAATTTTTACTCCCTGGTTGGCATCTTTAGAGAAAGAAGTGGATGCCTCGTTATCTCTTGGTGGAGGTGTGGAAATAGGGCCTTTATCTTTCTGATTCTGGGTTAATACTACATAAGATGTCCCATCTATAGTAGCATAACATGCCGCATCTCATTCTGAATTTGATACGTTCTCAAAAAATAATTTTTCAGAGTCACCATGTGAGCACGAATCTAATTCAGCTCCAAATACTCCAGCATTCCATTCATCTGTTTGATGCACCTGCCAGGCACGAGCTACATCAGGGCAGCTTTCTCCATCATGATCTGTTGTCAGGTGAAAGGCACACATGTTTCCCCTTTCGGGAAGAGCTTCTATGGCTAGCCTTTGTGGAGGAGTAGTCAATTGTAATGTTTTTCCATCAGTATTCCTCATATCACCGTTTCTTCTAGGCTGATCTTGAAAATTTTGTTGGTAAGGATTGTTAAATCTTGGAAGTTGTCTTTTAAAAGCAATGAACTCATTAGATAATTTCTGGATCATCTCATTTGACGATGTGGTGTTTCAAGTACTAGCCCAAGTTTGTATCTCTCGTTTCCACTTCCCTGTCGAGATCATGTGATCTTCTAACTCTACAATAGTCCTCTGGGCGAGATCCAAATTGGATGGGTTTTTCCTTCTTAAATCATAGTTGATATCAGGCGGCATAGCACTTATAAAAAATGTTTTCAAATTGCCTATAGTAGGCTAATTAGCTGCTGGGATACATTTAACTAGCTTGTTAAATTTAGTAACAAAATCTCTAATGCTTATTGAAGGCTCTTTTTTGATAGAAGTCAATTGTGTCAACAAAGCATGCTCATCTTCAGCAGTTTTAAACCTTCTTTTGAAAGCCGTTCTCATGGAAGCCCAGTCTGTAATAGAAGAGATGGGAAAATGATGAAACCAATCTGCTACACCCTCAACAAGGGTCTCAACAAATAATTTGACTGCAATATCCTCCTCTCGTACTGCTAATATATTAATGGCTACAAAGAAAGCAGAAATGTGTTCATCTATAGATACTTTCCCATCTCCGAAGAAATTGGGAAAATTCTTCCTTGACCCTGAGGGAAGTGGGTTATATATTGCTAACTATAGAGGACCAACTTTAGTGGCCCAAGGAACTGCCATAACTTTTTGAGGTAGATAAGGTGTTAGGTTTACAATAGGAGGGGAAACTAATCTGTACAAGGTTAGCACTTGACAAGTGGTAGACAAAAGGGATGATTGTTTGGGAGGTGAAGGAGGCATAATTTTTCTCTTAGTATTTCTGTCTCTTTGACAAGGTACTTCAAGCAAGGAAAAATCAATCTCTGTAAGTCTCTCAAAGACTGGGTCTATACCACCTTCTTTCCTTATACTTCTAAGAAATCTTTTAGGCTCCAGGATTTCCACTAATTTGGAAATTGAAAATCACGTTCTTCATGGTGTTGTGCTCTTCATTAATTCCTCCTTTGAATGGCTCATTCAAGTGCTTCTGCTCTCACTTCTTCTTGTTTGAGCACTTGACTAGCGTTTCTATAATGCTGAGTATTTCTTCTGTGTCTCCAGACAAAAGTATTTAGTGAGGAAATGATATCCTCTTGATCTTCTTGGAATCTGAGGTTTGGTTGCAATAAAAGAATCAAATTTTTATGAGGAAGTACCATCATTCCTCATGATATTTCTTCTAGTCTAGCAAATTTTCATCTTCCTAGCAGAGTAGCCAAAAATTTGTTGGTAAATAGATTGTTCTTTTTCACTTTAACTTTATAATACCCAACTATTAAAGAAACAATCGAATACAACAGTTAGGAAATGTAACTGAATAACTAATTTCCCTCTTAATTTGAAGGTACAACTCCCTTAAGTGATTAATCTTAAATGAATTTTTTTCTTTCCTAATTTAATGGGGGTTTTTTCTTAACCTGAGAACATAAGAGGTAATCCAAACTAGGCCTAGATAGGAACTAGTTCAGGCAAATAGATTCAGCTTTCTATCTAGCCAAACTTCAAGACTTTATAAATCATATAAAATCCTGAAATTGGTAATGCAAGAACTGATAATGAAGATGCAATCACTAAACTAAAATATTGATGATAACATAACGAAGATGAATTAGTCTATTTCCTAAGAACATTTCTCATCATCTATGGATGACACCTAGATTTCCCTTAAATCAACCGTATCAAATCATAATACAAAACTTCAGTTTAATCTTGAACTATAAATCCAATTTAAAGAAACATTCAAATTAACAGAAAGATAAATGCAATGGAACATTAAAACATTGGAATTCAAACATAAACAAATTTGACTTAGCAAAAATGAAGTTCTTCACACCAAACTTTACCCGACCTTTTCATTGATTTTTGAAATAGTACATATAGATCTTCAGAGTTTGACCGTTACAAAAAGGGGTAACTAAAATGGTTCAACTTCCCTAACCAGAAATGATAAACGAACGTTTATCTGTTACAAGCTCTATCAAAATTTAGTATAAGAGGGAATATATTTATGCCTCCATTTACTTCCCCTTATCTATTTTTTCCCTATAGGCGGTGACAGTTGTGATGATCAGAAAAAGCTCTTCATGTCTATTGATATGGACATTGGTATATCTGATGAGCCATCGGGAATGATCTTTGGCTCGGCTCTTAACCACATCTACCTAATCTTTCAGCTTTTCCATGGCTTTATAGATGCATCCACTCAACTGTTAGAGTTTCGACACCTTATCTAAGTGAGAGGAAGACTATTCTACCAGCTTATCCACATAATCAAAGAAGGATTTCTGCATGTTGGTCACTCTGATCATTTCTTCTCCTTGATCACTTTTCTATGACTCTATGTGAAGACCCTGAAGGAGTTTAAAATCTCTGTTATGTTCCTCTTTGATTTTGACATCTGTCTGTTGCAACCCTCCTTCGGCTTGGATGATCATCTCAGTATTAAATTCCAGGCTTTGAAGCCATTCAATCAAAGGCTCATCTCCTTTCTACAAGATCTTGGCCTTTATTGCCTCCTTAGTCTTCATTTTAACTGGTGCATGCATTACTATGCATTCTTGACACTTCACTCTCTTCGATGTGAGAGTCTGCAAATTCTTGTTAATGTTATTTCTCCCCTTCTCCAACTTTAGGAGAGTATCACCCAGTTGCTCAATAACTACCAGCCCTTCATATTTGAGCCTCTCAATCCATCATTTACCAATCTACCCAAAATGTCTCCACCTTCTTTCAACTTGGCTATGATGGCTTGATTCTCTGCAACATTGGGGTCAAAAGTGGTTTGGGCACTAGGAATGCTCGCAACTGGGGTAACTAACGGTCTGATAAAGTTAGTTAGTTCAGCGACTTCTACTTTAAGTTGGACTTTAGCAGTCTTGAGCTCCTCAAGATCTTCTTCAATTACAATATTAGTGGACTTCCACCAATCCACCTTAGTATCATGATGAGCTAGCCCCATATCAAATGACTGCAGCTCAAATTTAGAAGCAGTTAAATCTTCAAACCTGCCTTCCTTTGTGGGCTTTGATACTTCCATAGTGAAGTGCCCTATTTTTGGATCTCGGCCTAATGTAGACAATGTATTTTCTTTCTTCACCTTTCTCATGGTGGTACTAGATTGTAAGGTCCATGAAAGAGTATCCTTGTTGGGAGCTCCTTCTTTTATTCTCTTCCTCTTGCATTCTAGAGTGTTCTCTATCCAAGACTCTGCGCTAGTAACTTTGGTGGTAGAGACCAATTCTTCTATGAACATCTTCCTAATGATTGGAGGAGTATCTTTAGGTCTAGAAGCAAATGGATTCACTGAGGTAGGAGAGGAGGAAACTAATTTAGTGACCTGAGAAACTTTCTATTGCTTTCCATCCTCCTCATCTGGTTTTGTGGCTGCAGTGCTAGAACTATCTTCACCCACTTCCACTATAATAGGGGACCCTCACCTTGGAGTATCTTGAATCAAGGTTTCACCTTGTGTGCCGAAAGTGCTAGCTTTAACTGGTTGCTCTATTTCTGCACTTTTAACAAGCTCAGCCATAGACTTGACTGGGTCTGTAGAAACTGCTTCTTCTATGGAACCAATGATAGGAGCCGAGCCATCTCCACATGTCTTGTCCAATGGAATCATCTTTTCAGGAGGCTCATCACATCCACCTTCTGGTTGAGCTACCTCCTTGTCTATACTCGGGATAGTTGCTGAAGATGATGTGGGAGTACTCCTGGTCCTTTTTGTAGGAGTTTGTTGAGACGAAGGCTTCCTTTTCGACCCCTTCCTTTTGCCCATTGTCCATTCGATCCACTACTCTGTCCTTTTGTAGATCCCACCCATCAAGGTTTTCAAGTCATCAATGGCTTGACCTAGCATGGGTTCAGATCTTATAAGAAGGGGCTTAATCTTCTCTATGTATGTATCATCATACATATGTTGGCCATCATCTTCTACGCCTTTGACTGCAATCTTAATTTTGAACCTTTTGATTTATTCAATAGTTAATCTTGCATAGAATCAATCTCTGCTTTCTAGATCATCCTTGCATCTGGCCCAATAGTCCTCAATGTCATCGATGTGATGAATAGTGCGAACCATTTGCAAGTAATCTCGGGCATAGTTCACAGGATCATACTGCAGCCTCAGAACATCATATGTTTCCAATTGAAACTTCTTCAAGAATTCTTTCAAAACATTCTTTGCATCGGACCGAGATGCACAGCTATAGGCTCCAATAGTCATTGGGAAATCATAGCCTTTCTTCCTGGTGCCTACACAGACCAGGTTCACTTGGACTGCTTGCCTCATCACCTCAACTAGCACGATCATGTCGTCGGGGTACCTGGGAAGCTTCAAAGGGAAATCATCGAATCCTGCAAGACAAATGTATGAGAAATTCGCAAATTGGATAAAATAAGCTCCAAATTGGTTGATAAATTCCATGGCTTCTGGAGAAAATATCCTATTTGGGAAACCTTGTAACTTCCTACACAGTCTCATTATGAATGCATCATTAACTTTGAGATATTCAATATAACTGTTATGTAATTTCAAACAGGGGAAGAATTCATAACTCTTAACATCCTCCAGGAATTCTTCTAGTCTAGGAAGTCCTAGCCAAAGTTGAATTATAGATAAGATATATAACAAAACCAAGCACATATAGAACTCATTCTGATGTTCATCTCTATTTAGGGCATTTGAAAGATTTTCACTTACCATGTGAGCCCAATCAATGAAATTATGCTTAGAGAAAATCACCTGAACCAGGAAGAAATGGTGCTCAACAAAATTAAGTGCATCAGTCTCACCTCTGATACTATGAAGCAATACCAGGATGTCTACAATTTTTGGCTTTAGGTTCATGTTGTATAGTGTTTTGGGAAACTTTCCCTTGGCACTCCTCGACTCTTGGAACCATGTCATCATTATCTCCTTCTTCCACACAGTCTTCTTTGCTCCATACTTAGTAACCGCCTGACTGTATGTCATCTTTGAGTATTCAACTTGCTCCAAAATATGAACGAAGTTCTGGACAAAGTCTCGGTCAATAGAGAGTAGCACCATGTCATCGAGCAAAATAATTTTCTTTGTGTTTAGATTATAGCGAGCTATGCATTCTCAAACAAGCTCTGGAGCTTGAATTGCAACAGGGAAACCAACGGCTTCAACTAATCCACTCTCCTTCAGTTTCTCAGTAATGGGATGTATCCTTTCAACATTTAGCTTGCTATGAAAGCTCTGCATATCGAAGAATCTTAGAGAGGTGTCCGTGATTTTGTGCCAGTCGGAAGTGATGTCGTTCATCCCATATAATCCCATAAATTTGGTAGCCATGCTTTGACTGATTTGAATCAGGAACTAGGAATCTATCTGAGGAATATGAAAGCAAGGAACAACTATCTCCAGGGGTTTCAATTCAGACAATTCATCAAATAGATGGTAGTTCCTATTTGCAACACTTCATGTATTTTATAACTTCTAACTTCTTACCGTTAACGACCGACTTCCCATGCCACACGAATGAAAACACTTAAGCATTTATGAAAAAGTCCATTATGAAGCAAAATGAATTTATTTGAATTAATTACTTTACTTCAATAGGCTATTAAGAAATATCTTTTCACTTTAAATAAATGTAATGGTAACTTTCTGGAGACAACATATAATTACTTTTCCACTTCCCCTTTGGGCGAAGAAATTCTTTTGGAGCACTCCCTACTCAGAAGTTTGCCAAGGAGAAATCTTATCTTGCTGCAATGCTAAAATGATGTGTGATGATTTTATTTTCTTTCTTTATGCCTTAAGTCCCCTCACAGGTTGATTTTTCTTCATAAATCTTGCATATAACAATCTGGCGAAAAATGAATCTTGCAGGGTAAAACCCGCCTGTTGGAGTAGGAAAGAAGCTACTTTCCACTTTTCTACCAATAATATTTGGTCTTTGATTCCTTATCATTTGATCATTCTTCTGGCCCGTAGGGATTCATTTCGAGTGTAATAGTCTTTCTAGCCTCAATTATCTATTTTCAAATTCCACTGATTGCTGAGACTTTTAAAAATTGTTGACTGCGGAAAAGGCACTCTATAGGTGATTATCCGCTAGGGAGAAGCCCAAAACCAATTTTTTGCCGAGGTGGCAAGATGAATTTTCAAAGCTAAAGATTTCGAGATCATATAAAATCAATGTTAGAAACCTCCAAATTGTGACCTTTATCGGATTTGAGATCTTAACTTACCTGATATGACATGATCCTAGAAACCCCCCCAGCTTACCAAGGAGAAGTCAATTTGGGAAAATCCAATAAAGGTTTCCCTAACCTAAAGGGAAAAACTAGACTTAGACTCATGACTTGCACAATATTTTCAAGACCATTACTACGCACTAAACATCCATTTTTCTCTAAAGATATGCAGAACAAAAATGGGGCAACATTATCAAAACATCTACTAGGATTCCAGGGTTTGAATACTTGGGTATAACTACCTTTCCCAACATGATATCCACAAGTTTCCCTATAACATGAACTATTTGAGGGTCCTTCTTTCCTTCCAGACTTTTTAAGGCATGCTTCCTTAATAAATTTTCCATAGATATGAACATCTTTGATAGCTTGGAAGAGAGGGATTTGGATGTGCATGTTTTTCAGCTGCTCAAGAATATCAAACGGTACTTCTTCTCAGGATATAGGTTGTTCTATGGTAAGCCTATGTGGAAAAGGAGGATCAACTGAGGTTTGAACATCAATTTTTCTGGATTTTTGAGTTGATTGGGTGGTATTTTGCATTGTAGCTTCTAGAAGTGGTGTTGATGCTGCAGGAGTGTCTGCAACTTCTATGATAATAGAATGTTCAGGTGCAGGAAAAGTGGTACCAAACCTCAAATGGATATCAGATATCTCTAGTGCATAGGGAGGGTGCTGTTGATTATCAGTGGTATACATTGTTGTTGTTGCTACTTGTTATTAGGATTAGGCTGTGGTTGAGTAGGTAATTGGGTTGGCTTTGGATTAGGACTAGTGGCTGCAGGAGGTGGCATTATGGTAGGATGAGGCACTGGAGGTGGTAACTATAGAAAAGAAGGATTTTGGTTAGGCCACTGTGGAGGCCCCCTCTGTTGGTTATTTTCCTGCCAATTTCCTTGTGGTGGTTTCCATTGATTCCGAAGCTAAGGCCACTGGTTATTTTGCTGGTTAGGCCACTGGTTATTTTGTTGGTTATGCCACTGGTTATTCCAGGCAGGCTGAGAGTACTGAGAATTTATCCGATAAATTTAGTTTTTCTATTGATTATTGTAAGGATTTGAAAACTGTAAAGGGTCCTAAGGCATACCTTGTCTTGAAGCCCATGGTCGATGTTGATCAAAAATGAAGACTTTCTCATCATCTCCTTCTATCTTCATGTACTCAGTAGGCAAATGTTGATTCTCCAGGTTCACCACCAGCTTGCATCCGCAGTCTTTCTTTTTTTTATGGCAGTGAGGACAATACTCTGCTAACTGTGATTCAACATCTGCATGCTTTTTCTTGGCAGTCATGGTGTCAAGGTGTGTAGCAACATCATTAATGATGTCTTTCTTGAAATTTGCAAGCAATTTAGATATATCCAGCTTGGAAACGCCCGAACTGATCCCTTTAATGACTGTGGACCGATATCCTTTGCCTTTCTTCACAGTTGATCTGGAATAATTGAGATAGATTTTCTTGAGGTCATCCCAAGAAGATTGGGATATTTCTCCACTAGCCATGAGGTCCAGTGCTTCTAGACAGCTGTCGTTTACTACTCTTAAGAAGACTAGTTTCTGTGAATCCTCCACCAACACATGTTGGGGATTCTTTTGCATTGTGTACAGAAAATGTGAAACATAATCCTCCAAGGTTTCGTCCTCCTTTTGTGACATTCTAAAGATGTCATCTCCCCTTGGGTCACTCCTCATGCAATACTCTTTGTATTTCTGCAGAAACAGAGTCTGTATCTCATCCCAGGTCCCTGCTGCATTTGCTCCTAAGCTCATGAACCATCGTAAGGTTGACTCTTTTAGGGTTGCTGGAAATAGTTTGAGTTTGTGGGTATCAGTGTTATAGTAAAAGCTATGATAGAGGATGTCAAAATTGAACAAAAAAGTGTCAGGATCTTCGGTTATTAGGCCATAAAACTTTGGAAGTGTGGTAGTGGGTATATTTATGAGATTAACATTGTTTATAAGGCTTGGAAGAGGAAACGGGAAAGTAGGTTGTGCCATTACTAGAGGTATTTGGAACTAGAGTGGCTGATGGAAAGGAATATTAGATAAAGGATTGTTAACACTAGGTGCATTTGGGTCAGAATTATCGAGAAAGCTGGCCAAAATTTCAACAAAAGGTCGAAGACCACTTATATCAAAAGGCTCTGCTCCAAAGGAAGATGCTACAAGAAATTTAGGACTTGCGTCAACAAAAGGTAACTCAACTTCTTTGTTCAAATTCATAGACTCTCCTAGAAGAAATCTACCATATTCATCTCTTCTCCTTCCTCTTCGATGCATGCAAATGAATTCTTCACACTTGTGAAGCAAATTTAGGACTGTAAACCACTATCTAAAAGCTAGCTAGAAATGAAAAAGATGACTCAGAAAGTTTCTTAGCTTGACACCATCCCCGGCAGCGGCGCCAAAAATGAACCAGCTCATAATAGGTGCTTAGTAATCATGCCCAAAGCCTCTCTTAGGAATATTTTATTCAATCTAAGGATTACTTCTCCCACCATGAGGTGCATTTAGTTTGTAAACCTAGGGACGTATACTTGAAATGGTACGACACATTATGTGCACTAAGTCCCTTAAAGAGTCATTCTACCTATGCTGCAGGAAGGTAAAATGCATGAAAGGAATCTACACTAGCGCTGCAGAAAAGGAAACACACTTACTCCTTACTAAAATGAATATTGAAAATTGTAAACTCTACTTAAGCCTATTATTTCAACCTAGAGCATTCACTATAACTATCCTTGCAGGTGCTGCAGGAACATTCACAAAGTACAATGCTGTAGGAAGAAACCGTAATCTTCTATCTAAAATGTTGGGAATGATGAAAGTAAATCTACTCTACTCTATTTTAATCCACCTTCCAAGTGGACCCCCTTGGTCGGCTTCTACTAATATACTAACATAGAAGCTAAACCAAAAGTCACTTCATTATATTTCAAGAACTAATTACATAAGGACAATACATAAAACTGGAAATTAACTTGCTGTGCAAGATGCAACAATGTATTCCCAAAAACTTTCGAACTTAAAAACTAACAGTCAAATCCCTATAAATAAAGGATCAAAACTTTATTCCAAAATAGAAAAGAAAAGATCTGACTGAAATCACGCCAGAGAAGAAAGGGAAACGTAACAGCCCACGACATGTGCAATAAAGATTGGACGACCAATTCAACATGATGATGAGTGCAGAGGGAATATAGCAACACTACATTCCTACATTTCTAGAATAGTGGCTCCTCTTTTGTAGTAGTCATGTCTTTTGGTGTCATGATGGTTACCCGTTGTAGCTGGACCTCAACATTATATTTTAAATGTTGTCGACCACTCTCAAGATTCTCCTACTTCCTAGCAAGTTAGTTATCATGCAGAAATATTCATAAAAGTAAACTTAATCAAATCGATCCAAATATTAGAACACACATTCTGATTGCTAAATGAAATACTGCAATATATATATATATATATATATATATATATATATATAATATTGGCAAAACATGATATAACTATATACCTATGGGTTTGACGGTTCTAATTGTACTTTAACACAAGTTCAACTGATTATAATCCAACAAATGTTTTGGTAATACTTAAAATAGAGTATTAAGATCAATATAATAGAGATAGTAAATTGTCTCATCAGCTATAATGAAATAGACTATCATGAAGAAGAGATACCTGATTTATTTGAGTCTTTAGGATCTACATCAAGCAACACATCAGATACATCTGAAGGAAGCATTACAATCCTAAATAAAATCAATCAACATCTGACTGGACAAGTAAAAATCACTGCAAATTAGTCAAGAGACACAGATGGTAAGAATGATTGAGGTTATGAATAATGCTAGACAAGATGAGCAAGAGAGAACACTAGCTATTGATGATAGGAGGAAGCTTAGTGAAAAGCTACAAGAGAAAGAGTCAGAAATACAAAGACTTACTGAACATCATCATGAGATCACCAATCAGATTATTCTTATGAGTCAGGAGGAAAACCGAATGAACATAGAACTAAATGGAAAATTAGAATCTATTGGTGAGATAAGGGAAGAAAATGAAAGACTGAAGCATGAAGTAAGAATTCAGAAACAACACAATGACATGATCAAGAGAGCTGAAGAAAGTACCAAAGGATGGATGATTTTATGGATGGACAAAGAAGAGTCAACAATAATACCGGATTAGGGTATACCAAGAATGGAGAATCACCATACCAAGCTAATCCAAAGAATTTCTACACAAATCCAAGACCATGAAAGCATTCATGCAATCACTGTGGAAAACCAGGCCACACATCAAATGTTTGCAGGAGAAAAATAAAAGGTATTCCTAAATCCACATCTTCATTCATAGGAAATTGTTGTAAATGTAACAAGAAAGGACATAAAACATATGAATGTAAATTTGAGGTGAAACAACCAAAGAAGGAAACCTACATGGAAAAATACTGTCATACTTTCAAAATGCATGGGCACACATCTCTTGAATGCAGGAAGAAGAAAAAGCAAGCATGGAAGTCTAAAGATCAAGAAAATGTTTATCAACCAAAAAGAGTCGGTAACTCATATGTTTGGGATTACATAACATGGACAAACTGCATAGCATGTGGTAGATATGGACACATAGCTGCAAACTGCATGAGAAAGTCTAGGAGCTGGACTAACCTTGAAATGATAGGCTTACACTGTCATAAAGTTGGTCATCTAAGAAAGCACTGTAGAGCTCGAGTGACAGAGACAAGCACCCTTGCCAATGGAAACACCATTGAAGACATCAGGAAGATGAGAAAAAAAATGTGGAGGAAAGCTACAAATAGTGATGATGCTGGACCAAGCAATACAATTGGTGACACCTTATCCAATGGATCTGGTGACATCACCACCCCCACCTAAGATGAACAAGTAAGTATGGAACTGCACTATACTAAGTTATACTTTACATCAGTTCCATTATACATTGTTAAAAATGCCAAACTAACATGATTAAAGATGCACCATGGTATTACTTGTGATGATTCTGTGAATTCAATCTCGTCAGTTAAAGCATATCGAAAAGCATTGGTTAACATACAAAACTAAGTTTTCAATGCTCACTGAGAATTGTCAGTGTACATGTGAAAACCAAGTTAATCAATGTAACCTGAGAATCATCGGTAATCAAGTAAAAAGCATTGTTATCTTCGCCATATACCAAGATCCATTAGTAAACATGTGAAAAGTTGAATGAGTTGACACTTACCTCGAGCATCATGTTTTCATCGAAAATAAAGTTTGTGTGTAACCTGAGCAACTCCATCTTTGACACTCGACAAGTGGGTAGAGCATTAATTTCTCCACTTAGGGCGTCATCTATAAATAGGGCAACCAATGAGCTCATTATTCACAAAGAGATTAAGAAACAAAGTAGAGCAGAGCAGAGCAAAAACAAAGTGACCAGATTGCAAAGCATTCCAAGTAGATTCATGAAATTCAGATTCTGAACAATAATAGCTATAGAAGGTTAAAGTAAGTAACACAAATCACCGAGCTCACTATTTTATTTTATGTGAAACACCCTAAATTCATGAAATCATGGCAACTACTTCCCGTGCAACCAAGATCAAGAATGCTAAAGAAAAGAAGGTTATTCTGATCAAGAACTCCACTTGTGATGAAGCAAAGTATAAAATCTATTTAGAGGTTGCTTCTCAACCTGAAAACACTGGTTCATTCTCTGACATTCTACCTAGGGTTTTACTGATTGAGGATGTATGAGCCTACATACATTGCAAGATCACCAAGATAGGAGATCTTGAGATTGATCAAGCTTACAAGAAGCTTTGTACATGTGAAACCTTCAAGGAGGAACACAAACACATCGAGGTGAAAGGGCTGACATGTGACCTAATGTTCTTGAGGGAGTTTAAAACCGAGTGGATTCAAGTAGTTCTGAGTAGAGTGCACAACCAAAATATGTGGCTAGATAAGCCAAAATTGATCACCAGAGATGTGATACACATTGTGACCAGTTATCCTATAATCGACAAGGCCAAGGCTCTCAAACACCCTTCTTCTCCCGAGATAGAGAAGATGACTGGTGTAGTATAGTATAACAGAGGATTGAAGGTTAACACCATCACCAATCCAGAACTCAAGTTTGGTGCATGTGTACTAGGTTACAAGATATACCAATCTAGTAGGTTAAATAACATAGCATGTGGAGCAGTTGACATTGCTTATAAGATTGTAAAGAAGGGTCTATAGTTAGATCTATCTGAGCTTCTACTGAAGTAGTTAGATGAAAACATGGGGAAAATCAGGTCTACAAACTCCAATTTATGTAAGTTTGGATCACTTTTAGTGTGTACATTTTTATACTTTTAGAACTTCTTTCCATCTATAGGTAATGTCAACTGGGATACTACCCGACCAGTGACTATTCAAATCAGTGAATTCATCAAGTCACTAGGTGACAACTTTGTATCAGTTATGGATGAATACTTCACTGGATTTAAGGAAAGAATGTAGAAAAGAATGACGATACCAAAAAAACTGGTAGAAAAGTATAAGACTAACATTTGCTTTATGGTGGACACCGAAAACACCTTTATCATGTTTGTGTGTAAATGGGTACCTGTCAGAATCAACACAAACACTCAATAGGTCATTGCATTAGCTTGAAAGGTTAGTCACTAATATCGGCCTATTGCCTTCTAACTAGAAAGAGTGTAATGAATAACATATTTAGCCCTCAGAATATGCTATGAATCAGTGACCAATACTATTCTAGCATGAAGGATTTTAGATTAAAAACAAGCTAAAAGATGATAAAACATGTATTTTAGCTCTAAAGAATGAAACTAAAACAATGCAAAAGCATGGAATGTGAGATGAAATGTAGTTCTAAGATTATTTCAATAGCATAACAATGTGTTTTTGATCTCAAGTGAAGGCTTATTTGCTCTCAAAACAGGCTTCTATTTATAGAAGAATGGGAGAGAGAGAGGGGGGATAAGGTTCATTTATGAATTTGGAGACTCATAAATGAACATGTAAGAGCCTTTAATGCCCAAGGCATTAATAATGCATGGGAGAGACATGGGCTTAAGGTCTTCATATTTATGAAGGCATTAATGAAGGCCTTAAAGAGGAAAGGGAGGATGTAAGAGAATATGGACTTTAAGAAAGTCCAGCTTGAGAAAGTGGACTTTCTCAAGTGGGTGGAGTTGCTAAGTATTCCTTAATGGA
>MU226333.1:372050-406188 GCA_018584345.1 Thuja plicata | reverse complement strand
TCCAAACCATGCAAGAAAAAGGCCGGCGGGTTTTGGCACTTGCCGGTGCGACAAATCTCTTCATTGCGGAAAAACACTAGTCAAGTGCGAAACCCGCTTCAGAGAAGGCTCTGGGCGTATTTCCGCCTGTCAAATTTTGATACATGGTGCTTTTAGCACATGATTTTAAACATTTTTAATATGCTAATATAATATTACTTTTAAACAAAGCTCAAGTGCTTGGTGGAAATCGCACCCACCAAGTGCGATTTCCGCATAATGGGAGTAGCTATTTCCTCAAATCCCGCCGGGCTCATTCTCAGCTATTTCTCAACCAATTTGACCACCGTTTGTTGCAATGAGATCATGGAGACATGAAGCTTCGATCTATGCTTTGATACAATGAAAAGCATTGCTCTTTTCAGACTGTTACAAACGTATTGCACGGTGATGTTCAGCTCTGTTATGCTGGTAAGGGGAACCAGAGTTCATAAGTATTCATTTCATCGTATACTAAGGTTCATCCCAAAACTTCAGATAGCCATCTTCGTTCTTATTAGCTATACCACATGTTACATTTGCATCAATATACAGGCCCGAGAATCATAAAAGTGCACCATAGATACATTGCATGTCGTATCATCATCATAATATGCTTGATGAGCTTCAAAATATTTCAAAGACTATTCATAATCTGCGTCTGAAAACTTGATTAAACAATAGACACCATGTCAATGTGTCATATGAGGAACTTTCTTCTAATTTTTATGAATTCTTGAGAATCTGCTAAAAAGATCATTAATTAAAAGATCATAATCTTTGCCAGATTGGGTGCTACAACCTACCCAATCAATGAGACTTTGAAAACATCCCACCTAGCTTAGAACAAAAAGGAAAAAGAAGGAAAATCTGGCAAAGATTACCTACCTATGAAGACTCAGACCTAGACTCAAGACTGACTAGACTGACTTGATATGACCAATATTGCCAAAAAAAATGGTTGACTTAAAGTCAGGCAACATCAAGCATACCCAAGAATAAGGTTGAAGAAGAACCGAAAGACACATCTGATGAGCCGAATAAATATGGAGAGAAAAAGGAAATGGGAGGAGAAAAAAAAGACAAAGGTGAAGAAGAGAAACAATGTGATACCACTCCTAAGGATATCGAAGGAGATGCTGCAGATAAGGCTAAGGTTGATGTGGAGATGTATACTCCCAACCGATAGGTAGAGACCGAGAAATAGGATACAGGTACACATACACCAAAGCCTCCACCAAGCACATCAGACCAAGAAAAGGAACTTTCTATGGTACTGCATACAGGTCCCTCCACAACACTTTCCAAGAATAACAAGGACAAGAACAAGAACAAGAACAAGAACAAGAATCTAGTTACATTGGAAGAGATTATTGAGATACTAGCCTGTGATCCAAGGACATTGGATCCAAAGGCACTTACAAACTATGTAGAACTATGTAGAAGAAAATCTATCTAGGATAAATTTAAAAAGGAAACAAAAGACACACAGGTACTTGAAACAACAAGGGATATACTTCAACAGATAGTGCCTGATACATAAATTGATCAAAATGCATCAATCATTGATCAATTAGCTGTTCTTACTGATGCAATCCAATCATAGAATGTGGATGTAGAAAAGGCTATAGAAGAATGAGAAGAGAAAAAGTACCAGTATAAATTAACATATAAAATCAGCCAAGAAGTGGCAGAGAATAAGGTGAATTTGTCTGAACAAGTAAGTGAGTTAGAATCTATCATTTTGGAAGCAATAGCCTTAGTTTAGAAGTTAAGCACATTAGAGAAATTCACTAAGGATAATAGTGAAAATATAGAAAAAATAGATGCAGATCTTACTTCTAGTGCTCAAGATCTCTCAACAACAGACAATGCAATACAGTTACATTATGCAAAGGTAATGGAAGCAAAGCAGTTGAGACTTCAAATTCAAGAGGCATAATCAAAGTTTAGAGATGAGGTAACCGAGCTACAAGCTCTATTGCTACCCAATCTCACACTACTACAGAAAAATATAACAACAACAAGAAAATTAATTGCCACCCCAGAGATGTCTGTCACCAACAACATCTATGATATGCACGCAAGAATAACATTGGAGCACATGGATCTAGAACACCTTTAAGAAAAATGGGAGAAGATGATGGAGGACATGAAAAAATCTCATTCTCACATTTTTGACAAGTTGTAAGTGATTACACCTTTTCCCTTACTATCAAAAAAGGGGGAAAGTGATATGATACAAGGGGATACAAGGGGTAAAATGATATGAATAAAGGAGATGATAAGTGTATACACTTATACTATACCGACATATACATAGGGAGAGTCATAAATGACAAAGTAAACACATGGTGTACATTACTAAACATTTTAGTACTTTGTACATATCAGTTTTGATACTAATGTCAAAGGGGGAGTTTGAAGACATATTTTGCCATTAGTGTGAAAGGAAAAACAATTTTGAAACCGTCGGTAATACCAACATCGAAAGACAGTTTAGTGCAACCCGACAGATAAGTTCAAGGGAACCTGATGACACAGTGCAACCTGAAAATGTTACAAGAGGAACCTGACAGAATAAACCGACAGAGAAAACCTGATAGAGGAACCCGAAAAGAAGATTACAGTGCAACTCGACAGAATAGATAACAAAGGAACCCGACAAACTATAGAGCATCCTAAGCACCAGTCTACCAAGAGACAGTTAGAATCCCAAGAAATGTGGACCTACGTCAGATAAAAAACTTGTGTTTTATATTTAGCTTTAAATCCATTTCTTGAGGGACAAGAAATGTAATTGTAATTGTTTTAATCAGTCTAACTAATGGAACATGCAAACTAGGAGATCAAGGTCAAGTTGTAAACCTTTGATCATAGAGTTATTATTATAATATGTGAAACTCATTTAGGTCAAACTCATTGTATAAATATATATGTAATCTATTAGAACACATGTGTGTGATGATGATTGTAGTCGAGGAGAACATATATGGATCAGATTGAGAGTTTTATGCAGAAGAACAACAAAAGATGAAATAGGTTATCAAGAACCAGATTTATGGGCTACCAAGAAGAACAGAGGTATTGATCAATCACAATAGGTGATAATATATATGTAATCTTTATTGGATCTATAATCAGCAATTGTAGATTGCATATACTCAGGTCAATGAATATTTTTGACTACATTCTAATAAGTGTAGAAAATAGAATAAATCCTTGAGAAAGGTGGATTTAACAATCCTTTGTAAATTTCTTAACCAAGTGCACACTAAACAGTGTTGCTAAAGATCTTTATAGAGTAGACCTTAACCAGTCTCTACATGATACTCCTAACAGGGTAGATCATCATAAGTGATCAGAATTGTAAGCCTTAACTGGCCCCTTCCATTCTGCAGATAGTGAAGCTTTGTGGGTTTCATCCCCACCATAGTTTTTACCTTCTAACAGGGGTTTCCTGTGTTACCAATTCTTGTGTCATGTGTCTATACATTTCATGAATGCTTCTATGAATGTTTACATGTTAATTGAGTTTATGAATTGATATTACATACACAAAGATAGAATAACATATATGGTTGGTAATACAATTGATTACTAAAAGGATTAAGGTTTAAGTGATAAAATTTTTGAGGGTACGGATTCACCCCTCCCCTCTCAGTACACACCATTCCATTATTTCCAACATGATGAACCTATACATGAGGAGAAAGCCTTAGTTTCTCATGTTGAAAATAAATCTAAATGGGTTATAGACAGTGGTTGTTCACATCATATGACTGGAGATAAAAATAAATTTGTGAAATTGAAAAGATATGATGGTGGTGTTGTTAGATTTGGTGAAAATACTCCTAAATTTATCATTAGAGTTAGATCTATTTCTCTGGATGGAAAGACTAATACTGACAATGTATTACTTGTTGATGGACTTAAGCATAATCTATTGAGTGTTGGATAGTTAGTGGATAGAGGTTATCAGCTGAAATTCATTAATGGAAAATACTCTATCAGAACTAAATCAGGAGATTTAATCGCATCTGGTACTAAATCTAGAGGTAATGTATTTGAATTGAATACATCTGAAGATACTTGTTTTATTGCGAAGGTTGATGATAGTTGGCTATGATATATAAGATTTTGTCATGTTGACTTTGATAAAATTGTGAAGGCAAGTATGACTAATGTTGTAAGAGATCTACCTAAGATTGTAAAGCCATCTAACACTATGAATAGAGAGTGTATTATGGGGAAGTAGACCAGAAGTAGTTTTAAAAGAAAATCTTATTTAGCAAAATGGAAATTGGATCTGGTGCATACAGATATATGTGGTCCTACAAGAACAAGATCATATTATGGTGAAAGGTACTTTATACTTTTTGTTGATGACTTTTCTAGAATGATGTGGGTTACATATTTGAGAGAGAAATCTGAAGCGTTTGACAAATTCAAGTTGTTTAAAACAAAAGTTGAGAATGAATCCAGTTTGAAGATAAAATGTTTGATATTAGACAGAGGTGGAGAGTTTACATTAGACTTATTTAATACCTACTATGAAGAACATGGAATATACAGATAGACATCAGATCCTAGAACTCCATAATATAATGAGATAGCAGACCGAAGAAACAAAACTATATTAGATGTTGCAAGGACTATGTTGCTGGAATGAAATGTGTCACATGCTCATTGGAGAGAAGTAGTTGGCACTACTGTGTACACCTTGAACAAAATTCAGATTAGAGAAAGTACAAGTAAGACTCCTTATGAATTATGGTTTGATCATACACCTACTGTAAAATATTTTAGAATATTTGGAAGTAAATGTTATATCAAAAGAGATGATGAGATAGGGAAGTTTGATGCTAGAAGTGATGAAGGATTTTTTCTTGGTTATTATACTAAGAGTAAAGAATATAAATGTTTGAATCTGAGATTGGGGAAGTTGATTGAAAGTGCCAAAGTGAGGATAGATGAAAATTTTTAGATTGAGGAAAGAATAAATGACTGTGGTCAGATTAAAAAAATGAAAGACGTCACTGCTGAACCTGAAGAAACTTTGATGATTGAAAATGAAATTAAAGATGAAGTGACTGAAGTTACTGAGACTCCAAAGACTCTGAGGTATGTTAAGAAGAACCATCTTGAAGATCAAATTATTGGTGATGCAAATAAAGGTATGATGACTAGATCTAGAGTTAGAGATGAAATTTGTTTAATTTCTCAAGTTGAGCCGAAGACTACTGATGAAGCATGTAGAGATGAATCTTGGACTAAAGCTATGGAAGAAGAAATTGAACAGATAAAGAAAAAAAATACTTGGGAATTGGTTCTAAGACCTAAGAACAAAAATGTTATAGGAACTAAATTGGTTTTTAGAAATAAGATGGATGAGGAAGGAACGGTGGTAAGAAACAAGGCTAGATTGGTGTGTAAAGGATACTCACAAAAAGAAGGCATATACTATGAAGAAACATTTTCTCATGTTGCTAAGTTGGAAGCTATAAGATTATTTCTCTCTTATGCTACACATAAAGACTTTAAAGTATATCAAATGGATGTGAAATCAACATTCTTGAATGGTGATCTAGAAGAAGTTTACATTGAGCAACCTGATGGATTTCCTTTTACAGGGGATGGAGACATGGTTTATAAGTTGAAGAAAGAACTGTATGGACCGAAACAAGCACCTAGAGCATGGTATGCAAGACTAGACAAATATCTACTTCATCTTTGTTTCAGAAAAGGTAATGCAGACAATAATTTATATTTAAGAACTGATGAAGATGAATCATAATCATAGAATTTTTTTTTGATGATATCATTTTTGGAGGCAATGATAAGACGAGTAAGAATTTCTCTAAAGAAATGGAAAATGAACTTGAGATGTCAATGATTAGTGAAATAATTTTTTTTCTTGGTTTGCAAATTAATCAAAGTAAGAATGGCATTTTTATATCTCAGACCAAGTATCTTAATGAAATGTTGAAGAATTTTGGAATGGAACATTGTAAACATGTTGGAACACCTATGGTGACTGGACATAAACTGACTAGTAATGATGAGACTCAGAGTGTTGTTCAGACAAAGTATAGATCTATGATTGCTGGTCTACAATATCTAACTCACACTAGACAAGATATTACCAATGCAGTTGGAATTGTGGCTAGATATCAAGAAGATCCCAAAGAGACACATCTTGCTGTTGTGAAAAGAATTTTCAGATATTTGAAAGGAACAATAGAATCTGGATTATGGTAGGAAAAATTAGATGATTTTATTTTACAGGCTTATACTGATGTTGATTGGGCAGGTAATGTGGATGATAGAAAGAGTACTTGTGGTGGTGCATTTTTCCTTGGGAAAAGTTTGGTTTCTTGGTTGAGCAAGAAGCATAATTGTATTGCTCAATCTACTATTGAATCAAAGTATGTTGCTGCTGCAATAAATTGCACACAAGTTGTTTGGATGAAACAAATGCTGAAGGACATTGGAATAATTTTTGAAGAGATAGTGCTTATCCATTGTGATAACACTAGCACAGTGAATATGTCAAAGAATCCTATAATGCATTCAAAGATTAAACATATTTCCATTAAGTATCATTTATTGAGGGAGAAGGTAGCAGAGAAAGAGATTAAACTAGAATATAATAGCACAAAGGAACATATAGCAGATATGTTTAGAAAACATTTGCGAAAAGATGCTTTTGAGTATCTCAGAAGCATGCTTCGGGTTAGAGCCCCTCCTTGTGATAATTAATTGATGTAGATATGCATCAATCCAGTGGTTTTCAGAGCTATATCATTTTCTGGACTTGATGTATGGATCTACTGCTTGGGGGGAGTGATCGAAGGAACACTAGAGCACATTTGGGTGATCTTGCACCTGGCTATTGGACATGAAGATTTGAAAAAGCTACAGAAGATTACAAATGAGTTATGTCACCCTTTGCCATTGTTACCAAAGGAGGAAGGAATCTATGTGAAAATCCCTACTATTTGGGGAGATTTGTGTTGAGGATATTGAGAAGATTATATTGAGAGGACAAAGTATTTTTAATTGATTTTGGGTTGATGGATTTTCCCATATGTTTCCATCAATGCCAAAGGGGGAGATTGTTGGATGATATCATATTTGGATACTATTCATGCTCTTGATACTCATGTTTTGTCATAGATGTCAACATATGTTTCTGTGAAGATGAAAGACTGGTTACTTGACTGGCAGAAGTGTATAGACACTGTAGGGATGTTTCAAACAATCGAAGTTGGTTATATGAAGAAGGATATGTGTTGACCTTATCCCTAAGGTCCCTTGGCTTTATGTTACATATTGAGGATGTTACAGTTGATTTAGTGAAGACTAGTTTTTGGATTGTAACTATGATGCTTGACAAAGCTGCTCTCTATGCTTTGGGTATATCTTACAGGTGAAGATATTTAGATGAAGCAAACTTACTGGAGGATTGTAGACATATTTTGGAATAATGGGTTGTGTTCGATTGTCATGTGATAACTGGTGATGTTAGTTGTGGCGTGTATTATGGAGGAGACCTATTTGGTGGCCGACTTCATACATGTAGTGTAATATGAATTGTGAGCATGGATTGCAGATCTGGGAGTATAATTGATATATTGTATTTGATGTTTACTTGTTATAGGTACTGTGTGTATCTTAGCAAGGTGTTAAACAATTATTTGTCTATTGGGAAAGCCTAATTGGTCAACCTAATTAATTATTTGTGTATTAGGAAAGCGTAACTAGCCAACCTAATGAATTAATGTAATAGGGTATATATGAGTGATATTTTCTTTTGGAAAGATGTGGTAGAGGAAGAGACTGAAAAGAAAGAGAAATGAAATCTACAAGGCTTTTTTGGTTGTTGGATGTAGAGTAGAGTTTGTGATAAGAATACTTCATTGGAACTCACCAAGCAAAGAGAGTTGTTATCAGACAGTTCACTGGATGGTATATTTTCTATATACACTTGTTTAGATTGTGAATCCTTGAGGGTGGCTTTAACCTCCTTTGGGAAGTGTGCCTAGGCAGTGAGTCTACTACTTTTCTTGACTCCTAACAAGGTCTGTCTCCTAACGGGGACTGTGTACTATAATGTTGTAATAAGCTCCTAACATGGATAAATCTTTTAACATGGATACTATACTCTCAGTACATTATTTGTGGGTGCTAATTCCCACCAGGGTTTTACCTTTAATAGGGTTTTCTCAACAACAAGTATTGTGTTATTGTGTTGGCATTTATTGTGTTATCATTTGCATTGCAGTTTTTGTTTATAAAGTTTAAATTTTAATAATCTATATCACAACTGATTCACCCCCCTCTTAGTTGTCTTGTGGACTGTTATTCCTAACACAAACCCAATTTTCTCATCAGCTATCAAGGATGGGAGGATCTTCTTGATTCTGTTAGCCATTATTTTGGTAAGGATTTTATAGGGGATGTTACAAAAGGAGATAGGCTTGTAGTCATCAAAAAATTCAACCTTGTCTTTTTTAGGAATTAGAGAAATGAAGGTATTATTGATTTCTTTTAGTAATCTACCCCAATTTATGGTATTCTCTAAAACTTATACTACTTCATCCCCAATGAAATGCCATCATTTCTGGAAGAAAAGGGTTGGGAATCCATTAGGACCTAGAACCTTCTCTGGATGTAATTTCTTGGCCGCCATCTCTATTTTTGCTTTTGAAAAATTGGCAATCTATTTTGTTCCTCTGTTAATACCTTCAGGATATTGGAAAGAATCTCCCTTTGGATGGCTAGGCTGGATCCATCCCATTTATTCAAAATATTCTTAAAGAATCCAACAACCTCACTTACAATACTGACTGGAGCCTCTAGAACAACCCCTTCTCTACTTTTAATTTTGATGATTTTGTTTATGTTCCTTCTATGTTTGGTACTATTGTGGAAAAATTTAGTATTTTTATCTATCTCAGCTAGCCACAATTCTTGAGATTTTTGTCTCCAAAAAATCTATTCATTAGCCAAAATATCCTCATATTTGTTTAATAAAACTTTCTCTCTTAGATACCTCTCCTGGTCCATTCTTAGAGCAATGACTTCCTCATTGAGTTTATCTAGATCCTCCTTAATATCTATTGTTCAATTTTTTTTCCAAAATGCTCCTTGTTCCATAAACTAAGCTTCCTTTTTTATTGTTTTTAATTTGGAAACAAAGCAATAAGATTTGGATCCAGAAAATTTCTCTACCAACCACCATTATTTAATCATCTTGATTAAGTTTTCTTCCTTAAGCCACATTTTTTTAAAATTTAAATGGACATCTATTGGGTTTGAATTCTTCACAGATGTCTAATTGGACTAGGAAATTATTTGAGCCCAAATTGGGCAAGATGATTGATTTAATATTATAAGAGAAATCTGCTAATTTGCCTTTAAAAAAAAACTTGTCAAGTTTCTCAGCAATATGGTTGAAGTCGTGTCTCCTATTGTTCCAAGTATAATTCCACCCCATTTCTCTGAGTTGATCAAAATGGCATTAAAATCACCACCTATAATGAAATTCTGATTACGGAAATCAGAGAAAAAGTTACTGATCTCCTGCCATACTATCCTTTTGTCTTGAGTTAAGGTAGGACCATATATATTAATTAACCAAAAGTTTAGGTTGCTACGAGTGCTCTTGATATGGAAACTCATCCAATGTTTATGGTATTTCACCTGTTGTATAGTGACAGCTTGGAATTTGACGATTACCCCTTCCTCTCATATAATTTTTTTTATGGTGGTTTGGTTATTTCAATACTTTTCATTTTGAACTTCTAAGAAAAATATTGATTGTCAAAAAGATAAAAAGAGTATAAAATTAGAAAACAACTATACAATTAGTAATAATATATGTAAAAATCTCCTCCCAAATTTATATGTTTTATTTATTTATTTATTTTTTGATGGATAATGGGCCAAAGTTGAGATTTAATAATTATTATTTGTTAAGATTAAGTAGACTCAACCCAAGACCTCCGAGATTAGAGACTCACAACTTTACTGTTGTGTTGTAGGTTGTTGCCTTTTATATGTTTTATTTTAAAAAAGATTTAAATTAATATGAATATATAATAAACAATAAAGAAACACATATATTACATACTAATATTAAATGATAATCAGTTAATAATTATTAATAATAAATTTCAAAATTTAACAAGTTTCTAAATTCATATAAAAATATAAATTATTTTTAAATTTATATTAAAATATTTTAAAAATTGAAAATATTCATGTTCTATTATTTTTTAAATATTCTAAACAAATTTATATTTTAACCTAAGTATTTTAAACTAACATTTGTTTATATTATAAAGTAAAATAATATATATTACTTATGATTAATTTCAGTTTATTAATAATTAAAAGGTCACATAAACATTTAAAAAAAAAAATACCATATCAATCCATATGATTGAATAAATTTTTAAGCTGTCAAAATAGAAAAAAAAATCGAAAAATGGTCATTTAGGGTAGGTCCCCATGCATTTGCTATGCTTATTTTGGCTAGCAGTTGCTGCTCAACATTTTAAGGAGAATTTTGTGGAGCGGGTGGCCCCATGAATATTATTAATTCTGCTTATTTTTTTAAAGTCAACTTAAAATTAATTTTTTGTTGTAAATTTTTCTTTTTAATTAAGCCGATAGGCTTTGTGTGGGAGCTTTGCTCCCAGAAATTGTATTTTTTCGCCGGAAAGTTGTCAGACCTCTCCTTTTTTTAAAGTTTCTGGTAAGACACTTAAACCTTATTTTTAAGGTTTTTCCAATAATGAATATTGCCTATTTTTTCATGATTTTCTATTGCCCAATTTCTGATTCTCGCAACTATCCTTTATGTTTCTAATTCTGATTGCAATCTCTATTTTTTACCTCCTAATTTGATGGATTTTGTTTGGGCTTCGTTTATAAAAACAAATTATTTCATTGAAAGTGGAACACAAAGCTCATTTGGCTTGGTTTCTCTAGATGAACAAAGAATTTTGAAACAAACAAAGAAGGCTAAGTATGGAGTAATCATTTATTGTATTCAATGCTCTCTATTTCTTATATTTTTAACATTTTAGAGAGGATAAAACTAGGGTTATCAACTAAATAGTTTACTCGACATGATTGTATTACTTGTTTACTTTCATTTCTGTTAGCTGTTTTTTTCTTAAGATGTCAACCTTGTCAGCTGGTCCAATATACCTTGATGATTATGTTTCATCTTAGGCTTTTACAAGTCTTGAAAGTACTGGCCAAAACCCATCTTATATGGAATAGAATGCTTTATATCCTTTTCTCAAAGTAAATGGTTCATTTGATTAAAAATAGTTATTTTCTGCAAGGAAGAAACAAGAAACAAGGATTAAGGGTAACATTCAATTTGTTGCATATTTATTCATATTTGTTGCAGATTTGCTCATGTTTGAGTATATTTTGATTTTTAGCGTGGATTTGTATTAAGGGAAAAGTTGCAGTTGATTGATAGGAATTTTCCTTTGTTACATATATTTTCTTCAATGCATGTCATTTTTCATAAACTGGGTTTGATTTTTTGATATGGATAATTTGTGGTGGAATGGGTTTTGGTAGTGGATATATATTTGGCAAGAATTTTGAATGAACGATATTAGTTGAAGCTTCCATTAATGGATAGAAGTGAAATGGTTTTATTAAGGTACACAAGCTTATGTAAATCTCCTAAGTTCTTAAAAAGTGAATTATAAACAACAAGATTACATTAGTTGTTTGATTACACATTAATAAGCTGAATAATTAGTAGCAAGATTACTTCAGTTGTTTGATTGCATGGTGACAAGGTGTAGTTGGCAACATTGCAACTTCCTTTGGATGCTAAATGTTTTATTGCTAGCATTGGATAGAAATTTATACTCTTTTTGCAAATGTTTTCTATTCAAAGACTGCATTTATAGAATCAAGTCTTGCTCTCTCTTCCATAGTATAGAGCATATAACCAACTCTAAAGATAATGAACTTTGGGATCTTAAGCTTCTTAATATCTTTGGGAACTTTTGTCAAAATTTGCTCTTATAATTAAAGCTCCTTTTAAAGCATTTTTCATTTAAAATTGTAATTCTAAAATTCTAAAATTATGATTAGATTTTTTTAATTAAAAAAACATATTAATAATATAGTTAATTTCAATTAGTATAATAAAAAAATAAAAATGTCAAATTGTTAATTTTTTTAAAAAAAGCTATAGAAGAATATAGAAATTTTCAATTGCTATCTAGATTTTGGTTTTAAATTTATTCTTAAATTAATTGATTGAAAAATTTAAAAAGGTTCTATATACATTTAGATTTTAGTTTTAGATTTATTCTAAAATTAATAAAAAATTAGAAATTATTTTAATTTTAAACTATGGAATAATTCCCATGCTAAATGAAAAATAGAATAAAATACAAAATGTTGCCTATATATCTGGAAAAATAAAATTAAAAAGATTGTTTATATATTTAGATTTTAGTTTTAGATTTATTCTAAAATTAAGTGTTCATCCATTTAAAATTTTGAAAACTAAAGTTTAGTTTAATTTTAAAATTTAATCATTTTTTATGCACAAATGAATTTTGATAGCAATATCAAAACTTATTTTTATAATGGCTCTTTATTTGGTAAAATCAAATTTCCTATCGGCTCACGGTTGCATGCACAAAAGCATGCGACTACTAGTTATTAATAATTTCCACACATGCTAAGTCGACATATTGTATATCAGCCTAACAATGGTGCCCATAATTTATGTGCAGATAACCCTGTTAAAGTAGCGGGCTTTACACATCGAAGCATGGTTTTTTCCTCTACAATCATTCCCTGCTTCATCAAGCGAATTGCAAAATTACACATATTATTTCTCTCGAGTTGAATGGATAAGGCTTTCCTAAATACAACTTTTGCAGCAACATAGTTGTTATGTTGCATGCCCAACCCAAGTTTCTTTGCATGTAGAAAGACAAACAGTGTTCCAACTGTATATCAAATTGTAGCCAAATTTAGACACGTAGAGCGCAAGATCACCATTTAGAGGCTGCAAATTATATTTATATGCAGCCTCTATTTTCTTGTTTATGCTGTAATAAAAAATCTTGTACATCAGAATCTAGTTTAGTAGTAAACACAGAGCACTCTGCCTCCATTCAATTCAATTTATGTTTTGATATTTTGTAATTGTTGCATGTCTAAGTTGTCCTCCTTTTTTTTTGTTATCATCTTATCTGTTGGTTTATAGGATAGGGTTGCTTTTAGAAATTACATATCCAGGGACTAATACTACTATAAAATACATCCTTTACACATTATATGATTTTGAACAATAATATAATATAGTTGAAAATGACTCTTCAACTTGGTGAGAGCATACTCAACACTCAACCCTAATATGTCTCATGCTCTATCCACAAACAACATATTCACTTCTCCACATATTGAGCCCTCTTTCACCTGTTATCAAGAGAACTAGAAAAAAATACACATTAAACATATCATATATTATACGCCATCAATCGAATGACTAAATAAAATTGCAAACTACTTAACTGTATCCATAAATGGCAGATTTTGAAACAGAAATTGGTTATAGTTGCACATATTTTCCCATTATGATATTCTGGGTTCCTCTTCACGACAACTTAATTGTTTAGGCTCACATGATTCCATGTAATTTTTAATTAGCATAATGCATCATAATGTCATTAAAGAAAACTGAATCCTTCCCATAGATGCAACAAACAATACCCAGGAAGAGGAAGAACATTGCATGTGCATATATAATTTGGTGAATAATCACCACCAATACATAACATGGGGAGATGTGGGGTAGAAAAACATGCCAGGTGCCTTTTAGTTAAGTGACATAAAGTCAAATTTTGATCAGTCTAGGACCGAGGATAATCTCAATACTACAACTGGACTATAGAACATTAAGGGCTCTTGTACTATCTACTGAGATGATTTTCATATGCTCGTAGAAAACACTGAATTCAGTTCAAAGATTTGATAGATCAAAAGACATACAAGTTTGTAATATTTCAATTATCTATTTATATATATGACTCTGGTGTTACGAGAATATAATCACCAAGATTTTCAGTCAAGAACATTCTTTCAGTTATTCTATGATTCAGTTTAGAATAGGAGAATTTGGATGAGTGGGTAGTATGTAGAAAGCTTGGAAGATCAACCATTTGAAATTATAGGGGAGGATACAAAATTAAGATAAGAGCCATTGGAGGAAAAAAAAATACATAATCAAATCTAAAAGTATACCAAAATAATATGGTGGAAATTAAATGTCTTTACAAATTTATCTTCTTCAAAATGAAGGTTCATTTGGACACAATACACATTTGAAAATGCTAACTTGATGATTAGTAAATCAGTCCAGGAGATTATGAAAAAAATAAAGTGTTTTACCACAATGTGTATAATATAGAAGTAGCCAACCAGTAATGATCAGATTTGTAAATATATGACACAAAAATAAGGGAAACCACAATCCAAAACAAATCATAAGATCTCAAATAGTCTTCAACAAAATCTGGTCTTCACTTGTTTTGATGCACAACATTTTTAAAGAAAAATTCAAAGAGGCTTGATCAAAACTCAATGATTAATTGTTGTCGTGCACAATATTTTCATTACCATTAATGAATTCTATTAAGGCCATTCGAGCTAACCCTGCAATAGAATCGCTTGGTATTGCTTCATTATTTGGCATATTAATCTCATGGTCATCAAAGTCACTAGCTTCATTGTCATCTTTTTTCATATGTTAACATAATATTATGCAAAATACAACACAAAAAAATAATCTTTGGCAGCATTTGCAGAGTTGGATGACAAATTTTTGAATTCAAAATTTGCCAAACACCTTTTAGCTTTCCAAATGCACGTTCAACAACAATATGAGTTGAAGATAGTTTAAAGTTGAATAATTTTTTATCATCTATTGCAGGTCCACTAAATGGTGTGAATAACCATGGTAACAATGGATATCCACCATCTCCAACAATGTACTCTCTTATATTTGATGAACGAATATAAACCAAAATTTTGTTTAACCTCTCTCCACCTTCACATAACATGTAGAAGGAAGAATTTATTAGGAGCCTAGCATCATTGATAGATCAAGGCCAACCTATAACAACATCCATGAAACACATATTACTGTCAACAATTTCTTTTAATGACATACTGTAGTTGTGAATCACGATCATACCAATCAGATGAACAATCATTGGCTGGAAGCTCAAAATCAACATGAGTTACATCTATAGCCCCACAACAATTTGAAAATCCATGTTTTTTGGTAAAATCCTTGCTTTACAAGTTCAAGTGTTGAATGACCATTTGGCCATTTATATATTTTCAAAAATTAATGTACATAACATTAATTAACTTTGTCACAACTCTTGCAGTTGTTGACTTTCCACACCCAAAAAGTTCATTGATGTTAATCATAGAAATTCCAGATGACAGTCTTAAAATAGAAATATCATCTTGTTTCTCAATTGGAAGCACCCTAATCTTGATATATGTTGCTAAGGATAGAGGTATATCACCTTGTTTAAGATCTTCATACAATTATTCATATAGAAATTGAAATAATGCATATGGCAACCTAAAGATACTATTAAATCAATTGTCGTCACATTTAACTTCAAAAATATAATGGTTTCACTAGTGCAAGGAACGCGGTTTGATATACCACTCACCACTGACCTTCCCTTTCCATTGAGAATTAGAAAATTCTGAATTGAGGAGTACATTTTTTTGTTTAGAACATATTGCATAACACTCCAAATCTATGCCATCTTCCACCTCATCATCTAAATAATGAGAATGTCATGATGATTATTTCTTATATTTCTTTTATATGTTTGTTGAATCTTAAACATCACACCAAACTTGCAATTCTATTTGTCCTATTACTGAAAGACATTATAACAATACCTTGCCTCTTTTTCTTCTATTTGTATCCATCACCTATGCTGCAAAATTAAAACCAATTAATAAAAAATGTACTAAAAAAAGAAAGCAAGCTCTATGCCTAAAATTACATTATAAATAGTGTAATTACAAAAACAATGATACCATTCTAGATAAAAATATGCATCAATGCAAATAAAAAAATTTAAGGTCCATCAAATTTACCATACACAAGCCTAATTTATATCAGTAGATCAATACAAAAAGATGCAAGTGTTATACATATAAATGTTATTATAGTTAAAAAAGATGCACATTATTCATAAGCAGATCCATACCACTTATTTATTTTATTTCGCATATTTATGCTACTAACTAATACAAAATCAATCTTCTACGGCATATGATTCATTGATTTTCAACATTACTTGACCAATATGATGCAAGGAGGGTCAGTAGGAGGGGCCAAGGGCACTCCCAGCTACCAAACCAGCTTGCAGACACAATGTGGAAGCCAAACAACAGAGTGAGAGAAGAAAACACATAGATCCTTTATATTAACTTGATCAAAATCATTACATGGAGGGCTAGAAGCCCTTCCCAATTTTGGCCATATATTCAATGAATTATAATAAGATCTTCATACAATAGAGATCACAGACTTTGATCTCAATATCTAAACATTCACCTTCTTGATCTAAGATATGTCTAAACTGAGAACATACAACCAAATATATACATGAGTCCACCATAAGAGGTCGGTGCTCAAATTCATGAAGGAGACCCAGATTTAGGTCCACATAGATCCCAATGAGAGATCCAAAATAAATTAAGCCATCAGAATTAACTGAAGAAGTCAGCCAAAGATCCAACTCCCAAAATAACAGTGTTGGGCAGATGGTTACCGAAAATCAGCAACCCGTCGGTAAAGCATAACCAAAATCCATCGGTAAAGAATCACCAAAATCCGTCAGTAAAGAATCACCAAAATCCATTGGTAAACATGCCTGAACAATAGAGATAAGCATGCCTGAGAAACAAAACCTGAGCAACAGAGAACAAATTAAAGAACTGAAAGCAAAACATCTTTTTGGCTGTGCAGGATCGCCAATGACCGAAGATGCTCCTGCATCAGACACTTGGGGTTACAAGGAATGATTCTCTAAATCATTTATCAGGTCCAACCTGAAATGAATCCAACTTGGATTGAGAAATCCATGATGAGTTCTCAATCGGTCTGTTCTTCCACTTCACTAGATATTCCATGTATTCTTTTCCTCTTGTGCTTCTGCCAATTTTCTATTTCAGAATCTTTTTAACTTCCTTTATCTTCTTCTTAGGATAATCACTTGGTACAGTCACTTCTTCATCAAGTTCATGATATTCATACAAGTTTGAAATATTGAATATAGGTGATATATCCATGTCATTAGGTAATTCAACCTCATAAGCACTTCCACTGTCAAATCTTCTCAGTATTTTTCAAGGACCAAATTTATTCATCTTCAGTTTACCAAATGTTCCAATAGGAAATCTTCCTTTCTTTAGATGAACCATCACTACCTCACCAACTTCAATTTTTTTTGTCTTCTTGATCTGTCTGCACTATCTTTGTATTTCTGATTACTTTTCTCTAGCTTCTATTTACATCTTCATGCAATGTATTCATAAATTTTGCAAATTCCTCTACTTCAACACTTCTTTTCTCTTCTCCAACAATATCTCTCAAATCTGATATACCTCTCAGTTGTGTGCCATGAACAATCTCAAATGGTGTCTTTCCAGTACTTCTATTTACTAAACTATTGTATGCAAACTCTACTTGTGCCAACATCAAATCCCAATTGTCTGGTGTGTCTCCAACTAAGCATCTCAATAAATTACCCAAACTTCGGTTTACAACCTTTGTTTGTCCGTTAGTCTGTGGGTGAAATATAAAACTAAACCTCAACTTAGTATCCAACTTCTTCCAAAGTGTTCTCCAAAAATAGCTAACAAACTTACCATCTTGGTCAGAGATGATACTCTTTGGTAATCCATGCAATCTGACAATTTCCTTAAAGAAAAGATCTGCTATGTTTATTGCATCTGATGTTTTCTTACATGGTATGAAATGTGTCATCTTAGAAAATCTATCCACAAAAAAAAATATGGAATCATTACCTCTTGTTGTCCTAGGTAAGCCAAGAACAAAATCCATGCTGATATCACTCCAAGGTTTCACAGGAATAGTAATAGGTGTATACAAACCAGTGTTCTGACTCACTCCTTTTGCAACTTGACAGACTCCACAACTTCTTATAAATTTTTGAAAATCCTTATACAACTGAGGCCAAAAATACCTCTCCTTCAGAAAACCTAATTTTTTATCAATACCAAAATGTCCAGCCAATCCAATACTATGTTTCTCCTTAATCAAATTAGTTCTCATTGATCCTCTCGGTATACACAACTGAATACCTTTGAACAACATATCTTCCTGAATGAAATATTCTTCATACTTACTTGATTGATTTGTATTAGGTGCTCTGCACACTCTCCACTGCTCTAAAAAATCAGGATCAATTTCATACAAATTATTCATGTCATCAAAACCAAGAACTTCAATTCTCATTTTAGTCAATAATGAACTTCTTCTACTCAATGCATAAGCAACTCTGTTAGAAACTCCACTTTTATGCTTAATCACAAATGTAAAACTCTGCAAATACTCTACCCATTTCATATGTCTATGATTCAACTTGTTATGACTACCCAAATACTGTAAAGCCTTATGATCAGTATACAACACAAATTTATTTGGAATCAAACAATGTCTCCATTTCTTCATAGCTTGCACAATAACATAGAACTCCTGATCATAGACATAATATTTCCTTTTTGTATCATTCAACTTTTCACTAAAGAAAGCAACAGGTTTACCTTCTTGAGTTACAACTCTAATTGCACTTCCACTTGCATCACATTCAACTTGAAATACCTTATTGAAATCAGGCAAGGCTAGTACAGGTAATTTAGCAACCTTTAGCTTCAAAGATTTGAAACTTTTATCAGCTCCATGTGTCCATTTAAATTCTCTTTTGTCTCCTCTGATTGTTTCAGTCATAGCATTACAAATAGAACTGAAATTTTTGATGAACTTCCTATAAAAACTTGCCAATCCATGAAATGATCTTACCTCAGTGATATTTTTAGGTGTAGACCAACTCGGTATAGATTCAACCTTCTTTGGATCCATCTTCAAACCATCAGCTGAAATTACAAAACCTAAATACGCAAGCTTTTCTTTCATGAAGGAGCATTTCTTAAGATTTATCAGCAACTTTTCCTCTTTCAATCTCTGCAACACTTATCTTATATGCATCAAAAACTCTTCTCTATTCTTACTGAATATCAAAATGTCATCCAAATATACAATCACACACTTGTTCAATAATTTCTTCAAAACTTCATTCATTAATCTCATAAAAGTACTAGGTGCATTAGTTAAACCAAAAGGCATAACCAACCACTCATACAAACATTCCTTTATCTTGAAATTAGTCTTCCATTCATCACCTTCTCTAATTTTGATATGATGATATCCACTTTTCAAATCAATTTTGGTAAAATATCTTGCTCCACTCAAACAATCCATTATGTCATCCATTCTCGGTATAGGAAACCTATACTTCACTGTTATCTTATTGATTGCTCTAGAATTAGTGCACATTCTCCATTCTCCATTCTTCTTAGGTGCCAATATAGCAGGTACTGCACATGGACTCAAACTTTCTCAGATCAATCCTTTGTTCAACAATTCATGAACTTGTCAGTTAAGCTCTTCATTCTCAGTCAGTGTTAACCGATGTGGTGCTTTGTTTGGTAAACTAGCTCTAGGAATAAGATCCATGCAGTGACTAATATCTATCATTAGTGGCAAACCATCAGGTACATTATCTAAAATTATCTCCTTGTACTCAATGAGAAACTTTCCAACTTCTACAGGAATTTCATCTTCTATATTCTTACTTGGTTTGTTAGGAATCAAAGCATAATAGATATCATTTATTTTCCAGTCCTTAACAAACTGTCTACCTTCCATTAGACAAACTTTCATAGATGAACATATCTCACCAACAGATTCTTCAACCAAAGGTAACAACACTTGCTTCTTACCATCAACCCAAATAGAATATCTATTCAATCTTCCATCATGTATAGCATGTCTATCATATTGCCAAGGTCTACCCAACAAAATATGACAACAATCCATAGGCATAATATCACACAACACCTTATCATAGTATTTTCCAATTTTTAGATTCACAAAGCATTGATCACTCACCATTAATGTGTGATCATCCTTGATCCATGAGATTTTATATGGTTTTGGATGTTTCATCCTCTCCAATTGCAAATTTGCAACCATTTCCTCAAATGCTAGATTCTCCGAGCTTCCACTGTTAACAATCACTTTCCAAACTTTTTCTGCAACTCTACATCTTGTCCTGAACAAACTTTTCCTGATCGTATCTTTCTTATCCTTCTCACTCCATAGTATCCTTTGGATCATGAAATTTCCTTCCCTTTCAGCTTCATTTGGTGACTCCTTTTGTACCAATGCATTTCTACTACCATTGCCTTTCTATTTGCATGTGTACATTCAAAAGATTTATGTCCTTCTTCACCACAATTGTAACAAGTAACTTGGAATCCTTTTCTAATATAACCATCTCTGGAGTAATTACCTCTTCCTTGCTATGAATTTCCACCTTTCCATTTAGTCTTTCCTTTATCTTTAGATGTGTCTGAAATTGACTTGTCTAGTTCAGATCTACTGTTCTCACCATGAGATCTACCTCTTCCTCTAGGGAATCTACCACCTCTGCCTCTTTGTCTTTGTTCATATCTTCTGTTGAACTTTTCCTCAGCTTTAGGGAAAATTGATATGCCTACTCAATGCTTTCCATCTTGACCAAACTAATTTCATCTTGTATGGAACTTCTCAAGCCATTCAGGTATCTTGCAACTCTTTCCACTTCATCTTCAACATGTCCAGATCTGATGTCCAATCTATAGAATTCCTCAGTATAGTGTTTCACATATTTATCCTTCTACTTCAAGCTTTTCATTCTCCTAATCAGGTTAATTTGATAATCACAAGGTAGAAACTTGCCTTTCAATTTGTTTACCATATTATCCCATACCTTGATTTTGTCTTTACCCTTCTTCTTCTGATCCAATTGTAGATGTTCCCACCATAGGGATGCATGAAATTTCAACTTTGTGCTTGCAATATTTACCTTCTTATCCTCTGCGACATTTTCATATTCAAAATACTCTTCCATCTCTATTATCCAGTTAATCAATTCATCAAAATCCAATTTTCCACTGTACTCAGGAGGATTGAACTGAGGTGTAGATTTCAAACTTGTCAAGGCTCTCAGGAATCACTCTTCTTCCTGATTCATCACAGGTGCAAGTGCAGCTTCACCTTGAACCTCTTCATTTTCATCATCACTAACATCATCAAGATGTCTTCCTCTGCGTTGGTTTGTCTCAATAGCTTCCAATCTAGCAACCATCTGTCTAAGCATATCGGCTTGACTTGGATCAGTATTTCCTCTCCCACGAACCATCTTGAATCCCTCTACAATCCTAGGTCAGATCGCAATCTACTACCCTACAATAATACCAACTAGGGTTAGGGTTTCAAGAAGAAACTAGATCTCACCATGATCTGATACCACCTGACGTAAGGAGGGTCAATAGGAGGGGTCGAGGGCACTCCCTGCTACCAAACCATCTTGCAGACATAATACGAAAGCCAAAACAACAGAGCAAGAGAAGAAAACACATAGATCCTTTATATTAACTTGATCAAAATCATTACATGCTGGGCTGTAAGGCCTTCCTGGTTTTGACCATATACTCAATGAATTACAATAAGATCTTCATACAATAGAGATCATAGACTTCGATCTCAATATCTAAGCATTCGCCTTCTTTCTCTAAGATATGTCTAAACTAAGAACATACAACCAAATATATACATGGGTCCACCATAAGAGGTCGGCACTCAAATTCATGAAGGAGACCCAGATTTAGGTCCACACAGATCCCAATGAGAGATCCCAAATAAATTAAGCCATTGGAATTAACTGAAGAAGTCAGCCAAAGATCCAACTCCGAAAATAACAGTGTTAGGCAGATGGTTACTGAAAATTAGTAACCCGTTGGTAAAGCATAACCAAAATCTGTCAGTAAAGAATCACCAAAATCTGTCGGTAAAGCATCACTAAAATCCGCTAGTAAAGCATCACCAAAATCCATCGGTAAATACACCTGAACAACAGAGACAAGCATGTTCGAGCAAGATAGAACAAATTAAAGAACTAAAAGCAAAACATCTTTTTGGTTGTGCAGGATTGCCAATGACCCAAGATTCTCCTGCATCACAGTATTATTTAGTGTTGAAACCATGCTCATTTGAACATTGATTTTCTGCTCTTCAATTTTCAACATCCTTTCTTCAATCACATCTTCTTTATTCAAGCGTTGTTCATGTCGTTTCATGCGCTCCTCTTCAGCCATTTGTAGAGTAGAAATGAGCAACTTATTGTTATCAACAATAACATCCTTCATGCTAGTTACATTCAAAGTAGATTTTTGATTCCCCCCTGTGCATTGTTTGTCTCTTTCAGTAGTATTTTTAGGTTTCTCATAACTTTCTATGTTTGGCATTTCAGGTTCAAGCAATGGATCATCTTCATTTGGAGGATTGTTCTCATCAAATGCAAAACTTGTATCAGATGAGTCAATAGTAATATTTCCTAGATTGATGGCTCGATCTTTACCAAATGTGGTGTCCATTGCATCATAAAGTTCAACAATAAACTTTTCTATAAGTTTCTTTTCAATCCTTTTCCAACTTTTCATGTTCCAGTAACTGTCATGCCTAGATGGAATATTGTGTTCATAGTCTCTAATCCCTTTGTAGTTAGGTTGAATATACTCCCAACGATCACGACATTGGTTTTTCGTGTGAGGAACACCATGAGAAGAGAAATATTCTTGAATATTTTCCCACTTTTATGTGGCATTTAATGCATTTCTCATTGCACCACTAGTTGATTGCATTTCTCTCAATTATTTTAGCTTCAATAAGAAGCAGTGTGTTTGGAATGCTCCAACAAACTCTGCTTTTTGTCTGAGGAGTTATTTGAGGAAGTACAAAATATTGACTTTCTATATCATCTACTTCATTGGTTGGGATTTACTTTTCAGTTATCACTTCTTTAGTGTTCACTTGTGTACTAGGAACAAACTCTGTACAATAGTCATCATTAGAGGAAATAAAATTTTCATCCATACTATCTTCTGAAAGTATTGCGGTGAAATTCATGAAACTGTGTTGAGGAATTGGACGATATGTAGTTCTATCCATTAAAATTAATTGTTGATACCTACATTAGAAATACTAAGTTTGTGATAAACATAACTATTAATCCCATTAAATTATCATCATTATATGTCTAATATAAACTCCAACAAGAAATTTTCCACTATTGTTTCTTCGAAAATCTGTATTAAAATGATGCACTTTCAAAAAGAAAAACTTGAATAAAAATACATCTAATAACACATCGCTTAAAACAAAAATGTACTATAGAAAGAATATTTTTCACAATGATATCAACTTAATAAAATTACACGACTTCTGTTTCAACTGTATGCAAGACAATTATTCTACAATCAAAACACAAAGCAAATTATTTTATTCCATTGTATGTACATGAACAAGAAAATTTTCAGCTATATTTTATTCCACTGTATGTACATGAACAAAGAGACAAAAAGGGATCTTAAATAACAACATCTGCGATCCATAAAAAGTAATTGGCCTAAAAAGTTATCTTGGAGTTGGGAGGCTGCAGGAGAGGGCAAGAGACATGATTGTATGAGTTGTAAATACCCTCTATGACTGATTTATGAAGCAAATTGTTACGGGGAATAATTTGAGCAAGAACATCTCTAAATAGAAGCAAGACAAAAAGGAAATAAATAGACATTAGAAGCATACAATTTTTGACATACAATGGGCATCAATGCCTAATGAGGTCCACCAGATGCAATTTTTTGGAAAACAAAGTACCAAATAAAAGCACATTCATGGCCCAATCAACACAAAAATAAAAATGAACAAGAAAAGATGAACAAGAAAATTTACAACTACATCAACACAAGTAAATGGGGCTTTATGTCCCATGAATCATCACCTAAATAGGCCCATTTTGTATCACCAAATTCCTAAGGGTTGTCTCCCTTAACAAACTTCAAGCCACATTCTACTCCAGACAATACCAATTCATATTTTATGTCAAACAATAATACATTTTGATAAGGGAGCTCACAAATATGAAAGCCAGATCATACTTTCTTGTCCATTCATGAATGAAACAAGAGCTCTCAAAGTGATACCATTTCATTAACATAATAAAAACAAACTGGTAAAGAGAATATCGAGAAGTGGAAAATACAGTAAAGTCTGTAAGAATAGAATGTTATTGTAAAATGACACATGAATGCTCGATACCTTACAGACTATAGATAAATCAAAGTTCAAATATGAAATGCAGAAATTATAGTATATCTTATGACACTGGAATTCAAAGGGTGATATCTTAAAGCACTATAAGCAAGCCGTAAACAAATATCAATATTGCTTTTTCATTCCCAATTTTAATTTTTCTCAAGTGTGACTATCTATAATACCCACATAATCCAACTCAGAAACCAAATCCCTCTCATATTTTCCCATTTATCAATTCATAAGCAAATCAGATGTCTACAAAATTGATGTTCTCACTTCGAATTTCCAACATGAATGTTGAATTCCCTATTAATTGTTTCAAAAACCACATGTATGAATAATTAGAAATTCCAGACTAAACCAACACTACAACTAGTACTGGGTCATTGTGAACACTACAAGAAAACTAATTTTTTCCCATCTACCATTGTCAAGTAGATGCTTGACCATTTATTTACTACACTGAGTTCCTATAAAAGAAAACATAAGCATGCATATGTGTTCAATCAAGGAAATTACTGACAGATCGTATTCATACAAAGAGTATGTTGGACCAGCAGTAGTGATAAGTAATTAAAACATAGTAGAGATAGTACAGAGAGAAGAAATTGAAACTAAAACATGTTAGAGATAGTACAGAGAGAAGAAATTGCAATTCAAACACGGTAGAGACAAAAAATAAAAAAAATTAATACCAGAATTTCAATACAGAGTAATATATAGAAAGAGAATAAAAATTTCATTTTTAAAATAGTGAAAAAATAAAGCTAGAATGATAACTACATACCTCTCAATTTACACAGTCTCTGAAATATTTTCTAGCAAGTCTATAGTGGACGAATGGTGAAATTTTAAGGGAAAACATTTTTTTTTATATCGGTAATATAGTTTTTCATTGATATTAGAAAGAAAGTACATAAAATCCATCTTTGGCTATGGTATTACATTCATTCAAAATTATTCATCCCTCTGATATGTCCCTAGCTATACCTATTGGAGACAATCCTATGCATTTCACATTTCATCTATACAAAAAACCAAAAAGACCCAGCAGACCCATCCTTCATTTGAACCACGCTGTCGAATCCGCCTTTGAGAATTTTCCAAAGGCACCTCTATCATCCACCAGGTAGCCAACTCAAGGTACACCCACTCCACCACCTCCATTACCTCCAGAATCATCACCATCCTTCCTCACAATCGCTCCTGACCTTCCTACTCGTCGGGAGGCACCGCTCTTACCACCACCCACCTTGTTGTCTCTGCGTTCTTCCCTAGCAATTTTTCCTCACCGTGCTGCACTGATCTACCTTTAGACCTACAATATTCCATCCTCCCCCATCACTACACTTGATTTAATGGGAGTGCATTTGCGCTTCCTCCCAAAACCCCCACCACCTTCCTGCACCACCTTTTTCTCTTTTCCAAAAATGCCTTTACCGCAATCCAGCCATGGTGAGCTCGAGTGAGGTGAACATCTTACGGGCTAGCAGAGGACAAAATGACCAAGGGCTACAACTCCCAATGCCCATGACCAACCATGGGAATGAGTTCATTTCCCATGTGCAAACACACTCTAACCTCCATCCTTTACAAAACCTCCTCGATCCCTTCTATCCATTTGATGGCCATACATTGCGTCACCATCGCTTGCACCTCATCCTTTGAGGCTGCCACCATGAGCCCCAGAGCCATGAACAATGATGAGATGTCTAAGTTTATGCAGGGTTTCCACCACTGTTGGAGGTATTTTTCCCCCAAAATACTGTAGATCTCCACCCATAAATCCTCCCCATCTTCTGCGAAGACATTACCCAGTCGTTTCACCGTAATGGGTCCAACAAACGCCGAAATTTTCCCATTTGTGCCAAGTGAGAAATTGGCCTCCATTTCTCTTTGCCTTGTTACTACACAATATTCAGTTACAATGCTACTTTTCCTCCACCTCTCCCAGTTTAATAGACATCCGAAGCCTCTAGGCTCACATTTATCAATGCCATCATTATTCCATCAAATGCTTTGCCTTCTCATTATGCCATTCTATACCACCTCTTCCCTCACATGTAATAGAATCCTTGGGAAGCGTAAGACTTTTTCATGCCACCTCTGTTCTCATAAGAAACCAGCTCCACATACTCATTAACATATGCAAATCTTCTATGTCCCAACCCTGGGGTCCAAACGTTGGGTCTTCTATATGGTCAATATCCCTCCAATTCATTACATCACCTTTTAGTATTCATGTTCACCGCTAGGGTCAGATCCTAAGATCTTCAAAAGATCAAATTTGTTTTCTAACGATCCATCGACACCCATATTTGAAAGTCTATCTGCCATATCATTTGCCACCCTTGGCACATGTGAGACTTTAAAGTCTTCAAATTCACCAATCAGGTCCCGAATCCTTCTCATATGTTTGTTCAAGTACCAAGTGTCCATCTGTTCTTTGGCTATATCATTCACAACTAGGAGTGAATCCCCTTCCAGGTGAAGTTTCCTTAATCCTAGTCTTCTCGCCATCAGAATTTCCTCTACTACTGCCAGACACTCAGCCTCATTGTTAGTTCCATTTCTCAGTCATTTAGCTCCCAGAGCCAGAACTTCTCCCTTCTCATCACGCGCAATAAATCCTATCCCTGAAACTCCCAAATTGCCACGTGAAGTGTCATCAAAATTGATTTTGGCCCATCTAGGGGATGGAGTTTTCCAAACACTAGGCCTAGGCCTATTTCCATCTGCAAGAGGTTGTGCCCTCCCAATCCCATTAGTGGGTAGGGAAAACAATTTTTTATTTATAATAATATATGCACATAAATTTTGGAAATTTTGGAGGGAAATGTGAAAATGGAGGGAAGAAAAATTGTTAAGACACTTAGCCTTTTTTTTTTTTTTTTTTTTTTTTCAGTATGCAGCTGTTGCTTAACTTCAACCCCTCCTTTTTTCAACAACCTATTTTCATTTGTTAAGCAATTGCTGCTCCACAGAAATAGGAGAAGATTCTAAAATATCCTTTTGTGCTAATTAAAAATTTACATGGGGACACTTTATGCTTATTTTTAGGCACAAAATAGGTTTAAGAAACCACATGGGGACATGGGTTTAGACCATCAAATTTGAAACCGCTAGGCTATAGGCTATATAGTCTATACAGGGGAAAATACCCAATTAATCATAGGGGGTCTGATAACCGTTATGCTTTTGTCATAGATACCCCCCAAAAACCCACTTTTGATAGCCATTTCCTACAAAACAAAAATTCCAAAAAATAAAAGCTTGCACACCCAATAATCATGCATCATTACAATATTAAGTAAACACTACAAGTGCACGGTTATTGGTACACTTATGTTTTTATTACACATCAAATTCACCAAAAAGTTTATATTGTTATTAAAAAAATGGATGCACACATTTAAAAAGTCAATGGATTGGTCAAAGAATATAAATATATTCTATTAATATACATTTCATATTCAATTTATGTACATACATGCACAACTATTGGTGCATTCCATATTTAGTCAACTCCATACATACACAACTATTGGTGCATAATAAATTTTCATAACACTCTCATCTGCACATTCACCCAAAAAGGTATGACATCTTCAAGCATTTAATCCAACTTCAATTTGTACTTGCATGAATAATTAATGGTGTAAGACTCGCCAGTTGAGATAAAATAAACAATGCAAATGCAGATTTAACAACACCAAAAATATTACAAATTTGAATTCATGAAGCCACCGTATGAACTACAAATTCAATACAATTGATTGTGCATGAATTGACCAATTCTTTCCCACCGCAATTTGAATTCAAATTGACCAACCACTTCTTCAATGACCAAATTCCTATAAGAAGGATATAGTGCCACGTAAAAATCATTGAAATTCATTGTCTGGATGCTAGAGGTTTATTCTCTGGAGTCTGCATATTCTCTGCTCTTGTTCAGGTTGGTAGGCTATCTCATTTATTCCTTATTTTTGTATTCTTACTGTCTCTTTTTATTACAAATTTACTTCTTTTACTGCTTACTGTAGGTTCAAATCTATTGCGAAACTAAATCAGTGTAGTGCAACCCTAGATTTGTAATGTATTCAATGAATAAATGTACAACTCACTATAGTTACATGCGTTTAAATTATAAGTTTTTTTTAATGCATGCAACCTTTGTAGTCTCATGTTTCACAGTGCTCACTTAGTTTTGTAATGTTCTCAATGAATACATTACAAAACTATCTCAGCATAGTGCACAAGAGGTTTTGTAATGTATTCAATGAATATATGTACTTGTTAGTATAGTTAAGTTGTTTTTAATGCATGGAAGCTTCATAGTCTTAGATTTCACAGTGTTGGTTTAGTTTTGTAATGTACTCAATGAATACACAGTTATTCATTGTTCAATTTTATAATGTACTCAATGGATATATTACAAAATTAACATAAATTTTATAATGTACTCGGCGAATTTTATAATGTGGTGACTTAGTTTTGTAATGTACCCAATGAATACATTACAAAACTAACACACCATAGTTCTTAGTTTTGTAATGTATTCAATGAATAACTGAACTGGTCACTATACTTACATGCCTATTATTTATGAGTTATTTATAATACAAGGAAACTTCGTCATCTCAAGTTTCACAGTCTTGACATAGTTTTGTAATGTATTCAATGAATACATTACAAAACTATCAGAGCATATTGTTGACTTAGTTTTGTAATGTATTCAATGAATACATTGCAAAACTAACTCACCATACTACTCACATAGTTTTGTAATGTATTCAATGAATAAATTCTAAGTTTTTTTTAATGTGGACCCGCTCATTAGGTAGCAAAGGGGGTGAAGGGGTCCTTTTAATGAACCCACATTGTCCCTTTCATTAATGAAAACCCCATCTAATTATACCCCACGGAGGACCCAACTTAACGTATCCTTAGTTCATACCTAATTACCTTAACACGTTCACAACTCGCCGACTTCCAAGTAACTGCTAGTGGTAAACCCAATTACTACCCATAGGGAGCCCTATCACGTAGTAGCAAATATCTCATAATTTTTTATCATTCAATAAGTGTTTGTAATGGTTTTATGCATTGATAGTTGTATGTTTCAATCGTTTCACCTTGAAATCATTGCACATGTAATGTGATAGAAAGAAATAATTAGAGGAAATGGTAAAGAAATAGTGCACACTGTCAATCTAATCATTACTTGGTGTTGTAGTTTTTATGAATCTAGACAGTTTCTTCATTTTTTATTTTAAATATGGGGGTTTCTCTGGGTTTATCATTATTTTTCACATACTATTTCTCAGGGCTTATCATTATTTTCCACATAGTGGGTTTATCTGGGTTTTAAATATGGGGTTTTTTCTGGAAACTTCATCTCCCTTGAACGCTTCCCACTAACCTCATTTCTCTGCATGCGAGGAGGGTTTCGGTCCACCACTCTAATTTTCTAAGATTACATTACCTATGTGCATTCTTAATTTGTCATTGATTTGTTTGACACCCTGATTATACTCATTTGTCAAGCTTGCACTGACTGCATGCACTCTTCAATTTCACACTTTCAACTCAATTGGCAAGCCTACTATGACTGTATGCATTCTTAAGTTGTCATTGAATTGTTTTCCAGGATGATTAAATGTGGGAGGTGGAGATTACACTATATGTATGGATTGTTAAGTTGACATTGATTGTATGCATTTGTCTTATAATCATCTACTACAAAGAGATAGGGTACATTGTCGACAATTCAATCATTATATTAGTTTATTGTATTCATTCAATTATTTGTAACTCTGATTCTACTCCTTTGCAAGCTTGCATTTATTGTATCCATTCTTTAGTTGACATTGAATGTATGCATTTGTCTTATATTCATCTCTACTTTCCATTCTTCAACTAACATTGTTTGTATGCATTTAAAGTTTATATTGACTGAATGCAGTGTTAATTTTTACTCCCGCCTGTGATATGCTCATGAATGTATGCACATGGTTTCAAAAAAATTCATTCAAGGTTAAGTTATAAGCATGGTAGGAAAAAGAAAGACAAGGAAAAAAAATAGTGCTTGTTCAAGTATAAGAATGACTTATGGAGTTAATTTCACTGATACAGAGGTCAATGCAGACATCAATACAGACCATGTTCCCATTGATGCTCCTACTTCCAATCAACAACAAGTCTTTGTGGATGCTCCTGGAGTTAGTGCAGTAGATGTGAATGCAGAAGAAGGAAATGGAGGGGAATTCGCCTCAACTAACATTTCCCATCCAACCCCGATAAGATGATGTACAATTGAGGACATGGATGTTGCACTTAGCATTATTGAGAAATGTGAGATATCAGTAAGGGGTGAAGCAAAGAAGTGGAAAATACCTTCTTCCAATTTGAGGGCCTGGCTAATGTGTACTACTGTCACTAAGAGGAGGGGGCCTAAAAAAATCTTAACTGTTGAAGAGGAGGAAGATATTGTCAAGTGGTGCAAGGACATGGAAGATATGGGAAATGGTCTACAAGTCAATCAGTTGTAGAAAACTATTGCCCCGCTAATTGCAGGAAGGGTTAACCCTTTTACAGATGGAATGCTAGGAAGATCATGGTGGCACAGTTTCAAAAGTCACCATGAGGAATTGATTATTAGAACAACAAAAGGTGTGGACACATACAAAGATATAATGGTTCTTCCTACCATTGTAGCATGTTTTTATGAAAAACTAGAAACTGTGTACAACCTCAACCACTACGGGTCTAGCAGAATATGGAATTATGATGAAACATGAGTGCAAGTTAGACGAAACTGTGGTATGAGAGTGATTGTGCATATGGGAGCCAAAAATGCCCCAAAACTAATCTCAAAAAGTAGGTAATGGATCATTGTTATTGCATGTGTGAGTGCTGCTGGTATGAGCATACCTAGTTTTTACTTGTTCAAAGCAAAGAGACACATTAAAAATTACATTGCCAAATTGTGAGCCTAAGGTGTGCATGTTATGACAAGAACATGCATGGATGAGGAAGGAGTTGTTTCAAAATTGGATAGACCACTTTGAAAGAAATATCCCTGACAATGTCTCTCCCTTAAACAAGGCACTTATCATATTTGACAGTCATGGAAGCCATGTGGCATGGCATATAATTGACAAAGCAAGATATTTGGGAATAGATCTACTCACACTTCCTGCACATACCAGTCATAAGTGTCAACCATTGGATGTGAGTGTTTTTTTACCATTTAAAACATACTTCAAATAGCATAGAAACTTGTGGTTGGCCAACAACCCCCAGATTAGCACTGAACGTGAAGAGTTGGCAGCTCTAGCCAACAAAGAATTCAAATTGGCACTGACCCCAGGAAATATAATGAGTGGGCTATGTAGGACAAGAATATAGCCTTTCAACCGGGAAGCCTTAGTGGATGATATGAGTCCAAGTGAGGCTTTTATTATTGATGAAGATGTCAGAATGGGACTAGTTCAGCCTCAGTATGAACCTGTAGTTCCAGGCTCATTTGGATCAATAGGTGGTGCAAATATTGTTGATTGTACAAATGTACTTCAAGGCGAGGGGGATGCAATCACAGTGGAAGCATTTATGCAATTTGGAGGATGCAATGAAGATTTAATTAACAGTTTTCTGAGAAATTACAATGAAACCTATCAAGGGGAACCAACTAATGCAACAAATAAGAAGCAAGCAAACCATGTGCAACAAGAAAACCATGAGCAACAAGCAAACAAGGAGTATCAAGCAAACCATGAGCAACCAACAAACCATGATGGATTGGGCATTGATCTTGGCTTGAACTTGCCAACAAAAGCTTCTGAACTAGTTAACTATGCGGAGGAGGATGTTTCCCTATCAATTCCCTCACCACCACATGTTGACCTAGTTGATGTTATCCACTACTTTACAAATATAGAGAACTGGGATCAATTGTATAGTCAGTTGTGTGATGATACCCATCTCCCAAGCGACTAGGATGGTGATGCTAACTTTGTGGCATGCACGCCTTTTAACACCGAACAACCTACTGGCTCATCCAATAGATTCCTAGTATTACCTGTGCAAAGGATGCACTATTCTGCACATGGGGCACCTCATGGGGTGCTTCATCTAAGTAGGAAGTCACAAATACTAACATCTAATAAGGATGCTATACAACTTCAAGAACAAGAAAATATTAAGAAGCAGCTGGAAAAGAATGCAATATGCAAGAAGGAGTAGATGATGGAGGGGAAAACTGAAAGAGATCCCAATGTTGTAGCAACAAAAATTTTGAGGGTAGAGAGACAACAACAAAGGATGAGAGATACTATGGAGAGAGAAAAATGAGCCAAAGAGAAGGCATGTCAAAAGGAATAGATGCGGAGAGAAAGAGAAGAGAACCCAAATGCTCCTAAATGGCATATAGGTAATAAGGGAAATATACCTTCCATAAATACAACCATTACACTAAGTGCACCTACAGAAGATACAGTAATTCTAGTTTCCCTACATATAGTGAGTATGCCCAGCAGACTTCTTCCCTCCCAACACCCAACACTTCTTGACATGTTCAATATTTTGGCCCCTGCACTAGCAAACCTTAATGTGCAACAAGTACGACCCCCTAAACCCTCCTCACAGGTGGAAACCAATGATGACCACAACATCACAATACTAGCTCAGCTAGTTAATTTGATTAAGTACACTCCTCAATTCACATCTCCTAGTAGTGGAGGAGAGAGTAGTAGAATTGGCTGCCACAGTCCTATTCCATTTCCAAGTTTTATGGACAACTAAGGGCAGTTTATCTAGTTGCAAAATTTTGATGGATGCAGATAGATTAATTTTGTAGTGTATTTAGATATGTTTTAGTTTTACATCATCAAAGGTGATGAACAAGGTTGAAATCTAATGTTGAAGGCTATGGAAAAAGATTTTTGGGTTGTGCTCTAATTTTTTGTAAATGTTTGATATGAAAAGAAACATTTACCATACGATGTAAGCTTTTTTTTAAAATGTTTGATATGAAAAGAAACAATTACTATACAATGTAGTATTTTTTGTAAATGTTTGATATGAAACGGAAAAATTACCAATTGGTACAAGTATACAAATTGATTTGGTGATTTGTAGTTGTTATTGCATTTATTGGATTGTTTAGTGTATGCATTAATGAGAAGAATGGAAGCTTCATAGTCTCATATTTCATAGTGTTGACTTACTTTTGTAATGTATCTAATGAATACATTAGAAAACTAACTCAACATTGAATAATTTGTTTTCAATTACCACTCAAATTTTTTACTGTATGCAGTCAATGTCAACTTAACAATGCATATAGTCAATTATTGTTAAAATAATAACAGAAATAAGAGAGAGATAGGAAATTGTTTAATTCAATGAGTAGGAGATAGGAGATTTACCATGAATTAGCACAAAATCAGGAGCATTCACCAATGAGAAAAGCAACAAAGGAGACAAGATTTTGAAGGGGGAAAAGCATGAAAAAACCCCCGTGATATAGAGAATGGGAAAAAATGCCTAAGAATGAGAGAGAGAGAGAGAGAGAGA
>MU226333.1:347952-367927 GCA_018584345.1 Thuja plicata | reverse complement strand
ATAACTAAATAAGAAATTACAATAAAAGGAATTATCCTCACACTTGTACAAGAAGACAAAATAGGTGTAGGGATTCCATAAGAATCTCCTACTTACATTAGTACAAGTAAAGATTAAATTCTAACAATTATCAACTTAACCTATTTTTGAATTACTAAAGATATCTACTTGCATTGTGCTCATGGGTTTCTTGTTGCTGATATTTTGTTGTATGCATTAATTAGAAGCACGAAAGCTTCATAGTCTCAAATTTCATAGTGTTGACTTACTTTTGTAATGTATTTAATGAATACATTACAAAACTAACTCAACATTAAATACTTTGTTTTCAATTACTACTCAACCTGTTTACTGCATGCAGTCAATGTCAACTTAACAATGCATATGATCAATGTCAACTTAACATGTTTTCAATTACTAAAGATATCTACTTGCATTGTTCTCATGGTTTGTTTGTTCCTCATGGTTTATTGTATTCATTACTTAGAAGCATGGACACTTCATAGTCTCAAATTTCACAGTGTTGACTTACTTTTGTAATGTATTCAATGAATACATTAGAAAAATAACTCAACATTAAATACTTTGTTTTCAATTACTACTCAACCTGTTTACTATATGCAGTCAATGCCAACTTAACAATACATATAGTCAATGTCAATTTAACCTGTTTTCAATTACTAAAGATATATACTTGCATTGTGCTCATGGTTTACTGTATGAATTACTTAAAAGCATGGAAGCTTCATAGTCTCAAAATTCACAATTTTGACTGACTTTTGTAATGTATTCAATGAATACAATAAAAAAATAAACTCAACAAAGTGCACTTATTGTATCCATTGGATAGTTTGTTTTCAATTACTAAAGACAAAGGCATACAATCAATGTCAACTTAACAATGCATATAGTCTAATGTAATGTACGTCAATTTTTTTAATCAATCACAACTTAAGAATGCATATAGTCAGGGTTTAAAGAGAAAGGCATATAGTCTCAAACAAATATACAAGGATACAACACCTAGAAATATATATTGTCAGCAATAAAAAATGTTAAATTAAATCAATAATTGGATTGATTAAGGAATGTTTTTCATAATTCTACCACTTATTTCATTAAGAAATGTATTGCAATTAATTAAACTGAATAAGCCATGTGTTTGTGTTGATAGGACAAGGGAGCACACAACATGATTAGGGAAAAAATTCTTTATGACAGACACCAAATTGGATATGGACGATACAACCCTAATTTATATTATCATCAATTGGTCAACTATGATCAACAACACATACAATTTAGAGATGCATTTACAAAACTTGGTCAAAAACCTATCATGTTATTGACACGTCGACAAACAAGTGATGAAGAAGTTAAATTTTTTTTGGTCAACAAGTATGGAAGAAATCATTTATTTCTACTCGAAGCCGCTGTCTCATAGGAATTGACTGTAACTATACAAGGAACCACTGCTATTCGTAATCAAGAGGAATGGTAGAACAATCATGCATCAACTATTCAATGTTCCTTTGGGGGACCATTTCCAGTTCAGTATTATGAATTTCCAAATGATTACATTTTTATTCATTTTTGTTAAAGTTATAATTATGTCCACTCAAACTAATGTAATAAATCAATGGTTTGTGAGTAAATTTAGTTCATGCAAACCAGATCAATTTTTTGAACTTGAATGGTTGCATGCTTGGAAAAGGAAATGTCAGGCAGTATGGATATTTTCAAAGTTTCAAGCATCTCAAGGAGGACATCTTTCACTAAACTTGCCTCCTCAGCCAATAATACATGTTCAACAAGCTCTCTATTGGAAATAGGAGACACCTTGACCATCAGTTGATGCTCTATTATATGATTTACATATTGGAGAATGAGACAACACATCCGACATAGAGGAAGGAGAATATGATCCTCAATGTGAATCTCCCTAAAGGTTGTGGACCTATACATCCATGCTATGATTGTAATTGATGATGAGGCAAGGATTGCATCCTCGTATATTTGTTCGAGATTATGATTTCATTATTTGAATGTTTGAAAATAATTGCAATTAGCACTTCAAAAAAACATAATAAAGAACACTCCATCAACAATAAATTGACTTACAATAATTAACACTTGCAACTGACTTGTTAAAGATTTAGTACTATTCAAAAACAATTGCAATTAACACTTGAAAAAAATACAATAAAGAGCACTCCATCAAGACTAAATTGACGCACAATAATTAACACTTGCAATTCACTTATTCAAGATTTAGTACTATTAAAAAACAATTGTAATTAACACTTGAAAAAAGCACAATAAAGAACACTCAATCAATTCTAAACTAACTTACAACAATTAACACTTGCAATTCACTTGTTAAAGATTTACTACTATCAAAAATAATTTCAATTGAAACTTGAAAAATCAAAAATAAAGAAAAACACATCAAAATAAAAACTTAAAAACACATAATAAAAAAAACTCAATCAGTTCAGAGCCTTAGTAAAGTCAAAAAGACTTTACCTGTATGTTGTTGGTGTCTTTTATTTTCAATGTTGGCATCTCTTACAAGGTAACCTACCAAAGATGCATTGATGGAAGCATGAAATTAAGTCACATGTTTATTATGACATTAAACAAAGTTATTTAATGTTATAAGTGTTAGAATAACTGAGAGGGGGGTGAATCAGTTAGAATCAGTTTCCTCACAAATTATCATACAGTCCCAAATTTCTCCAGATTTATACAAAAACCAATTCAATCATATAATTCAACTCGGTGAAAATGTATTCTGTAAACTTAAACTTTCATCAATAGTGTTTACCGAGTGTCAGTAAATTAATAATGTGATTACCGATCTAGGTCCACAACATTCATGCACATTGACTAATAGATTTTTAATGTGGAAACCCTGCTAAGAGAAAAACCACGTGGGACCGGTAACCCAAAATATTTTCACTCTTCTAAAGTGAGCTCAGTGCAGAGCCATCCCTGTTAAAGGTTACAATGCACACTGTTAAATGTGACATGGTTAGAGGATTTAAAACTAACATTTCTGTCTTGACCATGTATTCACTATGGGGTCAACAAGAAAACAATCAACATTCTCTAAATGTTATAATAAGGACTGACTATCCCACTCGGTTAAGATATTTATCTGTAACAATTGTTAAACTGATATAGTAATGATCTGATTCAAATACAACTCTGATTTGTAGATATTCAGATCTATTCTAAGCAAAAAATACCTTTGATCAATTTGTTCACTCCAGTTCATCTCATTCTTCATCCTTGTTTTACTCGGTAATGCTCTTTCCGCTGTTTGCTCGGTGATGTCTGCATAATAATGCTCAGTTCTGTCTTTAACCAATTTGATCAGTCATGCGTAAAATTTGCATGTATGCATCAAGTGTGAGGAGTATAATTCAAAATTAATCTCTTGTCTCTTATATAGACATCATGTATCATTTAATTTTCATCCTTCAAATCTTGCCACTTAATCTCCATCATTCATTTTCCCGCTTGATCCATCTTTGGAAGTTGTGTTAAAAACATGTTTCAATCTTTTTCATCCAATCTTCATTGAATTTTAATAACCGTTTGATCAAATTAAAAAATTTATCTTTTACCTTGAAATCATCAATTTCCAGCTCAACATCCAAGTCGGCCTCCATTTAAATAAATTACTTGATCAATAATTGTTTTGGCAATCCCTTGCTCGGTTATCACTGTGCTTAGTATACACTGTGTTTTACTCGGTTTACACTGTCTCTCGATGTATACATAACTCTTCATTTACCGACCACATAAACATTGTTTGTTCCAGATATTCAATTCATAACAAATGTTTTCAACCATAATAATACTCAAATAAGTTGACATTAATGATAATACATTAACTGATAATGTTTATCATCACTTCTGCAACTCGTTGAATATCAACAAATGACTTCAAACATATAATCAGTTGTAGTTCATCAATCTCTCCCTTTGTCATTAATGGAAACACAATATGAAATATGCAGTATAAAATACCATACAACAAATACCAAACTCCTGTTCTACAACTGCAACAATTCTGTAGCCCTCCCTAGCTTGAATATAAATTGTGTTAGTATAAACAAAATACTCACTATGCAGACTCTCCGTGTAGTTTTGACTTTTTAGCTCTTGAATCTCTCTATAGATTAGATATGTCTCTCCCTTTCTCTTTCTACCTTTAGTGGATAGATATTTCATTGACCATTTCTCTCCCTTTTACAACAATTCCAAAAATAAATATGCACCTTTTCAGTAGCCAAATAAAATATCTCTAATTTTCGATGCAGTAGGTACCTTTCAGTGTACTGATATCTCTGTGTCGGTCCAGTTCATCTTTTGCATCAACATGATTGATATTTTTATTTGATGTAGGTTGATGTAACCTCCTACTCAGCTTAGTTACCAATAGACAAGGGGCGAACCCCTAGTCTACCTCTTAAGTACTCAAATGTATCCTTCAGTAAGGGTTTTGGGAATATGTCTGCAAGTTTTTCTTTTGATTGTACATATTCCAGTATTACTTGTTTGTCTTGCACTTTTTCCCTCAAGTAGTGATATTTTATAGATATGTGCTTTGTCTTTGCATGCATCATAGGTTCTTTGAAATATTTATAGCACTTGTATTATCACAATAAATTATCACTAGTTCAGTGATCTCCTCGTTCATTCCTTTCAACAATTGTTTTATCCATGCTATGTTAGAACAATTTGCAGTAGCAGTAACATACTATGCTTCTACAGTTGAATGAGATATGCATCCTTGCTTCTTTCTTATCCAAGTAACTATTCTTTCTCCAATAAATAATTCTCCACTAGTAGTTCTCTTCTTGTTATCTATATTCCTAGCCCAATTAACATCAGTATAAACTTTCAATTCAAACTTTCCTTCTCTTTTATACCATAGCCCATAGTCCTTAGTATTTTTCAAATATCTAAAAAATTCTTTTTATAGCTGTCATATGTGACTCTCTAGGGTTAGTAGAAAATATTGTAACTATTCCAACTATGTGTGCTATGTTAGGTCTTGTGTGTACAACATACATCAATTTATCAATCATAGATCTGTACAAGGTTTGATTTACCTTAGGTGTCTTGTCTTCTTTTGTCAGTTTGCATCCTGTCACCATAGGTGTTCTGAATGGTTTTGATTCCTCCATTCTGAATGTCTTTATTACTTCCTTGATGTATTTTGATTGAGTAATGTAGATATCCGCAGTTTATTGTAAAATTTACAATCCTAGAAAAAATTTGATCTGACCAAACATCGACATCTCAAATTCTTTTCTCATTTCATTAGCAAATGAAGTGCATAAGTTATCATTACCTCCAAATATTATATCATCAACAATAAGAAAAGGTTTCTATACTGGGAGCTCTGGGAAATTTGTGTGCCTATTAGTTGGTTAGTAGTGCATATAAGCACATGTCTCCTCATGTCTTTAGAGTCATTGGTCATGATCTCTTATTATGGTACATGGTTCTTCCCACTTGATATGGGAATGATGTTTAGTCTTGGTTTTTATAGGTGGATACCTACTGAGGCTCAAATTGTGCTAGGATCTATGATTGAAACTCTAGGGTCTCTAGTCTTATCGATGCTCATGAAGTTCGTAATCATCTATAAGAGTGTTTTGATAGTGAGCAGATGGCTTGCTTCTTTCAGTCTTGTGTGGTTGGTATGTATAAAGACTTGGCGATGGTCATTTGACTGCCTCATCTATTATAGCATGATAGTTGATGTATGTTGTATGTGATATGTTGTGGTGATTGAGTTCTAGTTTGAAGAACTCCTTGTTGCGTGATTTCCTTCCCTTGAATGATTTATGGTTCTTGAGTGACCTATTTCTTAGCCTCTTGAGTGTGATGTTATTGATCGTGTATGATTGGACTCACATGTTGTATTGAATTGAATTTATTTGATTTGTGAACTGTATTGTGTGAGTGTTGTAAATCAGCTTGACATTATGATTGATTTTGAAATTGGAAAGTAAATTCTTGCTTGTTCAATACATTGTGCATTGTTTAGAAATATATATATCATTCGTTAGGAGTGCTTTAATAGATTTAGGAATTGTATCTTATTCTTATAGATCAATCAGGTAAAGGACCTAAGTCCCCAAATAGAATTATGCATTGCATCCTTAGTGGAACCCTTGTAACTTTTAACCTATTTGTAGCATTTTGCAAAGGATTGATTTAATGTTAATGTTAGTAACATAGTAGAATTCATAATTGCATGAAGTTACATAAAGATGATGTAGAAATATAACATATTGTCTGTCTTGAGTGATTATGTGCATACTCTAACACATCTAATGTGAAGGATCTTGGATGTCGTGAAGCGACTACTCCCTTGAGTGTGGCTACTCCTAGTCACCTTGTTAAGTGAAATATGTTTCTTATATTGGTTATTCATTTTGGTTGATTGATATCTTGTTGTGTTGTATGTGGTCAACATTAATTTCTTTTGAAGTTTCTTTTGAATGGATTAGTCACCCAAATCTCTTTTCGTTATCTAGTTTGTGGCGTTAGTCACATATGATTTATTGTTGGAATTGTGCACTTGTATGATTTAATATTGAACTTCGGAAGTTCTCCCACTTGGGTTTTCCTTGGACTTGTACGATGGCTATTCCAAATGTTTGTGGTTGTTGACCATGTTTCATGATAAGTGTTGTTTCTATCATGTTCTTTGTGGACCTCTAATAGTATGTATAAGGGAGGACATCACAGAGATTGCACTGTAATTGTATGTGGGAACGAAATGCATTACGTAATTTATATGTTTGCGTGAGTGTTTCATTAAGTAAGATTGCATGAATTGTCCAAATTTCCATTCGATATAAACATGGATATGTATCTTCTACATTAAGCTTTAGTATGTATGTATTTCATGATTGTTGAAAGCATTAAAAATATAGACTTATTTAAGAAATGTTAGATGATGAAAGAATGATCAAGGTGATTATGGTTTATGCTTAAATTTGAGTTATATTACTCTTCATGATTTGTTATGCATATCTTAAAAGATAGTTAAGTTGACTTGCATTAGCTCCTTCTTGAGATATAAATGAGTGATTTTTGTGATTGGTATATTCTTTTGGTGTTTATGATTTGGGTGTATCTTCTTGTTTGATCCTTATTAATAGGGGGGGGTAGCACTATGGTGTGAATCCTTTTTGATTCTTTACTTGTTTAGTTATCAGATTCCAGGAGTCAGTTTCTGATCTCTTCTAGGAATTTTTATATTTGCGTTGGTTATTTCAGGTGATTTTAAGGATATTCATGCGTTACTTTTCATTATGCTATTGATCCATTGCTAGTCGTATTATATCATCTATTTGCATATGATTTGTGATTATTTCATGTTGGTTATGTTTATGTTATGAAATCATTTTGATTAAGGTTTTCTGACAATACTGACCCTATATTTATATGCACATGGATCCTTATGATGATTTACTTTATTGTTTAAGGTGTTTGGTATAGTATGGGACAAAGTCGTAGTTACTTGCTTCGACGAGATCCACATGATAAAATAGTCTCAACCATTGTTTGTTATATTATATGTATGCATATGTTTGTCTTTGTGATGACGGGTTTGTAGGTATCAGGCTACATCTTCCCTGAATTGGCACGAGTGAGCATACCCTATCACAATATCTCAATGGTAAGAGAGGGGAGATAATATTCAGGTCCAAGTCCATACCCTAAACCCTTATTTTGTCCTAGAACTAGACAAGAATCTGATTGACTATCCTAGTGTTTGAATCTGTCAAGTAACGTGGGTTCGTGAGCCTTTTTGTGTGTGTTGTGTTTCTGTTTTAGTTGTTGTCTGTTTCAGTTGGGTTATATGTTTAGATGGGTTTCAAGTGATTTAATGATGCTTTTGGCTTGATTTATTTAATGAATATTTATGGAAAATATTTGTGTTAATTATTGCACCTTTAATAAAGTTAAAACAATGAGATATTAAATATATGGCTATTTGATAATTAAATGCCTATATTTAATTAATTAATTTAATTATTAAGTCTTGATTTGAATAATTGAGATTTAATAAATATTAAATTCATTTATTGTAATTAATTATGCAAAGTTGATTTATTGAATATTGCTTTAAGTTGTATGATTAATTGATATATTTAATTGAAATATTCTCACATGCATTTTCAATTTAACACTTTGCTTTTATATTATAAAGTTGAGTTATGCATTCTTTAAGTGAAAATTTAAAATAAAGAATTTCTTTTAATTATTAATTAGATAAATTATATTCCCTTTAGGGTTTTCATTTCAAAAACCTAATTGCTTGGTTTTCTATATCCTTGGATTGAAAGCCATTTTGGAGGTTGTTCAATTAGGGGAGAAAGGAAAATTAGGTGATGAAGGATTTGTGAAAGCTTGAGAGCATTTTGGAGCATTTTTGGAATTCTTCTTGGCTTGGATTTGTAGATTTGTTCCTCTCATTAGTTATTAAGGTAGGATCTTATTCATGTCAATTCTAGCTTTCAGATCCCTGTCTTCCATGCATCCAAAAAGTTAGGATCCTTTGTGTGATCATTCCCTGTTTGATTATTGGGTGGTGTATGGATTAAAATTGAAGAAATATGATCTTGGTTAAATTTTGTATTTCCTTAAAGTTTGCATCTTTGAGGGTTTCAAAGGCAGTATATTTATAGTTGTAGTTGCCAATGTCATTTTGATAGTATTCATTCATCCCAAACAACTATTGGGTGGCGACTCTAAAGTTAAATCTCTGAGATCAGTACAAGTTAAGCACGAACATCTTTCAAAATGAATACTAGGTCAAAAAAAAAAGGGAATCCTAAAAATGCATTAGATGGTGGAATCCCATCAACTTCAAGAATGGAGATTTCTTGGAGGAAGAAAAGAAACCAAGTTAGTATAGATGAAACTTCTCCAAGAAGTCAAGAACAACAATACTAGGAGAGAGGAGGGTAGTAATCAGTGTAATCATGAGGGAAATACTTCAGAATATGAAGAAGCTCTAGAGAGAGGATTAGAAACACTTATGGATACCTCCACTTCAAGTGAAAGAGAAGGGATAGACACTATAATTTTAGATTTTGAGGTTCCTACTGATGAACTGGCTGAAGAAGAAAGGATTTTGATGAAAAAATTAGCCCTTGTTCAGCAGAGAAAAAGAGAAAAAAATTTAAAAAAGAAAAAAGATGTTAGAAGAGATGTCGACAGAAGTAAAAGAAGATCCTTAAGAAATCAAACTATAAGAAACATTGAAAGGTCTCGTACAGACCAAGAAATACCCGCTACTCACAAAGCTTCTAGTTCACAAAATGTTAAAGACAAAGGTAAACAAAAGATCACTGAAAATAAAATTGAAGATCCAAAAGTTCAGAAGGCCCTAACAGAGAAAATGTCCAAATTGGATATTGATCTTGAAAGACTAAGGATAGAGAAGGAAACCATGGCAAATATGCTAGAAAAGGCATAGATGGAAGTTGCAACAATAGAAATGAAAAAGAAAATAGTTTTTTTGCAATCTTCCAAATATTCTTATTTGAATACTTTTACTGAGACTTTACAATCTCTAGTGTTCAAAAGACTTGTTTGTTTTAACTAGATTCTGGGATACTTCTTAGATATAATTAATTATACCCAGTCCCAGCAAAGTTGCCAATTTGTTATCTCTTTTTCTTGTAGCACAACCTTAAAATAACAGTATACTTATATACTTGAATGCAAACTCCTTTTTATGCAAGAGAAAGGCTAATTGATGAGGTATTTGATAATACTGGGGATACCTATTATCATCTCCTTCTTTTTTGAGCTCCACAGACTCAGACAGGTATTACCTATAACAGATTATTGATTATTCAGTCAATATATTTAGTGGGCTAGTTCATTCACTGGTTTGTTACTTCTGACCTCACTGTAACAACTTATAGAATACCTTGGAGATTGCAATGATTAATTTAAAACAGAGTACTCTAAGCCAGGCTATGGTCTTGATAACATGAAATAATTAGTTAAGGACTTTCATCCTTCTTCCTTTTGATTTTAGGAGGGAAACCTAATGATCCTCTCTTCAAGGAATCAACAAACTAAACTATACCCTAAGAATACAATCACTTGAATGGAATTATTTTTTTTGCAGTGTATATGATTAAGTAATTTGAAAATATTGGATTTCAAATCAATTACTCAGAAAACATAAAACCAGTGCCTAATCCTTGGGCCATGAGTCAATATCTTGTATAAATCCATAGTAGGGTGATCAATAAAACACTTGAAAAAAAGATAGAATACCTTATATACTATCCTCTTCCTACAACTTTATCATCAAATCCTCAAACTAATGCTATGTTCCCTAGGGTTACTTGAAATAATTTAATCCTTCCTTGAAGGAACTTACAAGTAACTGCATAGTCACCTTATGATCAGTGTGCTTAAATGCCTTACAAATAAACACACACGAACTATAACAGAAATGTAAAGAGACAATTCAGATGCAAAAAAGAGATTGCAAAATATTATTGATGTCTTAAAGCTTCAAATACATATAGATAGACAAAATAGTACAAAGGTTCAGGCACAATTTTATCCTGCCTTGTAATTCTATTAAAAATTCCAACTCTCTCCTTTTACAAAAAGGTTACAATTATATATATAGTCTCAAATCATCTTGGAATCCTTAAGACAAGGATGCAACAAGCTTCGGATGATTTGGAGACCTAACCCTAAAAACATAGAAAAGACAAAATATAGGAATGACCCAAGCGGTGGAAGGAAAAAAATGAGGAATGAAATATGATCTTTCTTCTTTGTCTTCTTATGGATTTTGGTGCCTTTGTCTGTATGTGTTTAGGATAACATCTAAGTTTGCTAACCTCCCCGTGCTCATAGAATAGGTGCCATGTGTCCTTCATTCTTCATCCATGACATCTAAGTCAACTGTGACAGGCTTCTTCTTCTTGGGCTTTGTCATGATGTCCCATGCTGTCAAATCTTCCTCCTTAGGCCACTCAAAATTTTGAATACTTTATAGTTGAGCCTTTTGCCTTTCCCACCTAGCATCTATTTTTCTTTTAACATCTATGATGAATTTATTGCAATCATTTTATTCTTTTATTGCTTCATCAAGAAGTTTGTTGTACCTCTCAATATCTAACTGTCCTTGATTAGACACATAAATGTCCTTATTGGGAAGCACATTATCAAACTCTGATCCCATAGCCCTAATGGCTTGATCTGATCATTATCAGCTGTGATAGGAGGTATAAACCTATTATAATCTACTCTGAACATCTTCAGCCTTGTCTCAATCTGATTTTCTTTTCCTTTGAAAAAGGACAAGGTGGCCCCAATATTCCCTATTTTTGTGCCAACCAAAGTTACTATTTATGACAAATATGATCTTAGAGGTTGTACAGATGCCAACCTCTCAAAAAGAGTTGTCCTTCTAGACCAAGTTGAATAATAGGGATTCAAAATCAAAATAAAAATATTCACTTCTGCCTGTAAGCCTGGCAAGTTGCCATAAGCTCCATATACCACATCAATTTTTATTTTGATGGTGTTTATTCTATGCTGCAAAACTGAAGTCAATGCCTCCAAAATGACATTATTATGCTCTGTGACTCCTAGCTCTGTTTCAGTATGTATCTCCCCTGTATCCTTTGTTTGGATCTCTATATGCTTTACCTCTTCAGGATCAACAAGGGTATGCTATGTTATATCTAGTATTTGTCTAGTAAGCTCATCTATGAGATTCTCCTATTCTTTGATCTTTATCAATGCTAACTCCCTATCCTTAAAAATAGCACTAGTATCACTAGTGAGTTTCCATAATTTTTCTGATAGTCGGGCTATTTTTTCCTCATTGAGCTAAGCAAAGTGAGTCATCACTTGGATATTTCCAAATCCCCTGTATTCTCTATTGTCCATATGATCTTATTACCTTCCATATTCTCTTGAATATTTAAAATAGATGGCTTTTGATCTTTAGGAGCTAAGCTCCACATTGCAAGTGCCTGGGACTTAGGGTTATATCCAAACCCTCTGATCATATCCCCAACCTGAGTCTCTGATGAAAATTTCAAATCAAGTTTCCTTCTTATTTGGTCTATTATAAATGCTGAGGACAAGTCCCAACCTTCTACTAATAATATCCCACTGGCTTTGACCATTTGTCTTGTTTGTTCTGGTGTAATTTCCTCACATTTAGATCATAATCCTGCAATGTATGTAAGGATTCCTGAGTGACTGGATCACCACCTGCCAATTGCAACTATTTTCCAACTTGTTGTTGCTTATTCCATATGAGGAAATCTTTGAATTCTCTTGTCTTGATAAAGTTGTCATCTTTGAGGAATTCCTCTTGGTGCATCAACCTTTCATCAGTACAGCTCCTAAGAGGTAATTCTTCCTCTTCTTCCACATATTTTTGCAATTTTCTCCCTATCCTGATCTATTTTCTCAATAAATGATCATAGGGCCTATCTCCATTTATCAAAACTCCAATTCTATCTGTCTTCTTTTTCCTAGAAGGTTCCCCTGTTTCTATTTTTTGTCTCTTGGGTGGGGTCTCATTTGTTACTTCCTTCTCTGGGACCTCTGTTAGGTCAATGATATCCTCCCCCTCAACTGCCTACTCTATTGCATTTGCTTGATAATATGGACAGGCGGTAGGTGAAGGACAACCATCATCACTATCATATTTTGACTTTGAGTGCTTTGGTTGACCTTTCTTAGTAACCACTAATGCCTCTTCTAATTGATTGCAGAGGAGAGTATGAGAGTTGATCATAGCATCTAGCTTTTTCAAATAAGGCATATCAGGGTAGAAACCTCCAAACTTCATTCCTTTTCTTTTCACCTAGCTCTCCATGTCCATAAGTTCATTGAACTTAATTGCTATTTTGTCCACCTCCTCATCCTCCAAAATATTTTTGATTAAATCCTCCTCCATGCATTCTTCATGTTCTTTTCTGTAGGGGATGGTTGGTGTCAGTAATTTCTTAGCACTAAGGATGAAACCCTCTATATCAACATATCTGTGCAGGGCCACATTCATTCTGTAATGATTCATCTAGGGATTTACTAGGTCCAAATCTCCTTTTCCAATAGTGAATTGTAAATCCTAAATTGCCTAGGGGTAAATGTACCCTTCCTTTGTGATGCTAGGTGCTCCTTGTCTGTCAAAATGAGTTGCCTGATGAAATCCATTGTAGCTATCCTTGGTGGCACATGGAATGGTAAGATTTGTGGAGGGTGGGAGCAACCATAGACCCTCATTATTGTGAAATTCTTCTCATAATAGAAATCCCCCCAATTATGGTCTCCTGGCCATTTATCAAGATATTGGCATGGCCTCAATAATTGTATTACCTTAATAGGAAACCTAGGTTTATCAACACCTAGGCACTTAAGAAGTGGATAGATTATCCAATTTTCAAAAGCACAAAACTCTTGCTCTCTAGATGTATAATTCCATACTTTGAGCCAAAACTGAACATGGTTAGGCTGGTTATGGTGAAACCTTTGTGGCTGTAGAAACTAACAATTCATAACTGGGAAATTGTAGTATAGGATCAAATGCATGAGGATTGAATAATGCATAAATATTGGATGATCCTTCTTACTCTGTATGTCTACAAACCCTTGATGCATTTGGTCTATGATATACTAGATGTAATCATAATTAGAAGTGGTATGGAGTCTCTGCATATCCAACACCATCATCAAAATATCTGAGGTGATTCTCTATGCTCCAACATCCTTTTCAAGCACTCTGCATAGTGCATATGCTATGTATTTGATGTAGAAATTAAGATCTTTATAGAAATATGGGGTTTCTCCTGGCATGGGGGCTATATAATTTTTCATTTTCTTAGGGGCATGATGATCCCTAATCAACTTAGTAGCAATGCCAAATTCTCTAGTGTATCTATTCTCTAGGCTCTTTATATTTATTTCAGTAGCCATGGGGTAGTATACATTGAAGGCCTTCATGAAGGTATTCCAGTCCAAAGTGAGTAAGGGCTTTCCATCATCCCTCTTAATGGTTTTAGTCAGGGTATCATACCTACTGGCCAATTCTAAAATGAAATCGAAATCAACAAAGAGGTCAGGAACAATCAACCTGGCTAATCCACAGGTCCAAGGGTTTGAGATAGGCATGGGTTCATCACTATTATTAAAGAAGTAATTAAAAAGTGAATATCCTGATGAACCTGGTGTTTTTGCATCTCTAATGTAAGCCATATCATCAATTAAGACCTCAGCACTAACCTTTCTATTTTGACTGGATCCTGGAAGCAAAGTGAGAAAATCATTTGAATAGTTTCTTTTTCCTTTTGATTCATCATCAATATCTTCACTTCTCCCACTAGTGGATGCCATACTCCATGCTTCACTCATCTTTCCTTTTCTGTCCTTCTCTCAACACCTTATCACTGATATTGAAACAAATGCTCAAAACCCTCACTATTATCTGTCAATTATCCTAAAATCTACAATTCTAAACTCTGAAAATACTATCAATCACAATCTCTATTGAACATTGAATCAGGAAATCACCTTTCTGAATCACTTGTTGCTGGAGAATTAACTTTTTCTCATAAAATACTAAAATCTTTATGAACTCTTTTCTATGAGAAATCAGAAGCTGGTGAAAAAGAAATAACAACAGAAAAGCTTGCTTATAATTAAGAATTCAATGCAGATGTCTCTTCAAACTGGTAATTCAATCACTTCACCATTAGTTCCACACACTGTGAAATCAATTTTTGGTTCTAGCCGTGGCATTCAAACTGTCAGGTAATCAATTTTTGATGAGTGCATTTGCATAAAAAACCTTATAAAATTCAAAATGAGATCAAGATCAAATCTGATTGGCTGCATTAAATTATATTATGACTACTTTCCCATCTGTCAAAATCTCTATACTCTGATTGGTTAGCAATTGTCCATGATGGCACCTTAGAAAAGTATTTATTAAACTCTGGTTAACTTCTAGCGACCCAGCGAATGAGTGATCTCCTTGTCGCTTAATATTTTTGCCAACTATAGTTTCTTCAAGAGACTTAGCGACATCCATAGGATCAATCATTAGATCAACAGTTATCTCCAAATCACTTAATCTTTTAACTTAACCATTTTTTTTATGGAGACATCGCGACTAAAGCATTTCTTAACTATTCTTTATCTTGGGTTGCATCTGGAGACTTGGCGACTGTGGAATCTCTATGTCACCAGACAAAATCTTTAACTCATGTTTTATCTAGAGACCTTGTGACTAAACACTTTAGTATCTTAATCACATGATTACTTTATCTTTAAAATATTTATCTAGAGACAATGCATCTACCATTGATTTGGACTTCCTTTGTATCTAACGGTTATCGCTAAGTATTGTAATCTTTATTACAAACCCTAATCTTTCATGAGACTTAGTGAAAAATGGACGCGTGTCATACCTTTTCCTCTTGTCTCTTGATCGCTTGATCATCCTTGACTTTTCAACTTTGTATCGCGACTACAGGACTACCGTCAGATCTTACCTTCATCTAATAGTTGTCGCCTGATCTCTTGATTTTGACTTAACTCATCTTCCTTCATGCAACTGTGCGAAAACACTGTTATCTAATCTGACATCTAATCCTTGGTTTATACAGATACTTAACAACCATTGAATCTCCATGTTGCATGATAATTTCTAAACTACAGTTACAATCAGGAGACTTCCTAACTGCCATTAGATTAAATCTCTGATCAACGGTTCATGCCAAGTCTCATAACCATTTTAGCATATTCTATTTCATTAGGAGACTACGTGACCAAAGCTTTTCACCAAGTCTCTAGATCATAAGGAATATTCATTTTTTATTATAAGACTTAGCAACCAAGATATAAACACATGCACATAAACTCAGACTTAAGTCACAAAAAAGGTAACGTAGAAATAGAACCAGCTTGAGCATTTTAGGGATTTTTTGCAATTTGAATAAAAATGACCTAAGGGCTTAGGGTTTTGACATTTTCAACTAGGTTTAGGGCTAAAGCATTATTTGCAGAGGTATGTAAATAATTTTAGACATGAATTTTAACCTTCTGGGCATAAGAATGATAGGCATCTTCAAAATTTTATAGGGAAAACTCCAAAATAGGAAATACAACCAACACCACCAACAAACCAACAACACATGGAAGATCCTCAACAACATCTAAGACAAAAAATGGTGCCACTCCAAGAAATCTCATCTGAATCATCAGAATCAGAGACTTCAGAATATAATCAATGCCCGATCGCTCGTAAGAAAAGACATCGTTCTGATACACATGGAAAAGTTGTGAAGTCTTCACATAATGACGATATGATTCAAAAAACCAATGCTTGCATAAACAACTGAATGGTATACAATTCAAGGAAAATAAGACACTTTATACAAAATGAGATTTATGTCCTAATCCATTTGATGAAAGCATTTACATGCCTCCTTTTCCAAAGAACTTTGGAGTACCCAAATTTGAAAAGTACAAAGGAAAAGGTAATCCAATTGATCATGTTAAGGATTTTTATACTTCTTGCATTGAAGTTCACCATGATGACACATATCTCATGAGAATTTTTCCTAGAAGTCTTGGAGGACAAGCAATGGAATGGTATTCTAAGTTACCAGGCAATATAAGGTCATGGAAAGAATTGGCAGATAAATTCATCTCTCTTTGAATTTATTATATCAAGTGAGGTTATGTTGACTGACTTACGCACAACTAAACAATAGTTGGTGAATCATTTATGAATTTTCTATTACGATGGAGAAACTTGGTTAGTCAATGTCCTTATGATATTCCAGAAGAAAAACAAATATACTTATTTATTCAAAATCTTGTACCAGAAATGATTTATGAGATAAAGATGAAACACCCAAGCACTATTCAAAAGCTCATGAACAAGGGAATTGATATTGAAGATGCTCTTATTCACAAAGGAGTTCTTAAAATCAACAAAGACAATCATAATGTAAGCACTTCAAGTGGGAAGATGAAATTTTGGTCTCGAAACCAAAATATCACAAACAAAGGTGTTGTCGATGCATGAATGGTCAACACAACACAACCAAAGGTCAGTCTCTAAGTACCTATTGTTATGAATACGCAAACAATGACTCAAGCACAACCCCCAATGCAACCTCAAGTGCAAGTAAATAATAATACGTAACAAAATTGACAACATTGACCGCAGAGAAATAGAGATGGACCTGCAAGATAGTTCATGCCATTGGGTGAACCACCTCATTCTGTGCTACAACAATTGCTTCAAAACAATTATATTTAGTTAATTAAGATCTGAGATGATCCAACAGTCAAACCCCCTTGGTGGGATGACAATAAATTTTGTGATTATCATCAGTTCAAAGGACACAAAACAAATTCCCGTTATCAATTAAAACATAAAGTGCAAGATCTCATTGACCAAGGCGTAATTAAAGTAGAACCTACAACGGTCTCTTCCAATACTGATCATACCATTTTTACAAATCCATTTTTGGATCATGAGAAGGGAAATGCATCTACTTCAAATTAGAATTCAAAGACCAATGTCAATTATACCCAAACTAGCCACAATTATACCATAAATTGCTTCTCTGAGTTAGATACACATGTGTCCACTTTGACTATTCAAGATAGTAATCCTCAATATGCAGTCACCACTTGTTGTACCAAGATTATTTTTCCTAGGGCACCATCTAAACCCAAAGTATTTTTTGATTATAATCTTGTTGACTATCTTGGTAAAACCCAAGCTCTGATATCTATTCTTGATCTGTTGTGCACATCCCCTCAGCACAAGAAGATCCTTGACAAAGCTTTGAAAGAATCTACTACTCCAGCCGAAATTGATACCGACTACTTTTAGGCCATGATATGGCACTTCTCTACATCCCAACATGTTACCTTTTCAAAATATGATGTCCCACTTGATCGACTTGGTCATAATGATCCCCTGCACCTTGAGGTCTTTGTCCATAATGGTAAAGTAAGATGAGTCATGATAGACTGTGGAGTAGGCCTTAACATCTGTACTTTGAAGGTTGTCCTTGGTCTTGTTTATAATGAGAGTGATATTGATCCATCTAGGAAAATCACAATAAAGGCATATGATGACATTGAACGTCCTTCCAAAGGAGTCATCATATTTCCCATCAAAATTGGTCTAGTTACTGAGTATACATTGCTACAAGTCTTGAACCTCGACCTCCCCTACAACATGATGTTAGGACGCCCGTGGATCCATGCCATGAAGGTAGTTCCCTCCACATATCACCAATGTCTAAATTTTTTCCATAATGGAGCTGAGATCACTGTCCTAGGTGATCCTAATCCTTTCCAATTGTGTGCTAATTTGAGAGAAGGGCACGCACAATAGGCACCTACAAATAGTGAAGCTACCCCAACCAATTCTTCCAAGTATGTTGATGCATCCACCCTCACCAAAATGGTTAAAGGAAAAATGAAAATTGAAGATAAAGGTTGTAGAGAGTATACAATGGCTCAAGCATTTCACATTGGGAAGCTTCCTCTCTCCCCAAAGTCCTATGGAAAACCATGGTTATTGCAAAAACAATCACCAAAGACCACCCTGCACGTTATTCCCTTGCCCACTTTCAGTATTTGGGGAGGTTTTCATGAGGAACACGTGTATGATAATGCATCTAGATGTATTTTAAAGGATAAAAAAAAAAGAACAAGAACCCACTGAGATACTTGTTGAAAGATATGGACTAGGGTTCACAATAATGCAAAAAAAGGCTATGATGGTCACATTCGGTGCACAAAAACAAGTTGTCAAAGGTACGACCTCTACCCATTTGGTAAAATATTATGTTGTTGTGATGATCTATTTGTGACCATTGGAAGAAGGTGGATAAATCATTCCAATAAGATCAAAGCCCCATTGGTAAAATGACCATAGTGTGATAAATGGGTGCAACTCTTGTGCAAGAACATGGATCATGTCTCCATGGTATTGGCATTTTGAACACACTTTAACAAAGTAGCAAGCATCCCTTTTCAAATTTTTCTAAAAATACCCCATACAAAGGATTTTCTTGGCTAAATTCAACCCACTCGAATGTGACCCACATATACCCTCGTGAACGTCTTTTAAAGCTAATTTTGATTCCTCATCCTCTAGACACCTAAGGAGTGTTCTGTCAACACCTTTTCAATACAATTTGTCTGATAGGATAGTGTAATGAGCCGCTTGGCATATAAAATCTCATTTTTGGGCACGGGTTTGGTCTAAAGGTAAAACTTGGTCTTTGAGATAAGTATAAATGGGTCTTTACCAAGGTGAGTCTGTGAGACCCACCTTAGACAGTCCGTGTTTCACTGCTTATTTTGTTATACTTTCAGTGTTTTCTATACTTTTAGTGATTATGTACTTAGACATGCTTTGACTATCAGTGAGACTTTTTGGTACTTTTGAGGATCGGTGGAATCCTGTGTTATATATTCAGCACCTGATTTTGAAATCAGGGTACTTTTGAGATGTTTATGTTCTGATTTAGTTTCAGCTTATGTTGATGTCTTATATGGATCTAAATGCATGAATGTAATATGATGAAATGGTTTAGGAAACCAATGCTAGGATATTTCAGTTCTAAATGCAATGTGGTTTATATGCTTACCTATATTATTGACGTTATGTTCTGTTTCGTATCATGTGTTTTGGATCTACTGATGTGTGCATTGAGTGTGCAGGAAAAGTTGGCCATGGATCTAAATCGGGGACCTAGTACTGGAACCTATGTGTATACCTGTGCTTACCAAGGTCCTGTCTATATAAAGAGACATGGACCTCGTTGTTATGTGTTTATTTCATGAACGTGGTTTGCATGTATGTTATTAATTTAGTAAATGTTCATGTTATCAAGTCATG
>MU226333.1:336288-347445 GCA_018584345.1 Thuja plicata | reverse complement strand
TTGGAGGTTTGCCTATTTAGGGGAGATTTTAGGATGAGTTGAGTGTTCACCCACTCTCTACCCTTAGAGACAGAATCCAGTTTGAAGGAGCCTTTGGAGAAGGAAGCTTAGGAAGGATAACTCAACATCATTCCTCTTTACACCATTGCTTGGATCAAGGTTGGAATCCTTTTAAAAGTTTTTGTTTATGTTTGTGTGTTCTTAAGATCAAGGACTCCATTAATGGAGTGTTATGGTTTTCTTGAAGCTTTTATTTTTATTTTTTGAAATTTTCTTTTGTTTCTCAATGTGTTTACTATGTGTTTGATTTTCGAATGGGTCTTCAGGGTAAACTCACCCTTGGGAGGGCAGAGTAGCCTTGGAGGGGTAGTGGAAATGATTCCTGTTAAGTGCAGAGTCTCCCATGTGTGGAGGGATAAACTTGGGGTAACACGATACCCATGAAGCCAAGATGGGCCTGAGGGCATTTAGGAGGTATAAGGAGGTTATTCAGGATAACATCTTGTAAAGATGATCCTTGGCAAGTCCATGTGAGGCTTGCGTATATTATTGTGATCTTGGCTTTCTCCTTCAGTGAGGTCTACTACTACCCCTGTTTCTGGAATGTCTCTTGGAGATACTTCCTCTTGTTCAATTCTGTTGGGAAGGTTTTCTTGTTTCCTTGAGTCTCTCTTTTTCCTGTTTGTTGGATGTTTATGTATGTGACCCGTTCCAGATCGGATTCCCAAGCTTGGGGGTGGCCTTGTAAAGGCCTAGGTTGGGAGGTGAGCCTCCATGGTCAACCTCACTCTACCTTGATTTCAGGTACCTGGTGGATATCGAAGGTGCATGATACCCTTTTGTGGGAGATGAGTATGGCTGGAAATACGCCATTGTAATATGTCTTATCACTATACCTGAAGTTGTGTAGAATCATTATTTGAGATTCGAATGTAATCCATATTGTTTAAATTTCTCATTTGTAACTTGTGTTATAGAAATCTTAATTGCAGCAAGTTTGTATTAAGGCCATTAAGAAGGGTTTTAATTCTCTCGTTTGTATGAATGAAATAACTTTAATATGGAGATGCTCTCGTGAACAATAATACTTTTCAAAAAAAAAAATATATTACTTGTATAGTACCCTTACAGGTCTTTCCATGGTGTTAGCCTCTTGAATCGTAGTTGTATATTTAACTTTAATGTTATTTTGCATTCTTAAATTTTTCGTTTCTTGGTGTTCTTGAGGTAAACAGATTGGCATTTCATTTTACTTAGTGAGATTCTGGAAATTTTCTATAAAAAAAAAATATGCCTAAAATTCAAATTTTCTTTTACCATTATGTTTAGAAAAAAATATAGAATCTAACTATGTATCTATTTTAAAAAAAAAATATTTCTTAGTATTCCCTGTTTTGAGGGATACAGTAAAATTCACCAGTAAAAATATTTTTTATTTATTTATCCTTTTATATTTATATATATATATATATATATTTATATATATATGGGTAAGCATATATATATAAACATACATATGTTATAAATATTAATTATGTTATAAAACTTATTATAAAAATCTTTTATCAAATTTGGGTAAGTTGAATCGCGTTTTTGTTAAGCGTCGGTTTTGTTTTTGCTGTGTATGAATTTTTTTGTTTGGGGAGGGTCGAAACCCCTCCCCCAAACCTCTGTCCGCGAGGGGGCCGCGCGGCTTGCGGGCCACCCACAGTGAAGGGGGGCTTCGCCAGCCGGCGCCGGCTGCTCCCTCACCGTTCCCCGCTGCCTTGTTAAATCGTCGGCGGGCGGTGGTTCCACCGCTTGCGGCCACCACTGCTCTGCCAACCTCTGACTTTCCCCACCGCTTTGCACTCCATCCCTCTGCCACTGTATTTTTAGCCGCGCCGCTCCTCTTCGGCCGCCTCCCTCACGATTTTGGGTTTCCTTTTAAACTTTAAAAATTGTTGTTAGGTTTCGGTATTTGTATTAGGATTTAGAATAAAATCTAATAAATTTCCTTCTATGATAAAGATTTGATTTGGTTATGAATATTTTTAAAAAAAAAATTGTTTATGTTTTATTGCTAATTAGAATTTTAATTTTATTTTAGAGTTTTCTTTGGTGAGATGATTAGATATTTTAATTATGATTTAGATATTATGAGTTTCATTTAGATTGTTTTTTTTAATTGTCTAGACATGCATATAGAAGATCAAAAGATTGACTTAACTTAGTATTGTTATTTACTTTTATTTATTTAGTTATTAATTAATGTCGAGTAGGTTCATATTATCTCAAATATTATCTTATTTTAGAATGTTAGTTTAAATTTTTAAGAGTTTAAAATTTTTAAAGGATTATAGTATTTTAGAGGTAAAAGTATATATCTCGAGGTTGAATCTTAGGCACTAAAAGTTTTAAGTTAATAAATCTTGGAATAGAGGATACTACGTTAATTAATTATTTATGGGATTTTTTTTTTTAGCGGTAAAATTAACCATTTAAGATTGTCCGTTTGATCTAGAAGAGTGTTAGACATTGAAGATGACCCCTTTTGATCATTATTTGCACAGTTGACTTTAAAGTCAACCTCGGTCAAACATTGTCCGTTGGTCTTGATATTTGAACCTAGTACTCCTTGCGGCCTCTGGAACCTTAGATTTCAGTTTAATACCTTTCAGAGACAGTTGACTTTTTGGTCAACTATCTCATTTTGCGCACCTTTGACTTCCTCTGTGCGTAGTAGACCTGAGTAACACTCTTTCATGTTTATCAAGGGATGTTTGACTTTTGGTCAACCCTAGTTGACTTTTAGTCAAACTATCTTGATTTGCATGTACGACTCTTCCTTTGGGTTTAAGCGAACCCTAGTTGTATCATTTCCCTTTGTAGTGTATAGTTGACCTAGGGTCAACTCTAGTTGACTTTTTGTCAACTACCTCATTTTGCGTGCGCTTGTTACCCTAGTGTAGTTTTAGTATCCCGTTTAAATGCGTTATTTAAAAATTTTTGTTCGTGTGTTTTTGCCCAACTTTTGGGCATGACAGAGTCATGTCCATTTATAAGGCCAATTAATTGTGTTTCAGGTAGGTCAAAATCCGGTTTCACCAACTCTTCCACCAAGATTTTGTACCTTACATTTTGATCAGGCATTTGGAGTAAAGAAGCCAAAGTAGCCATAGCATCTGCAACTCTATTCTTGTCCCTCAGGATATTCTCAAATGTAATTAAGACAAAGTATTTCATCCAGTCATCTACCATCCTTTTATATGGCATTAATTTTTCATCCTTAGTTTGATACTCATCATTTATTTGATTGATGACTAATTGGGAATCCCCATAAACTTGCAGTTCTGTGACGTTCCATTCTAAATCCATTTTAATGCATATGACTAAAGCTTCGCATTCTATAATATTGTTTGTGCATGGGAACAAAAGTTTATAAGACTTAGGAATGGTGTATCCTTGAGGTGTAATCAATAGAATTCTGGCTCCTGAACCATTCTGAGTGTAAGATCCATCAAAATATAATTTCCATGCTTTGGCTTCCACATTGACTATTTTTGTATCTAGAAATTCCACTTGAATATGATGAGTAGAAACTAAAGGATTTTCATCCAATTGATCAGCTATGAATTGTCCCTTGATAGATTTTTGGTCCACATACTCAATGTCAAATTCACTAAGTACCATCACCCATTTAGCAATTCTTCTTGTTAGGGCTGTTTTACTAAGCAAATACTTTAATGGATCAATCTTTGCAATCAACTTCACCTTGTGCATCAACATGTAATGTCTTAGTTTTTGTGAGGAAAAAACCACTGCTAGACAAGCTCTTTCCATGAATCTATAGTTCAACTCATACTTGATTAAGTAGTAAATAGCTCTTTCTTTTCCTTCATCATCCTCTTGTGCCAACAAAACCCCTAAATATCTCTCAATTGCTGAAATATATAGTAGTAAGGGTTTTCCTTTGATGGGAGGCATCAAAATGGGTGGATTTACCAAGTATGTTTTCAATAAGGTGAAGGCTTGTTCACATTCATCATCCCATGTAAAAATGGTATATATCCTTATGTAGCAATCTTGTAAAAGAGTGGCACTTTTCCACCAATTGAGAAATGAACCTCCTAATAGATTGAAGTCTTTCTCGAAGTGACCTAATTTGACTAATAGTTTTGGGAGTTTCCATTTCCATTATTGCTTGTTCTTTTTCCAGATCCACTTCTATCCCTTTTGCTGAAGCTATGTAACCTAAGAGCTTTTCGGATTGAACACCAAATGCACATTTCTTTGGATTTAACCTTACTTTAAATTGCTCCAACCTTGTGAGAATATTTTCTAAGATAGGGAGATGGTATTTTCTTTGATACGACTTTGCTAAGATATCATCCACATAGTCTTTTAGGAAAGTATGCATCATGTCATGGAAGATAGTTCTCATTTCTCTTTGGTAAGTTGCTCTGACATTTTTGAAGCCGAAGGGAATAACATTCCAACAAAAATTACCCCAAGGGAAATTGAAAGCGGTCTTTTCTTGATCCTTAGGTGTAATTCAAATCTGATTGTAGCCACTTAATCCATCCATCAATGAAAACATAGAGTGTCATGCCGTCAAATCCACTATAGCATCAATGCTAGGTAATGAAAAATCATCCTTAGGGAAATCAAGGTTAAGGTCTCAAAAAACCATGCATATTCAAGTAGATTTGTCATGTTTAGTAATAGGTACAATATTGGAAATCCATTTTGCATAAGCTATTACTCTTATGAAGCCAACTTTTAGTAGCTTTTCCAATTCCATCTTGACCAGTAAAGCTACATGGGGATGCATTTTTCTCAACTTTTTCTTCATAGGTTTTATGTCGGGCCTCACATTAAGGTGGTGCATTATGAAACTTGGATCCAATCCTGGCATGTCTGCATATGACCATGCAAAGTTAATTTTCTTTGCTTGAAAGAATTCGATGAAATCCTTCCTTTCTAATGGATTCAATGATGCTGCTAAATGAATAAAATTTGGTTCCAATTCAATTCCAATGTTGACCTTTTATGTTGTCTCAATGAGGATACGAGATCTCTCTTCATCATGTTCTGGTAGGGTATCCAATCTCTCTTCTTTAGGTGCCACAGTTGGGTTTTCACCTTTGGAAACATCTGTTATTTTTACTTTAGGGTCTAGTACTGCCACATGGTGGTTTTCACCACTAGACCTTTTCATTTTTTTACCTTTTTTTCTTTTATCTTGTGGATTAAGAGATTGGACCCCCACCTCTATCATCATGTTTGGATTGTATTTGTTGGTGGAAGATGGCTCAACCGCGTTAATGTATTGGGCCATAGCATTTTCATTGGGAAAATATATTAGGTCATTACGTTCAGTTAAGTCCCAATCAATGAGTTTAGTATGAATAAGGGCTAAGGACTCATTAGGAAAGTTTTCATTTGAAGGTTTCAAGGACATGACTTAGTTTGAAGGTTCGTACATTGTATCGCTTAGGTCAATAACATGTGCTTGCTTGAGGTGTTCCATAGAATTAGGATCAAAATTCTCTTCACTAGACTCCTCATGGATTTCCATGCATAAAAATACGTGTGGATTAAATCTAACATTTGAATCACCCCCCACGAAGGTACCCGAGATTCACCTATCCATTGGTTGCCACTAGATGCTTGTCCTGCATTGGATTCTTGAGGCTCATTTGATACTTGTGTAGAACTCAAACCTTGATCATTATTGTCTTGACTTTTAGCATTAGGAATGGTAGCATAGGTATAATAACATATACCTCTTTGTCCTGACAAGAGTCTTTGGATAGGGAATCTCACTCATCTTCTCTGGAATCATCCTCACTCTTAGATTCTAACATGTGTACATGCTCATGAAAATCATGCATAGGGCTTGAAATTTCTCCTTTCTCTTGATACCCTATTACTAATTTCTCATCCTTTGACCTCCAAGGAGGTTCAATAGGTTCTAGCAAGCCTCTATTCCTGATTCCTAAGGGTCCTCTTCCCTTGTATCCCATTTTTTTCATTATTTTAAATCTCTTGCCATATTGATCAGTTTGCATATTGATATGTTGCACTCTTTCAACGAGATTGTTTGAAGTATCCTTCTCTTTGTAGAGCCATTGTAAAACTTCATTATCCTCCTTTTCTAGGACTGATTTATCACTCTCTCTTACAAAATGAGATTTATATTTTTGAGGTGGACGAGAACTTGAAGGTTTCCCATGTGTCTTTGGGGAAGTTGGTAAATCAAATAGGGAAACAAAATATTCCCCTACTCCTTTGGAATTGATTCTACATTGCTTCTCAAACTTATGAATCATCTCACTCATCTTTTGATAGTTGTCCTTTTTGGTTTGTTCTCTCTCATCCTCAGAGGGTCTCAAAATTTCTACCTTTGGTGTAGAATCTTTGACTGAATTTTCATTGGAACTTTGACCCTCATAACTAACTTTCTCCTTTCCCTTAGTTGATGTAGGTGAGTTAGTTTGATTAGAATTTGAAGTAGATGTAGAATTTGATGTCAACTTAGGACCATCCTCTTTGGCTTCTTCAATGATGACATTAGGAATGATTCATTCCCTATTATGTGGAATAAATAGCTCATGAAGAGGTTTCATTATATTGCAATATTGAAAGGGATTAGAATCTCCTCCAATAGTTATTTCTTCACCCATGTACGAAAATTTAATACATTGATGATAGGTTGAAGGCACTGCTTGCATCTCATGAATCCATGGCCTTCCAAATAAAACATTATAAGTTAACTTCATGTCAAGGAAATGAAAAATGGTGTCTTTCTTGATAGGTCCAACTTGAATGGGTAAAACTATCATTCCTTTCAAAGATCTTTCCTCCTCATCATAATCCTTGATAGTAATCTGCTTTTTAGGATCAATAGATGATTCAGATAACCCTAAATATTTGACAAGGTTCAAGGTGCAAATGTTGAGACCAGCTCCTCCATCAATGAGGACTCTCTTAACCCTATGCCTTTGGATTAAGACTTCTATATGCAAGGGAAAATTTTGAGGATGAGTAATGGACATATCATCTTGTTTTGAAAATGAAAGGCAATGTGGTGCAACAAGATGTCCTACCATGTTTTGAAACTTATATTCCTCCAAGTTTATAGGAACATTAGTTTCCACAATATATTTTTCCAAGATCTCCTTGTGATTGGGAGAAATTTTTAGTAATTCCAAAATAGAAATTATTGCTGGAGTCTTTTGCAATTGATCAACCAAACTATAAGGCTTTGTTGTAGTAGATGTTTGTTTAGCCAAAATAGTTGATTGTGTAGGACCAATAGGTTTAGGAGAACCCCCTTGTATGGTAATCCTTTCTTCTTTCCCCCTAGTGATAGCATTAGAAGTATTGATAGTATTGTCATTATGATGAGCAAAATTAACATTGTTGTTACCTTTAGAATTATTGCCATGGTTGTTCGAATTTGAAGACTCACCTTTCTCATGATTAAATAAAGGTGTTTTAAAGGTCGTATGATCCTCATTGTTTTAGGGTCCTTCCACTTTAATCTAACCATTATCAATTAAATCTTGCACCAAATGTCTTAGGTGCATGCAATCATTTTTTTTGCGTCCTCGATTTCTATGGTATTCACAATGTTTGGACTCACTCCACCAAGTAGGCTTCACTTGTGGTCCGTAGGGTTGAGCCCTAGGTAAGTCAATAATATTATTCTCAATGAGGGTTCGTAATACATTTTCAGGTGGTTTACCCAAGGGCATGAACTTCCTTCTAGGCGATGGAGCAAAGAAGGGTTTAGGCTTATTGGCCTCTTAATTGCTCCCAAAGTTGTTATTATTGTTGAAAGGAACTTTGGGTGCTTGAATTTCATTATTAAATTGAGTAGATCTTATTGTGAGGGTGAATGGAGTGGCCTTCAAATTATTTGCATCCATAAATCTATCATTGACCACACCTTTGTTATTGTTCCTCATCCAAATTTGATTGTTGTTAGGAGGAGCCCTATTTTGATTGGTGTTGGAGGTATTGTTGTTAGTATTCTTATTATCCTTTTAAAGTTTGAGTTCTCCACTTTTGAATAATACCTCCTCCATAGTAACTCCATTCTCGATTAGGTCTTGGAAAGACCTAGGGCATTGTAACCTTAACTGATAATTCATTTTATTGTTCAAGCTATTAATGAAGATATCCATCTTCTCCTTTTCGGGCACACTTTGAGGGTATCTAGAAAATACCGCTCTCCACCTTTATAGGAAAATTAGGAATCCTCCCCCTTGCATTGTTTTTTATTACATAAATTAATCATCGTAACCTCATGTTTGACATTATAAGAGAAATGATTTGTGAACTTGGAGGCCAATTCCTCAAAAGTGTGGATGCCGGAGGGTAACTTGGAAAACCACTCCATTTCCATACCTCCTAAACTTATTGGGAATAAACTAATTAAATATGTTGTGTCATGCATGAACTCCAATCTCAATGTACAAAAATCCCTTAGATGATCTTGAGGATCAGATGCTCTTTTGTATTTATCATACTTAGGAAAAATAATATTGCTAGGGAATGGAACCATAATTAATGTTTTATCAAACAGAAATGGACACAATGCTTCGATAGAGAAGGGTTTATGAGTCTCCATTTTTTTCATTGTATCCAATTGCATTTGGAATAACTTAAAATGCTTGTTCATGATGTCAATAGGGTTGGCTTCATCTTCTTTTTGCTTCAATTAATCAACATCATAATTGTGAGGGAGTTTAGTCCCTGCTTGTGCTAGGTATATAAAATATTTTTCCCTATCTCTTTCCAACAATTTCTCCATGAGTTTCATGAAGAATGGTCTTTGAACCACTTCATTAACCTTCTCTTTGGTAGCCTCTTCATCATAAGGGTCAATATTTCCTCCATTGTTGTTGTCTACCCCTTGATTGTTAGGGTCAACTCCTCTTCCATCGGCCCCATTATTGTTAACCTCTCCATTTCTATTGTCACTGGTGTTATCTCTGTTGGTGTTGTTCATTAGGTCAAGATCCATGTTTCCAAATGGAAAAGCAATGTTTGGTTCTACCTCCTTAATTGGTTCTTGAATCGATTGTTGTGAAGAAGTAGAATTATCACTAGGAAAAGGAAGTTCTTGCCTCAAATATGTTCCGTCTTATTATAGGGTAGAATTGATGTAGTTATATTGGGTGAAAGTTGACATGAGTATAAATCACTTAAAACTTGGCTTTTATCACCTGTTTGATCAATCCCTTAACGATTTTGTGATTTATCCAATAATGAGGGATTCTGATCAGTTTAAACTTATGAACATGTGAAAGATCCAAAAGGGTATCTAGAAATGTAATCAAATTGTTTTCAAACCCTCATGAAATTCCCCTTGTTTTCCCTTCTTTGTTTCTGGGTGTCACTTCCCTGCTATGTAGGTGTGACTTCACACTGTGTAGGCGGTAACTGGAAATTCTGCACGCGACACTCTGCAGTTTGCAGGCGGTGTTTGGCCATTTTTAGGCAGTGTTTAAAATCTTCCAGGTGTCACTTTCCAGTGAGTTAGGCAGTATTTCAATGTTTGCAGGAGTGAATTCTATTTACAGGCATGATAGAAAGAATTTTAGGCATTGTTTGATTGTCTGTACGCATCACTTGGCTAATCCAGTTGTTTTTTCACAATTTTTAGGGTTTTAAAATTATAATGTCTGTGATCAGAGCTATAAGATGAAATTCTTGCTTGAAAGTAAAGACACAAACACACATAAAATTTATATCTTACTCCTAAAACACACCAAGTGTATGTTCTTGGATGTTTTCATGGCTCTTGAACAAGAATTTCTTCCAAACAATCTACCTAGAGTCAGATCTGGCTTTTTAACAATAGCTCAAAAAGGTAGCTTGCTACTTTAACAAGGTTTTAGTTAACACCTCCATTCTAAAATATGGAAATTCTCTTATAGCCTCTTTCAAGGGCTTCCCACATGCACAAAAGTATGATTTTGTGCAATCCCGAAGGACTACTCAAGGAAGTGAAGATGCTTAACACAATTTAGTCACTACGAACCTTTGGGGAAGAGTGAATTTTATTATAGTGGGTTGGATAGTCTCACGGATAAAGTGAGTGTCTCCCACTTTGGGTCTTTCCCTCTCACCATCCTCGTAAGGCAAATCTCGGGAGGTAGCCCCTCTAAGTATCCAACTATCTAGCATGTATATAGAAAGAAAAAAATGAACTTTGTCAAGTAAGTTTGGGAGTTTGATTCACTCAAAGAGTGAAGAGAATATCCCTATTACTTTCCTTAGTTCCAAGAACTTCAAACACATTTGTTCATTTTCAACCTCTTGACAAGGAGGTTCTTAGAAATTTGAAATGTTTGGTTCAATTCTTCCCTTTCTTTCTACCACCCAAATGTAGCACTTTTGGCTTTTTGACCAACTTTGAAAAGTTGAGAGCATATACCTAATGTTTTGTTTGGAATGGAGAATAATAGGGTGGCACTATTAGACTAGATATAAATGAAATTGCCACAATTTTATCAATTCAAGCTTGTTAAGTAGAATACCTTTTTTCAAAGCTAGCAAAGGCTAGGCACAGTTTTGATAGATTTTGCTTTTTTTGCTACTCACCTAGTGGTGATTGTTCCCTCTCCGTCTCCTCCAACAAAGTTATTCCAACACAAACAAACAAAGTGAAGAAAACCAAAAAGAATTGATAACCAAATGAAGTTTCTTTTCAAACTTGACAAAATGCTCCTAAGAAACTTAAAATGTGAAATCAATTATGGGAAGGAAATTTCCTTTTATATGCATTCACAATTTTAACAAAGTGATCATATAAAACTTCCTCTTTCTCTAAACTTTCCAAGATTTTAGTGTTATGGACTTTCTTAGAGTGTTTGTTTTGGGTCCTTACCTCCTTTCTCTCCTTTTTGACCCGCACCTCTGGATTCTGCACCTTCAAATGTCTGTTCATCTGTAGAAAATACAAAAATAGAGAATTAGTAACCTGCTTTTATCAAACTACAAGTAATAAAACATAAAAAGTAGTAAGCATCATTTGTTAGAGTAATTTAGCAATTGCTCTTTAGTGCTTAAGTTTCACTTAGGCAGTTTCAGTTGTCTTAGGAAAGTTTCTATTTCCTAGCAGTTGCCCGTTTAGGGTTTTGACATCCTTTATAAGGATTG
>MU226333.1:304403-334510 GCA_018584345.1 Thuja plicata | reverse complement strand
CCTTTCTCTGGGACATCTCTTTGCTTTATGTTTTGGGTACCTGATCAGGCCTAGTTGCCGGGACCCTTCTTTCCTGCTTTCTGCAGTAGTTTAGCAGTTTTTTGCTTCTCCCTAAGTTACACTTAAGAGGGGGTGTTAGAGTAATTTAGCAATTGCTCTTTAGTGCTTAAGTTTCACTTAGGCAGTTTCAGTTGTCTTAGGAAAGTTTCTATTTCCTAGCAGTTTCCCGTTTAGGGTTTTGACATCCTTTATAAGGATTGTCTTCTTTGTATTTCATAAGGAGTTTGTAAATCATTTATTGTTGAATATAGAATATCATTTCTGTCAACATGGTTTTTCATTCTCTGGCCTATCGGCCGCCATAGCTTCGGATCCTTCTCTCTTCTGTCTGTTTCATTCTGTGTAATAGTCTTTGCATGCAGGTGATCTTGGTTGCATTGCGTATCAGCAATCTCAACATCATTTTGCAGCTTATAGGCGTTGCTTTGTAGTATACTACGCGTGACTTTGTAGTAGCTTAGGTGTTACTTTGCAGTCTATTAAGCGTAACTTAACAGATTGCGGGCGCAAAAAGAAAGTTACTACGCGTTACAAAGCAGGTTAAATGCGGCAAATAAAAATTCACAAGCGACATGATCAAGATTGCAGGCAATATTTGCCAACTTTTAGGTGTCACTTTACGGTCATAGGCATTATTCTTCAGCTGACAAACGTCACAGAATTAAGAAATAAGATACAAGGAATTTACAAGCGTCGTTTAATTGCTAGCAGGCGTCATCCTTTGGATTGTACATGACATTTGACCTGCAATCTACAAAATAAGCACAAAAATGCAACAAAAACACACAAAAAAGAAATAAAATGAGAATTAGAGGCTCAAAGCCCCACGGTGAGCGCCATTTGTGTATGTATAAATCATACCTTCATGAAATAAATGTGCAATCTATCAATTATATGGAAACAATAATGCAATTTAATCATAGAATTGACAAATAAAGCATTTAACATCTCATGGATCTCTACTTAAGCATGCTAATAGAGCTCTAAACCTTAATCTCTACTAGTAACATTCCTAGAATGATAATTTGTGTTTGATTATTCCTATTCTAGCTCACAACTCTCAAATTGCCAATGCAATTCATTCTATTATGATCTCAATTGCTCAAATATGCTCTCAAATGCTTATGATCTTGCTAAATTTCTCTATAATAAGGATGCAATTGCTCATGAATGTCTAGGATTGATTATGATTACAAAATGGCTTCTATTTATATGATTTTCCCAAGTGTAGGGGGTAGAGTCAATTGTCATGATTAAGCCTTGGTTAAGTGAAAGGATTTCAAATTGTTTCAAATGGGGGGACAATTTAAATGCTTGTCTGAAAGGTTGGGACAAAGAGACAAATTTAAGTGATTAGGATTGAAAGTTCAAAATGAGTGATTGAGATTGCAAAATTGGAATGATCCATGTGCTTTGCTTTCTCAATTCTCATTGGTTCTTCAAATTCATGTTGAAAGATATTAGGATTTATTAATTCAATTAATTAATTAAATTAGCCATGTAGGGGAATAGGTTGGATTTGATTTTTCATTTAAACTATACAATTAATTGATTAAAATCAATTATATAGTTTGATTAATCCCTTTAGGCTTATATTTAATCATTTGATGTAATTTGTTAATTAATCCTATGATTTGATTGATTTTATCCCAATTTTATTTAATAAATGTCCATTTGGTTTGATTTGATCCATTTTGATGAGATTTAGAGCAATTTGATGAAAAATGCATATCTGCTTGATTAGAGAACACCTGCCCAGTTTTAGGTGTCTACAAGGGATCCAGTAAAAACCCTTCATCCATCAATCAAAATCAACAACACATTGGGCTGGGGAAGTCATTGGACATTGGTAAATAAGAATTCAAGATTTAATATTTGAAGCAGAAATTAGCAGAAAACCAATATCGAATTTTTTCAGAATTCATTAGAAGCAAGAGAGAAAACAAAAGTTTGTTGAAATATAAGGAAAACTTGTAATTGAAATTGGAAAAAATTGAAGGCCTTGCTTTTCGTGTTGAAAAAAATGTAAGTATTATTAAAATTTAAAAATTCAATCTCACATGATGTATAACCACACAGCCCACTTCTGCAGGCATATTTATTTTGGTAAGAACAATATACTTCTACTGCACCATTATACACTGCTAGTCCATGTTTGGGCTATAAAGGAATTGGTCAAAATGAAGAGGTTTATGCGGTTAGATTATCTTAACTATCCAAACTTAATGAAAAGAATTGTAGGAGAAACTATTAAAAGGGTTTCCCATGTTAAAAAAATTAGGGTTCCAAATTACAACAGTAACAACACAAATAATATGAAAGACTAACTTTTACCTTCGGTAATTTGGTTGTTTCCTCTGTTTCAGGGTTTGGGCCCTGTCAAAAACCAATTTTGAACTAAGAATTTTAGGTGAAACTATTAAAAGGGTTTCCCATGTTAAAACATTTAGCATTGCAGATTACAACAGTAACAACACAAATAATATGAAAGACTAACTTTCACCTCAGGTAATTTGGCTCAGAGTAGGTATCATCTGTCTTTGTCCAATCAAGATTGGAACCGATACTTTTGGGACCTTCATCAAATCTTTATTGGAATCAGTTCCCAAACCAAGAATAGTTTCATCACTTCACATCAAACTGTTTGATGCTTCGACATCAAAATTTCTTTGAATCCACTTGTTGCTCGCACACCGAGTCAAAGAGGGGAAAATGTAATAAATCAAAATTGGTGTAGTAAACTAAGAGCCCCTAATCTCTATTAATTGGCCTGAAATCATAATCAAAGATATTTAAATACCCAACCTAATTATGTGAGTAAATCCAATCAACCTTGTCACATAATTAAATTAATCCCCTAAATCAATCATCACCTAAAATTCTAAATCCTAGAATCAAGGATATTAAGTTGATAAATCAAAGTCACTTAATACTCCTAACCTCTTTTTTAATTAAGAGAACCCATTCCACACATGTGTGTGCATCAAATTCTAATTAAAAAGGAATTAAAAGGAGAAAATTGATGTTTTGTCTCATCCACAACCCTACAAGCACAACCTTGACCAATCAATAACCTCTCACATGGATTAAGGGAGGAATGAATATCAACTGCCCTTTGTGGCCAAATATCAACCATTCATTCTCATGGGATTCCTATAAAATGAAATCCTTTCAAGCTCATTTCATATCTCACAAATTTATAGTAACATCATAATGCTAAATTTTATCTAGGGTTTTATAGTGCATTGTAGAAATCTTAATTGGAGAGTATTTACTTTCTTAGATTACTTGCATCTCATTTAGAATAATGGATAATGAGTCTTAGTTGCATTCTTAGCTTTTCATCTTTCTACATTCTAGTTGCATTTATTTTAGCAAGATTTTAGAGTACAGAATGCAATCTTTGCATCATACTCATAATGAATCTTCTATCTTGAAGTAGTCTAGTCACTGGTCTACATGCTAAATCTAAGAGCAACATCCAATAGACCATAGTCACTTCATCTAGGAAGCAATAAGTTAGTTTCTAGTGGGTTATTGTTTTTATAATTGATTGAATATCATGCTACTAACCCATGGATGTAAGGATTTATTGAAGTGTTTGTGCTAACCACTTTTCACACACACAATTTTGTAACATGTTCATAATATCTATTGGAACCAATGGCTTTGGAGAAGGTGTTTCATGTTGGCATGTGTGAGGCGAGTTGCATTTGTCGAGGTGGTCCACATTTCATTCCTCACCACCATGGGAATATATTGGTGTGACCTATTTCAAATTGTCTTAGTCGACATGGTTGGTGGCATCAAGCAGTATAAGAACATCATGGATTTCTTTTATTTGTGTGGCTTATGTATTTCTTTTATGCGTAGTGATTGAAAATTTATTTTTAGGAGATTTGGGTATTGGTCATTTGCGTGGAAGAGTGATTGGTGACAATGATCTTAGTGGTGTATTCAATCTCTTTTTGTACACTTTGGCAGTTAGCCTCTTTGTATTGGTAGTGAGCCTATTCATACTTAAGGGTAGTTAGCCTGGCTGATATTGAGCCTACCTGCAGTGAGAAAAATCGACAGTGAGCCTTTGTTAAAAATACCTTAAATCATGTCACCCTAACAATTATTTTTATTTCATGAGAATTAGCTTCTCTGTGGTTTTTCCTATTTTGGGGTTTCCACCCAAATCTTTGCGTTCTCTATGTTGGTGTTCCTGTGTTTTCATGTTTACATTTTTAGTGGATGTTTTAAGTACTTAACTAATAAATCATAAGTTTTATTGTTGTTTTTTAATAGTTTTACTCACAAAGAAAAAGTTTTATAAAGTGTATGAGAATAATTGATTCACCCCCTCAGTTATTTGACCTGCTCAACACAATGGTTTCTCCTTTATGCACTTGTAGTGATGCATGAGAATACATCTTTTGCCAGATGTTGAGGACTGTAATATTACAAGAAATGAGCTTCATAATTCCTATGGGGAAAATTTCACCTTACCTTGTATTTTCCAAGCTAGTTGTCCATGTTTAAATTATTTTCTATGAATACCTATTCTTGGTCCATTTCAATACCCTTTTCTTTCCCTTTATTTGAAAAGGACCATAACTTGGCTATTTTTTCTTCACAAGAATTGATAGATATGTAGGATTTGGTTGAAGAATAGCTCACCACCTTATTTTTTTGGAAGATAATTATTTCTCAAGGTTCTTAGTAATCTACATTCACCTAAGGCCCAAGTTAGAGAGATCTAAAGACGTAGATACACTTAACTTAAAGGTAGATAATCTTTGAGATATTTTGAGTTCAACAAATTTGGTTGGTAAGTTTTTAGTGGTAGCTCTGTGAGAGACCAAGGGGATTGTGATTGATAGATTGTGCTAGAGCATTTTCTTCCCAAAACTCAAGAGGGTGGGTGCTCATGTTTATTAGGAGGGATGATGTCTCTAATAGTGGTGATTTTTGAAGAAAACACACATACACAGACATAGACACATACACTTATATTGAGAAGGGAGGGGGAGTGAATCTGTATAAGATTGAATTTTTTACTTTAAAATTTTAGCAATTGTAAGCAATAACTAAAAAATCCACACAAATAATATTTAGAAAATTTAAACACAAGATGCACACACAATTTTATGTGGAAACCCTTGTGGGAAAAAACCACAAAAACAATATTACAACTTCGTAGGCACCAACCCATAGGAGACACCAATCCCCTCCACCAAGTGCTAGCTCAACATGAGACTTCAATATTTTTGAATAAGGGTTTCCAACCGCTTGAAATCGCTTAGTAGAAGCCACTAACCTTTGAGAAATAAAGATGATTATAAAAATGTTTGATCAATCCTAGATCCCTTCAAAATATTCTACAAAAACTACTCAAAAATTTGTCTTTGACCTACTTTTGACCTCCTACTTTGATCTACAATATGACCTTTAAAAATTGCTTACAAATCTAAACTATGTCCTTGGAAAAGTTTGCACTAATTTTTGTTCAACTTTAACACATACACTCACATAACTTGCATGAATTTTCCCTTAATTTGCCTAAAATTGCCACTCCACTCATCTTTCAAATGTGATATTCAAAATGAACTCATAAATCTATGAAACTCTGCTCCAATTTTGCTCTTATTTTCTCTCTCAAAATATCTGATCTTTTGCCCTCATTTTTTGCTCTTAACTGGAAATATGTTCAATGAATAGATATGCCAAATGTCCACCCAAACATTCTTATTCATATCCTTCACATACGTCTTCATTGGGCATTTGCAACTTAACAATACAAGCTGGCCGATGCGAATTGTAAATTAAATTATTATTTTTTTTTAAAAAGTGGGGCACCATATTCCATGGGGGTTTCTCTTTGTATCTTATTTAATTTTCATTTGCCTAAAGTGGGCACACCTCCTTTTGTGGTCATCCATTGCAGGGTCTCAAAAAACCAATTACATTGTTTTGTTGCCTTTAACCAGGTTGACCATAGGATGAGATCCAATCACAAATAAAAGATTATTTATGCATTTTTACTTTAGTCATAAGTGTGCCATCCATGGGTTAGCCCATGTGACATAATTATGTCATATATTTAAAGACATACATCACAATTAAATCCTTTGACATCAATGACAATTATGCCAACAATTTTCCTATGTCATTTGGCTTGGCCTTCCAAACCTCCTTGGAGAGGGCAAGCCCTGATAAGGTGGGAGCTATTGTGAACAAGGCAAATTTGGAGGCGAATTCCTCAAATTTTTATTTTTTGCCTCTATAGACCTTCTAAATTTAGAACAACAATTTAAAAAAAAAATCCTTCCATAACCAATTTTTGACCCTCGAATCTAGTTGTTAATTTTTATAAGATTTTTACATATATCCCAACTTATTTATTTGGGAAAAGAATTCTAAATCGTGAAAGTCTCAATCTCATTACTAATCTTGAAAAAAAAGACTTGGAAGAACCTATATTGATTACTTAGCCTAAACCACTTTAGAAGAATTGGTCTTTGAGACTATTTGAAGGAGTTTAATATTTTATTATCTTTGGAGGGACAGATAATTAAGAACAAGCCTTTATGAAGGGTCTTAATCATATTATTGTGACCATATGCAGACCGAAAAATACATGACTGGTGGGTGGTCGCACAATATCGAGTTACACTTTTTTGCTAACTTTGACTCTAAAATGAACATTCTGAATTTTTTTTAACATTTAGACACATATTGCTGCTAAACCATTAGGAATTTGAAGATGATGTAAAATAGTGATTTTAAGCATTTTGTGTGTAGATTTTAAATAAGTTATTTTATTTTTTGTGGCATTAATTTGTATAAACTTTTTCATCTCCTTTGAAAACTAGTTTTTAATACAAAACAACATTTTTAAATAGTGACATTCACTTCATCCTATATAACCTTTTTTCTAAAAGGGGTAAAAAAGTGATTCTTTTGAATTTAGATTTGCGACACCAATATCTAGTGATTGAAATTGGTTTCATTTGATTATGTTGAATATTTTGTATTTTATTAAGTCTTGAAGTGATGTTAACTATAATTTAAACATAGGTTCACTTACATATCCATAACTTGTTCTGTATTTATCAAAATTCAATTTATTTATTTTTGTTAGAAAGAGGACATCAATACCTCATCCCTGGATATTGTTCAATTTTTTTTACTTAGTTTACTATTTTTCCATTAGCATTAAACAAAGAAATTGATATATGGTGAAAAACCTATGTTTATTTAAACTAGAAAAATAAAGTCATAATAAACTCAATACATATTAAAATCATAATAATTATAAAGATTTATTTGATTAATACCATCCTACATTTGGGTTTGTCAAATAAATTCATTTGATCCCACCAAAAGCTAATGTCAAAATGATTTTTTGTTAGGATTTTGATAGGTGTGAACGAGACTCGAATGCAGGTATGATTGAGGAGTAGAGAGTTTATAACAAAGAGAGTTTGATCTAAGAGACTCTGATCTAATCCTTTTTAAGTACTTCCTTCAAATGGGATATCTCAAGGCTTAAATAATCACATTTTCCTAAAAATGTGTGATTTAAACAAAAATAAGGATGTTTGAAAAAAGTGTAACCTAGTAATGTGGGGTCACCCTAGTATTATATACAATAAAATAACTTTATTTTTCTAATCTAAACTTTGCCCAAAATTATTTTACGTAAGGATAGACCAACACACTTCAAATTATGAAGAAGAGAAACATCTTTGAGTGTGGCAGTAGAGGGTTTGATATCCTTGTGTTTGAGGTCAATGAAGATTAATCATTATTTAAAGATTCCCTAGGTATGTCTCCATCTACTTTCCCTGCCATGTTTGTCCAGGGGCTTTTCCTGTCACTGGTGGGGTTCAAAATTTTTCCCACCAACATAAGTTTTGTCCCATTTCTGCTTCACATGTCTCATTTTTGGTCAGTGTGATAATGTTTCTTGACTCCTCTACTTGTAAAACCCATCTCTATCTTGCATGTCATGCTTTAGTGGAGATCCATGTTTGATGGTTGCCATATTCTTCACATCCTTACCTTTTATCTATATTTACTTTCCTTCTCCACGTGTTTTCTACTTTCTTCTCTTCACCTCCTGATGCTCCTTTTCTAGGTATCTTCACCTGGGTTAGAGTGGTACCCAAATCATCATTTCTCTACCTAGTGGTTTAGTTTAGTTTAGGGTATGGGTTATAACTCTTTTAGTTTAGGTTAATTTGGGGGTATGAGTTCAATTTTGGACTTGTTTTTGGTGTGGATGATGTAGATGTCTATTCAGTTATTGGATCCCATATTTAATCTTATTTAGTAATTCATTTAAAATTGAATATAATGTACTTTATATTTTTAATTAATAATTACATATTCAATTAATAAATATATTAAAAGTGTAGTTTGAGACAATACAATGGATGATGGTATGTTGCACATTATTTGTGGTTAAGTATCTTCGCTTAGATCAAAGTGGTACTTGGGATCATCATTGCTATGTGCATTTAAGTGAGGGAAACACTCAACATTTTAATTAACATTTATTGTTATTGAGTAATTATTGATGGGTATTCAAACGATGCCTTTTTATTTATATCATTTTAAGTATAATCAATTTTTTAATTAATTTTATATAATTTTTGTTTTCATTAATTATATAATTATATAATTAAATTTATTTTTTAATCAAGATTCAATTTTGAGTTGAATTTTATTAATCCATATTTCATAAATGGTGGTTCACATGAATTCATGAATAAGATTCACCCCTTTATTACTTAGGTGTTATAAGTACTAAGCAAACAATTCATGTTCATTAGAAGATGGGTTGATGTGAACCATTTCTAACAAAATATGAGTCAATTAGTTTTGAACATAAAGATATCTCATTAAAGCCTAAAAACTTATCATTCCTAAAAAATGCTACTATAACACTTATGGTTTTAGCCAATCACATTGTATTTTTTTCATAAATTATAAAGTTAAAAATTTCATATGTAAACTTTATAAAATTGATTTGTAAAAAAATTAAATAAATAAAATCTTATAATAGATTAAAAGCCATATTTATAATGATACAATAACCAGTTTAATTTTGTTATTGAATTACCACTTTTAATTTTTTTTACGTAATTTTGACATACATTTAATTCTAATAAATATAACTTTCTTATATCTTTCCTTATATCATTTTAAAAAATATATTTTTTAAACAAGATATAATAATTATCATTTATCTACAATTAAATGCTATAATATAAAATAAAAAACCATACTTTAACAAAAGAAAATATTTAAATTTAATTTCATAATCACAAATTAACCACTTTAAAACTCCTAAACACTTATTTAAAAAACAACTTTTCATTTTAGAGGAATGAAGTTTGAAGTCATAAATATATCAATCAGATATATAAAACATAATGACTTCAGATCCTCCCCGTGCACCAAATTTAATTGAATACAAAATAAGAAATACATATAAATTCAGTCTTAACATTGTGTAATAAACCTGGTAAATTAATAAAAGTTGGACTGGCCTGTACTTTTTTGATGGCATATGATAATAGTTGAAAAGATATCATTCACCAACCAATGCAAGCAAGAAATCTTCGTAGTGCCCCTTTGTGTCCTTTTCTATTGCAGACTTGAGAGATAAGCTGGTTCTTGTCATGAATTGAGCTTTGATATCCCTCATGTCAACATCAGCTCTTGCCACTAAATTTCTACTGAGGGCCTCACCAATTGTTCCTAAACCCTCCATAGATGATCTTAAAATTTGCATTTCAATCAAAGATTACAACTTAGACATGGTTTTTCAATTATTATTTTCAACTTAAGATGATATTTATTTAGAACTTGATAAAATAGGGGGTAAAAATCACATACATTAATATTTAAAGTTATTTTTTAATTTATTTGAATAAAGAAAATTTAATTTTAAATCAATGCAATTGAAGAAGAAGAACTTAGATTCTTTAGAGAGCGAATAAGACAATATATAAAATATATAAAATGAAAACAATAAAGAAACATGTGGCAACTATTTTGTTGGAGTCAAATTTTGAGAAAATGACAAAAGAAAATTAAAAACAAAATCATAAAAGACAAAGAACCACAAAATTTTAATAGGCTCAAGAAAAAGAAAGTTGGGTTGAAATAATGAATGGTGAGATAGAAATAGTTGAAAGGAATGACATTTAATTATCTCCTGACAAGAAAATTGTTGGGACAAGGTGGGTGTACAAAAATTAGTGCTCTATTTGATAGAATCATTAATAAGATTAGATTGGTAACCAAAGGGTACATTCATAAGGTAGTAATTATATTGAAAATACTTAAATTTTTAGTATGGATAGTGTATTGTTAGAAAATGGAAGCACTTCCATTTTGGACTTGTTTAGCCCTCTGAGTAAGTGGTTTGGGGTCATGTCAAACACCTTGAATGGGTCTTTGACTTGGATCTATCTTTTCCCCTGTTCTGCACTATTTTCCACTTCTCTATTTGGCATGTTTTTGGCATCTTTCTCTGTAAATTTTAGGTTCTTGACCTCAGGGTCAAGGTCGACCTCGACCCTGACCTAGGTTAGTGTTGTCCTCAACCCTGACCCAGGGTCCAAATTTCAAATTTCCAAAGTTTCCAGATGTCGGGGTTTGGAAAGATTTAATTCCCGCTTCTGAGTCGATTATTTTGGTCTTCGAGGTAACGACTCTTAAAATTATATTTAATATAGGTCCACTTCTAGGGGTATGGGACTAATTGGAATTTAATTCTCCTATGTCAGCCTCTCTAGAAGATTGTTCCCTAGACTTGTATTTAATGAAGCCTCTTTCCTCTCATTTTCTAATCACAAGCACTAAGGACTAAAGACAAGAATATCAAGAAATCTATAAAAGGATAATCTATTGAAGGAATCATCTAAACTGAAGAATTAAATCATTCAAGCACATTCAAGCATTCAATTCATCAAGGAGATCCATTGGTAGCCATTAACGGATTCAAAGCTCTATGGAGATCTATTGTCAAAGATTTCTCCATGCACATCCATGCAAGCTTCTTCCTATTCCAAGATCAATTCAAGATTGGTGTTGAAGATCTAAAGAAAATTGATTTGAGACATCTTACATTCTACATCCATTTGGAGCATCCATACTTGTGTATCCAAGGATTCGAATCCTCCACAAGGGTTTCTATACAAGCAAGGTGAATTTGTTCATTTACTTTGTTTATCTCTGCAATTTCAATTATATTTTAAGGTTAATTCCAAAACCAGGGTTTGACCAAGGCAAACCCCTCCCCCCCAAAAAAAAAACCATTTTTCTTGTAGGTACAGGTACGTGACAGTGAATTACAAAATAGATTTGGATACCCTTTTCAACCAACATTCAGGATCCGCGAACATAATTTCTGTCAGAGCAATGCAGGTCAAGGTCGACATAAAGGGGTGCAATTGCACCCCCATATTGGTTAAGGTCAACCTTTCTTAGAAAAGAAAAATATTTCTGGGTTTTCTCCGTCTCTATGTTTCTGTTCCAGATCTGGTTGCAGAATTTTCCAAAACTCAATACAGACACCAGAAAATGACAATTTCCAGATCTGCTATACTCTGAGTTTAGTACTTGTCTTCAATTCATTTCAATTAAGGTTTTAATCAATTCAAATCTATTACACACTCTTCATCCCAAAATGGGAATGTAAGGTTTTCCTCTTTCTTCTTATTTCCAATCGACTGATTCATTTGTGCATTAACCATTACTTGTGGTTAATCAATTTGGATCTTTCCTTTGTGAATTTGGGGCTAAAAGAAGAATCTTACCTTCCCCATCTATCTAATTACCCGCATCATCATTCTCATCATTTCACATCCATTTTATTCTTTACATTACACACATTTATAATATTTCTTCCTTTACATTTTGGTGAACTCGCTTACAACAACTCTTTCTTTTATGGTGTTAGATTTACATTTCATGTTAGATCTTACATGAATATTAGATTAGCCTTCTTTTATGTTCTTTTATTTACATTTTCTTAATTTAGTTCATTTGCATTGCATTGGTGTATGAGCTTTACTACCTCTAGTCCTACCTATAATATCTCAGTTAGAAGAAGACACGACTTTTGGGTTCTTTTGATCCTGATTCTTCCTCTCCTTTCTGTAGGATCCCAGATGAAAATTTGATCACTCATGATTCCAATCCTTCTACGGAGCATAACTATTCTCACTCATCTCATGATGAGGATGATGCTTTAAGAGTTCCTCCTAAACAATTTCAAAAACTTTCAACCGAACTTGATAAAATGGGAAATTGGCTTATCTAAGAAAACCATAATAAATATTCTATTCAAGCTATAGAGGCTTTTAACAAAGTCCTTCGTGATAGTGATCAAGGTGTTAATCTCTTGCATGGTATCACTCATCTTGTGCATTTAAATGTTAAACCTTTAGCTTAAGAAGCTCAAGATCTAGGATTCACTCCTCCTGTCACTAGTGTGGAACCTTCTTCCATTCCTTTACCTATCATTCCTACTTACACTCCTCCTTTGATGACTACATCTCTTCTATATTCTAATCCTCTAGCTTTGAATCTTTCGCTTCCATATTTTCCTATGACTATTCCACTGGTATCTCTACCTACCTCACAACCTTCTTACCATAGTGTTCCTTTAACCTATTCCAACCCTCTTCCAACTGTGGTTCCAAGTGTTCCATCGGTTGTGTCTTCCAGTCCCGTCGCTTCCTACACTTTTCCTAGTGTTCCTAATGTTTCTATGCCTCCTATTTCTTCTAATAATTCCACAATCATTAGTTTGGCTCAAATTGTGTCCTCTTTACAACAACAACTTGAATCCTTAACTTAATGCAAGTTTAGTATTCCTACATGTGACATGGGTAATCCTTTATCCCTAGACATTATTTGTGCTCCTATCCCTCAACAAGCCAATATGCCTCGTCTTGAGAATTACAATGGTAAGGGAGATCCTATCACTCATGTTAAAACATTTCAAATCCTTTGTAGTGAATATGCTCATGACCATAGGATTTTAGCCAAGTTTTTTGCTAGAACATTTTGTGATAAGGCCTTGCAATGGTATTGTTCCTTGCCTCCTTAGTCTATTGATTCTTTTCCAAAACTTGCTAATAGCTTTATCCAATAGTTCCAAAATAACATTGGTTTGCAAGTGTCCTTAACTGATTTGATGCATTGTAAAAAAAATAATAAAGAAAAAATGACTGAATGTATTGGTAGATTTAAGTATTTTAATGCTCAAATTTCTTATCATGTTCCTGATATTAAAATTCAGCATATGTTTATTTCAAATTTGCAAAAGGATATTAGAGATAAGATTCTGCTTACTGAATTTACCTCTTTTCAACAAATTTGTGCAACGCTTCATCATTATCAACTACAAGTGAGTCACTTTGAGAGAAACACTCCAATGGATCCTGTTCCATTTGATAAGAGTGATGCTGCTCATAATCCCATCAAGTTTCAGAAACCTAACAACTATGTCAAGATCAATAAAAAAGCAAATGCAATTGCTGATCAAGTTGTTTTTGCATCCAACAATGTCACTTCTGCATCCACTACTTTTCGTCTGAATCATATGTTTACTCATCTTTCTAAATATTTACATTCTATTATGAGTAAGTTGTTGAATGCTAATATGATTAATTCTCCTCCTATTCGACTTCTTCTTCCTACTACGATGGAATCCAAATCCTTTGATCCCAAAGCCTTTTGTCAATACCATCATCAGAATGGCCATCATACTGAGAAGTGTTATTCTCTAAAACATAAGGTTCAAGACTTAATTGATTCTAATGCTTTATCCATTGATAATTTTGATAGTAGTGGGAACCAATCTGTCTCTCCTCCTAATCAAAACCTCCAAATATATATGAATCCTTTGCCTACACATGATACTAATACCATTGTTCAGCCATCTTCTATGGATATTGTTTATGATTCAAAGATGGATGATCTCAATCATATTGTTAGCCATGTGGAGCATGTTGTTTTTCCTCAACCTGTATCTCCACCCAAGAAACCTCAACTTCAAGTTCCACCTCAACCTAAGCCTAAATCGAAAACTCACTCTAAACCTTTAAAATAACCTAAGGATAAAAGACCTAGGGAATTATCAATCACCTTTGATGATTCTTTGACTATTAAGGCTCATGATGGTCCCCTCTACATTTATGCTAGGATTTCTAAGATACCTATGCGTGCTTGTCTTGTTGATCCTACTTCCTTATTCAATGTCATTACTGAAGAAAACCTTTTCTTGAAGAACTTAAAACATGATTATTATGATACATCTAATGTGTGGATCCAAACTTGTAATGGTTTTCTCTATCCATCATTTGGATCTATTAACTTGCCTGTTGAACTTTGTGGTAAAGTTGTGGACACTACCTTCGTTGTTGTCCCTACTTATGATCAATTTCAAGTTAATCTTGGTTTTCCTTGGTTGAATTCCATGCATTTTGTTGCTTCTCCTATCCATAAGTGTATTAAGTTCATTCATGATGAAGAGGTGAAAACAATTAATCATAGTTTATATCAACCTTCTAGGCCTAGGGATTGTGCTACCATTGACTTATTTTGGCCTTCATTACCTAATTCATGTTCTTCTCAAGCTGATAACCTTTTTTTTCTCATATCAAGCCTATAAACATCACAAGATTCTTGAGTTAAGCATGCCTCGAATGGATCTTAACCGTGGTCATTTTCCTACACCTTCCATACCTCCTTTATCCATTGCTTCTAGTTCTGTTAATCAAGTTTCTAGTGGTGCTTTACAACCTACTGAGAATCCTACTAATCCTCCTACAAAACCTGTGAAGGAACCGGTTGTTGTTCCTCCTAGTTCTCAACATATTTCAAACAAGACAAAATGTAACCGATATGCCAATGAACGTCGTAAGAAGAGTCAGGCTCAAGCTAGGGCCCATGCCTATGTTCTTCAAAATTATTTACCTTCTTTTGACCAGCCTATGTTTGATGTGTTAGAAGAATTTAATGTTAATAATGATGTTAAGATGAATGATTATGAGGATTCTATTCATATCTTAGATTCTATTTCAATTAATCTTGATGATCCTATTGATGCTAATGATTAATATGAGGCTATTGATATTGATACTCATTTACCTAATATGATTTCAACACAATTGATAATTACACCTAGTATCGAACATTGAAATTCTCAAGAGGATCCTTGTTTGGAACTGGCTATTATTCCTACTGTGTTGGATATAGTCCCTCTTGTGAGTTTCCCACCTTCCCTAAATGATATAGACCGAGATGGGGAGAGTAGGCGATGCGCTTGATTGGGTTGTCCTTCATGGTAGCCTTTTATGTGTTTTCATGTTGTATTGTGCTTCTCCCATGATGTGTTTGCTAAATGTTTGTTAGATTATTTTATACGAGCCTTGTTACTTTTTTGGTGCAAGGTGATAAAGGAATCAAACGTGTTGTACTATTCCTCTATATCTATCTCTATTCTTCTATATGTTATTTTCATGTTATGTTTTATCTGTGCTATTGTTCATAAATGTTTACCATGTGTAGTCCTCTTGGATTTGCGACATGGTAGCACTGATTCTTTTTGGTCTCCATGTTGTGGTTTGAAAAGACTCTTCTTCATAACTCTTGCATTTTCTTTCCTCCATTGTGATTGTAGTTCTACTTTCTTTGGGGAATTATGTCAATTCATTTGCAATAATATTATATATATTATCTTATGATCATACTAACCCCACGACAGGTAGATCCCTTCTATTTTCTATGTATGTTTATGTGGTATTTCCCTTGATTTGTCTTTTATTGGGGGCATCTCATAGTAGAAACGTAATAAGTAGAGTTTTTTATGTTTCTATTAAAGCCATTGCTCATGTTAAAGTGTTAGCAATGACTTTAATGTGGGGGCATACGCTCTGCTCACTTTTTGCACACACACACTTCCAAAATATTTTCAAACTTATAATTTTTTTCTCCCTTTATGGATTAGAGACTAATTCTAAAAGCATGGATTTTTACCTTATAGGATCTCTTGATCCCTCTAGTCTCAATTTACAAAGTTTTGATCCCTTAAGGTCGGAAGGTGTCCTTAAGACTGGATCTCTCTATGTTTTGACTTTTCTCTTTTGGAATAGAAAATTCCTAAGGGTAAATCCTTGATGGGTTGACTAGTGAGTAGCCACATTCACTAGGTGGTCCAACTCCATCTTTCCAGTTGCACTGTTTCCTTGTGTGGTGCACAATGGGACATAGGTTCTCATTGGGAAAGGTAATCTCTCTCTCTCTCTCTCTCTCTCTCTCTCTCTCTCTCTCTCCTTTTCTTTGACTGGTGATGTCTCTCTTATTATAGTCTTGGGGTTGAAAAAGACTTGAGTCCCTGGGGGCTCAAGGATTTCTTTGTTCCTTTGATTTCAATAAGATTATCTTTTCTTTATGATCTCCTTTACCAAGAGTTTGGATTGAGTCCATACTATTGCTAAAGTGGGGGCTAAATGTATCATCATAAAATGGAATCCCTTCTATTTTTTGACTGATTTAGCCCTCTGAGTAAGTGGTTTGGGGTCATGTCAAACACCTTGAATGGGTCTTTGACTTGGATCTGTCTTTTCCCCTGTTCTGTCCTATTTTCCACTTCTCTCTTGCCTATTTTTGACATCCTTCTCTGTAAGTTTGAGGTTCTTGACCTCAGGTTCAAGGATTACCTTTTGGGTCAAGGTCGACCTTGACCCTGACCCAGGGTCCAAATTTCAAGTTTCCAAAGTTTCTGGATGTCGGGGTTTGGAAAGATTTAATTCCTGCTTCTGGGTCGGCTGTTTCGGTCTTTGAGGTAACGAATATTAAAATCATATTTAACACAGGTCCACTTCTAGGGGTATGAGACTAATTGGAATTTAATTCTCCTATGTCGACCTCTCTAGAAGATTATGCCTTAGAATTGTATATAAGGAAGCCTTTTTCCTCTCATTTTCTAATCACAAGCACTAAGGACTAAAGACAAGAATATCAAGAAATCTTTAAAAGGATAATTTATTGAAGGAATCATCTACACTAAAGAATTAAAGAATTCAAGCACATCCAAGCATTCAATTCATCAAGGAGATCCATTGGTAGCCATTGACAGATTCAAAGCTCTATGGAGCTCTCTTGTTGAAGATTTCTCCATCCACATCCATGCAAGCTTCTTCCTATTCCAAGATCCATTCAAGATTGGTGTTGAAGATCTAAAAATAATTGATTTGAGACATCCTAAATTCTACATCCTACATTGTACATCCATTTGGAGCATCCATACTTGTGGATCCAAGGATTCGAATACTCCACAAGGGTTTCTATACAAGCAAGGTGAATTTGTTCATTTACTTTGTTTATCTCTGCAATTTCAATTAAATTTAAGGTTAATTCCAAAACTAGGGTTTGACCAAGGAAAACCCCTCCCTTCCAACAAACAAAACCATTTTTCTTGCGGGTATAGGTACAGGACAATGAATTACAGAACAGATTCAGATACCCTTTCCGGCCAACTTTCGAGATCCATGAACAGAATTTCCATCGAAGCAGTGCAGGTCAATGTTGACATAAAGGGGTGAAATTGTGCCCTCATATTTGTCAAGGTCGACCTTGCTCAGAAAATAAAAATATTTTTTGGTTTTCTTCATCTCTGTGTTTCTGTCCCAGATCTAGTTGCAGAATTTTCTGAAACTCAGTACAAACACTAGAAAACAACAATTTCCAGATCTTCTATACTTTGAGGTTAGTAATTTTCTTCAATTAATTTCAATTAAGGTTTTAATCAATTCAAATCTATTACACACTCTTCATCCCAAAATGGGAATATAATTTTTTCCTCTTTCTTCTTATTTCTAATCGATTGATTCATTTGTGCATTGACCATTGCTTGTGGTTAATCAATTTGGATCTTTCCTTTGTGAATTTGGGGCTAAAAGAAGAATATTACCTTCCCCATCTATCCAATTACCCACATCATCATTCTCATAATTTCACATCCATTTTATTCTTTACATTACACACATTTATAATATTTATTCCTTTACAGATGGTTATGATAATGCTAGCATTAATTTTTGTAACTCTAAAAGGTTGAAGAGTTTATCAAATGGATGTCAAAAGTGTACACATACACACATACACACACATATAGAAAAAAAATGAATAGCATGTATTATATTATGTAAATAAATAGTACAAGTAGAAATACAATAAAGAAAATCCATATTGGAGAGAGACTACAACTAAATGATGGAGGAAAAGTTCAGGATAATGGGCCACCACACACATCATTTAGAGGCCAAATACAAAGAGAAGAATATACTAAAGAAGAAATGGCTACAAACATGATGCACACAACATAAGAAAGGAAATGAAAGAGAGACAATCTCCAACAACAACAGTCTAAATATCATCAAGTTTGACAACAAAAAGAGACACCCCAAAGAAATAGTCCCACAAGACGAATTTGTCATCAAGCTCAAAATAGTCTTAATTTTTGTCATGAAAGATGTTCATGGAAGCACAGTTGTTGTTGACACATGATATCTTGAACATTTCCCAAGCCTCCATCATTTTTTCTTCATAGCCTTCCCTATTTAAGTAAAAGATGAAGCCACGTCTCCCTGAAATAGTGTTGGGATTGATGGTTTAAATCTCCTTCTCAACAATATCCTAGTACTAAGGGGCCACGACATGGTTTCCCACCTCCAACACCTAATCATATTGACCCATAAATTGAAGTAGAGTAGACAAGACCAATTTGAAAACCACCCCACCATGGAGATGGGACACGATACCTGGATTATGTTGTAAGAGAAATATTAAAGTTTGCTTCATCTCCCGACCATCTTATATTTAGAATAATCTTGCACATTGTTCTTGCAAGGATTATTCCAAAAATTCATAATTAATACCAAAATTTTGATCCATAACCCTAAACACAACCAAGCATGCCCAACGGAAGAGAATATAACACCACAATTTCCATCGAAGACCCCTGAGAGAAACAAGAAGAGTTCAAGAACCAAAGAGATACATAAACAACTAAAACTTCTATTCATTAAATAAATAAAAGAGTTGCCACAATGAATGAATAATCAAAATATCAACACACCTAGTTTGAATGTACATGACATAATCACTAGAAATATGCATGAAATGTTACACATTAAAAAATATAGTTGAAATAAATCACAAGAAAGGGCTGAAAGAGAAGATAGTCTGAGTAGGAAATGATGACAAGAGTCAAGACTAAAGAGGACCAAGTGATCAAATGGACATGCACGTATTCTCAATAAGACCAAAATTTTTGAGACGATAATCAAAGAACTATCCAGAAATAATAGACACCCACCCGCTGAAACCCACATCATAATTTTCCCACTGATAAAATCCCAGAGTCATGAATAACACATTTCATTAACGAAATTTATGAAGACCAACTCTGTAGCTTGGTGACTCAAAATTTTAAAATAGAGAAAGACCCACACAACTAACTAATAGGTCAAGATATTTTCCAAGAGATAAGTATGCAACCCCCATTCAGAAAAAGAGGGAATCCCATGAGTACAAGTTTGATACATAAAGGAGTATCCATGAGGATAGCCAATCTAAGGAGAGGATTCTCCAATGATTCTCCTCCCAAGGAGATAGATTCTCCTAAATCTAGAAGGAAACCTTGATTGGCCAATGTGTGTGCAACTCCATTTGCTTCCTTGAAGCAATGTTGGATTTGGTAGTTGTCAAAAGGGGGGTAGGAGTCCCCAAACTTCGTTAAGGATGTAGTTTATTTTTCAACTAAGGGATTCAAACCTTTTGTAAGCTCTAATAATATTATGATAATTACATTTAATGACCAAGTTTTCCACCTTGTGGGAAACAACATGCATAATGCCCTCAAGGAGAGTCCTTGCCTCAACAACATTATTAGTATCCATTGGAATTGTAACAACTAGAACCACCAATATGATTCCATTTGAGTTTCGGAGGAATACACCACATACCAAGATGTTTGGGTCACCTTTGGAGGCACCATCAAAGTTCAACTTGGTATAGTTAAGAGGTGGGGAATTCTATCTATTTTCTTTTCTTTGTTTAAGAGAAGGTTAGCTTTGAAAGGTAGCTGAATGTGATCCTAATCTTTCAAAATTTTTAATTCTATTGAAGTGAAACATGAATTTGTACTTTTACTCTTAAGACAATATGCATTTAATAATTCAGAGATAGAACCTTCAATTTTATAAATAACCACATCTATGGAGAAAATCTCATTGCAAAATTTTCTCCTCTTTCTCTCCCACCAAATTTTCTAAGCTAAAATTGAGGGGGCTACTACCCAAATTGCAGCTAAACAAAAATACTGGTAAAGACATGGCCAGGAATCATAAACCTCATGAATTTCACCACCAAGGGGGGTTTACCTTTAAGCCAATCCCAACAGGCTGTGTAAAAAGGACAGTGGAGAAAAATGTGGTTTATTGTTTCAGGTTGAGCTCCAAAAAATACACAAATGAAGGCAATAGTTATACCAAGGCATACAAGCCTATCAATTGTAAGTATTCTTCCACTAAGAGATATCCACATGAATGAACCAGCCTTGGGAAGAAATTCAAGATTCCAACAAAGCATGTAAGCATTTTAAAACCTGGAATGTGATTAATTCTAGCAATAGCTTGGTAGGCTTGTTTAACTGAGCATTTCCCTGAGGGTGAAGAGGAACAAATGAGTTGATCCTAGGAGTCCTTATAGTGACTAACTCTGCTAAAGTATCTTGGAAAGCCCAATTTAATGATCATCCAAAATGGGAATGACTGTATGGTCTTTCCATGAAGTTTGTGGTAACCCATTGCAGCTTGAGAGTAGTTTTTGAATTTAGACCCCCATAGAGTTGTCAAAACCTCCTTATCCTGAACAAGGGAGTCAATTTTATTTAGAGGTAGAAATTTATTCCAAGAATCACCCTAGAAATATGCTTTTTTACCATCATAAATAATCCATGTAAGATTGTGAAGAAACACCTTTCTACATTTTATCATGAAGTTCCACATGTGGGATCCTAAAGGAGGATTAGTTACAGAGAATATTCTTTGCTGACTATCATCATCTAGATATTTTCTTTTTAATATGGAAAACCACTTGGAATGGGGATTAGAAAACACTTTCCATAATAATTTAGCTCCCAATGCCATATTTATGCACTCTAGCCTATGAATTCTACCCCCCTCCCTCCTAATGCCTTAGGAGAGAAAATTTATCTCAAGGCAATAGGTTAATCTTGTTTTATAATTCTCTAGTCCCTTTCCAAAGAAAAATTTTAAGTATTGTTTCTATGGATGATAAAATCCATTTTGGGAGAGGAAGGAATGCCATAATATAGTTTGGAATACTTGTTAAGTCTATTTTGATCATAAGAATTCAGCCTGCAAGAGATAACCAGGTGTTCTTCCATGAAGCAATTCTACTATGAATAGATTTCATGATGGGTTCTCAAAATAAGATTTTATTTCTGCCTGAAAAAAGAGTGATAAGAAGATATGTTCTTGGGAGGGGCTCTTTCTTAAACCCGAGAAACTCTGAAATAGCTGTTCCAACTAGCAAAGAATAATTCATAAAGATTTTTTTTGATTTGTGAGCATTTATTTCCTAACCCAAACTAAGACAATAGAAATCTAACGTTTGTTTGATGGCACGTGCTTCCCTTAAAGAGGTTTCCGCAAACAATAAGGTATTATCTGCAAATAGAGTATGAGTAATACTACTATTTGAATTTGGGAACTTAATTCCTCTCCAGATATTATCATTGTGAATAACTTCTATTGACTGACTTAAAGCCTCTGCCATGATTATAAAAATATATGGAGACAATGAGTCCCCTTGCCTAATACCTCAAAAATAATTAAAAAAACCCACATGTTTGGCCATTAATGGTAACAAATAATTTATCCACATATTTAATAACTAGAATCCATTTACACCACCGATGAGAGAAGTGAAACTTTATCATCACTTGGTGAAGGAAACTCCAGTCCACTCTATCATATGCTTTGAGCATATCCGATTTTGAGAGAATAGCTTGAATTTTGTTTTTCTTAATTGTGTGAAGAGTCTCATGTGGCACTAGGGCCCCTTTCAATGTCTCCTTACCAGGCACAAACCCCCCATTCTCATGGGAGATAATTTTGTGAATAACAAGGGCTAAGATTATAGCAACTACCTTTGAGAATATTTTATAAATAGTGTTATAAAGAGAGATGGGTTTGAAGTTAGAAAATGAGATGAGGTCATTGGTTTTATGAATGAGAGCAATCACATTATTGTTAACCTATTTCAACATACCCCCACTCTTCCTAGAGTCTTCCACTACAACCCAAACTTTTGAACCAATGAAATCCCATCATTTATGAAATAATAAAGGAGTAAAACCATCAGGACTAGGTGCTTTATTTGCACCCATTGAGAAGACCACATACCTAATTTATTCCATTGAGAAAGGTTTGAGAAGAGTAGCATTATCCAGATCTGAGACCAAATGGGGGATCTTACTAAGAAACACATACCTATTCACATCCACCAAGGCACCATCTTGCTATTCTGCACGAAATAATATAGAAAAATAGCTCACCCCCTCATTTTGAATCTCATTTTAAGATCTATCAATACTGTACCATAAGAGTCAGAAATTTTGCATATATTGCATTTTGCAATAATTTGGATTTTGCTAAAGCATGGAAGAATGCAGTATTTCTATCCATATCTTTAAGTCATAACTCCCTAGATTTTTGCCTCCAATAAATTTCTTCCCTCATTAAGATTTCTTCATAATCCTTTTAGAGTCTCTTCCCCTCATGATATGAATGAGACTTAATTCCCAAGTTAAGAACTTATTCATTAATTTGTCTAATTGAAGTGCAACATCAACCTAGACAAAAAATTATTTTTGAAAACATTCTTGTTCCACATTTTGATATTAATTTTGATGAGGGAGAGTTTCCTATATAACTGAAACAACCTCGAATATAGAATGAAAGGAAGAGAAAGCTACCAAGAATTTAATAACAAGAGAAAAGAAGGATCTCTAAACCACATTTTTTCAAGTTTGAAAGAGGTTGTTTGGTTTCTAGTTGGGGCTACTACAACAAAATAAATTTGAAGAGGAAAGTGATTTGAACCTGAGAAAGTTAGAATTTGAGAGATGAATTGACCAAATTTTGAAATCCACTTTAGATTGACAAAGAATCTATCGATCCTTTCAACAATGTGCATTGATTGGGATCTTTTTTTTTCCATGTGAATTGACCATTGGATAGGATACAATCCAATAGTCCATTATTTGACACAAAATCATTGAAATTTGACATTTTTTTCATTGGAGGGATTATACCACCTTTCTTATCTTTCACATACAAAATGGTGTTGAAGTCGCCCCCAAAAGGATTGGGAAATATAAATAAGAAACACATTTTGAAGCCAAACAATCCTAGAACATTTTTTTCCCAATGGAAGATTTTGGATCATAAACATTAAATAAAGGAAAGCAAACATTGAAACATTTAGCTTGGATTTGCGGCCAATTAGCCTTAATGACAACCTTTTTGACTTTGATGTATTTATATTTCTAGAGTATGGCCAAAACCCTAGAGGAACCAATGGAAGGAGAAGAAACATAACTCCAATATTTCCAACTAGTGAATGGTTGCATGGCTTCCACTTCTACAAACTTTGTTTCTTGTAGTAGAATTATATCTTCTCCACTTTCCTCAATCTGTGATCTAATGAGACAGACCTTGTTGGGGGCATTATTTCCTTTAACATTCCATCAGATGATTTTCATAATTTTCATGGGGAGGCCTTTCTTTCCACAAGATTATTTTTTCTAGTTAGGTCTGAATGTTGGATTTGATGTCATTTTTAATCATCTTATTCTTTGGCAGTCTACCAACTTTCCCACAACTCTAAGAGGGGGAAAAGAGATCTAGGTAGTGCGTTGGGGTCCGTAGAATAAAATAAGATAGAGGTTAAACCTTATCCTCTCGAGGAAGGCCAGGAGAGTCCCCCATCCAATCCAACCCTCCCTCAAGCTAATTTAACAAATATTGGGAATCATGAAGATGGGATAGATTATCTTATGAGTTGAATTATAGTGGACACTTTTTAGTATAATTAGTACAAGAAGAGCGGGGAGAAATAAGTGCCTCATCCACCAACCTATTCAACTTAAAAATAAGGTTAGAGAGACCCAAAGAATATTTATCATTCAAATTAAGTGACAAATCGATTGGTCAACACCATAATGCACCAAGTTCTTTCCACCCTCCTTATTGTCATGCATAACAAATGTCTCAACTACCACTTTATGTGCATTTAGCACCCGCCCTACTGCTTCTAAACAAAATGAGGAGGGAAAATCTAGGCGTGAGATGAAAAACTTCATTATCATGAGAAGTTGACAACACCTATGGGATGTCAAGGGAAATTTGAGAAAACTTGAATCTTGTAATAATATCTTTGCTGGCCCATAAGGGAAAAAAAATATTTATATGGTCCCCATTTGCAGCCAAGTCATGAAAATGTAATGTCATAGGCACTTGAAAACCTTGTTGATTAATGAAGAAAGAAAATAAAGAGACAAGAGTGAAAGGAATAATTTTCCATGAAGAAGAGATGAGGGCAATGTTGGTGGTAGCCATAGGTGTGAGAGTACATAACTCTAATTTAGAAGGTACTTCATAATGTAATCTGAACCAATGTAACCATCTTTAGAAGGAATAAGTTTCCCTGAGAGAAGCTCTTGAGAGGAAAAGCTCAAGAAAACCATGGATAATGTTCATATCTCTACTCGGGAGGAGAATTTTTCATAAAGTAAAATATTCTGGTTAATATTTCCCTCACATTGAGATGAGAAATGACCCAAAAGATCTCTATTGACATGGCCTCTAACTGGGTCATCAATAAGAATTTTTTGTTTCCATGTCCCATACAAAGAAGAATCCAGTAGTTCCAGGATATTTCTTATTGAAATCTTGTTTGAGAAAACCACAATGAAAAAACCAAGACCATTATTAAGTAGAATACTTCATTGAAATTTGGCCAAGAAGAAATACACCAATCAAGAAGTTTAGAAATAGGGTGGTATAATTCCAAAACTTATATCTAAGTGCTCTTTCATAAAGGTTTGAAACTTAAGGTGGGAGAAGCTTTTCAAAAAGGGTTAATCTCACACTCCCATTGACTCCAACTCTGCCAATGTTTTGAGTGTGAGGAGCTTTTGTTGGAACATGAACCCGCTAAGGAGCAATTGCAGGAGAGGTGGGATTATCCTTGACCCATATCTTATTACCTCATTGTCATTTATTGGAGTTTTTTTTGATGTCCAAGTGCTCACCACACATCCTTGGGACCTTGGGGAGAGGTATAATCCCTCTAAAAACCCTCACAGGAGGAAATTGCCATGAAGAATGAAAAGAAGAATTTTTCTTCACCCTAGGAATTTGGGGAGAGAAACATTTGATCAAAAAATTATTTGGAAAAGAGAGGGGCTCATGATGGGACAGAGAGAAAGGAGGTGGAACACCCAACACACATAGTGTATAAGAATAATGAATGTAATCCTTCGAAGAAGACAACCCCTAAACGTGCTCAGCTTGAAGCCCTAAAAATTCATTTGGTCTACATATATCAACCCATTTTTTATTCTGAAAGACCCATTTAGGGACGTAGGCCTTGGATTTAGCCCTCGCACTGAATGATTCTAAAACTAAAGGCCAGCTAGAAAAAGACTCTAATCAAAATCTACCATGAATCTTGGCCTCTAGATAGATAGATAGATAGATAAAATTTTAATGTCCACAAGCCTAAACATAGCCTATGGGACATCAAGGAAACTTAAGCTTGTTGGATGATGTTGGAATTAGCTACTACTGATGTTGTTGACATTCATGATTTGTCACTGATGTCAACATATGTTTCTGTGAAGGAAGTACAAACTAGTTATGATGACTCACAAAAGTGTACATATATTGTACGGATGAATTAGAATGAGCGAATATGGGGATATGTAGAAGGATGTATGATGATCTTATTTCTAAGTTCGCTTGGCTTAATATTGCATATTGGACAAGTTATAGATGTTTTGGTGAAGATTGGTTTTTGGAATATGACAGTGATGATTGACAGAGCGGGTCTGTGTTTTGAGTATATATTACAAGTGATGATGATTAAGGTTATGCGAGCTTAAGGGATGATGTAAGACATGTTCATGAATGTTTTTGTTGGGTCACAAGTCATATGATTATTGATGATGTTAGCTATGACGTGTATTCTCGAGGAGACCTATTTGGGGTCGAATTCAGAGATGTAGCATGTATTATGGATTGCAAGCGTGGATTACAGATCTTGGATTATATTTGATGTATTATAACTAATGTATACTTGTTATAGGTACCGTGTGTATCTTAGCAAGGGTTTAAATATTTATTTGTATATTGGGAAAGCTTAATTGGCCAACCTAATCAATTATTGTAATAGGGTATATATGAGAGATATTTTCTTTTGAAAAGGTGTGTGTATGAAGAGAAGGTGATTGACAAAGACAGAGAAGTGTGGAAGTTGTGAAGCTTGATTGACTGTTGGATGCAGAGTAGAGGATATGTTCATTGTAATTCATTGGAACTTACCAAGCAAAGATAGTTGCTATTAGACAATTCACTGGATTGTATATTTTCTATATACACTTGTTCGGATTGTAAATCCTTGAGGGTGGCTTTAACCTTATTTAGGCAGTGTGCTTGGGCAGTGAGCCCACTGTTACTCTTGAATCCTAATAGGGTTTGTCCATTAACATGGACTATGTATTGTAATGATGTAATAAGCTCCTAATAGGGCTAAATCTTTTAACATGGATACTATACTTTTAGTACATCATTTGTGGGTGCTAATTACCACCGGGGTTTTACCTTCAACATGGTTTCCTCGACAATAAAGGATTGTGTTATTGTGTTGGCATTTACTGTGTTATCATTTGATGTGGAGTTTTGGTTTATAAAGTTTAATGTTTAATAATTTGTCTCACAACTGATTCACCCCCCCCTCAGCTATGTTGGTTGACTGCTATCCCTAACAAAGCCAACTTCAATAACTTAGTTCATTTCTTGTGCAAGCTAGTGATGAGCCTAAAATCTACTCTAAGTAAAGGTAGGGTTTTCAAATCTTCTCATTGAGGGTTATTTCCCTCGCTTCCGAGCCATCATTTTTGTGTCTTTTGATATAATATATTGATGAAAATATTTGTATGACATCCTCTAAAGCCTTCAAAATATCTTCTTAAACCACATGTTTACAAATTAAAGAAAGTCTTGTGATCTTAAATAATTTCCAAAATCACGACATTCTAGAATTTAATTATACTTAGAATACAAGGGTGTTTTGAATTTTTTTGTTGAATACCATTTATGTCAAAAACTTAGGTGGTAATATTCTTAACTTAGTTCTCTATATGAGTGACCTTATCCATAATCAGAATAATTTAGCTTTATTTATAAAGTCTAGAGCAACTATGATTGTAGAATGTTGAATGACAAGTTTAGAGTAGATGCATTAATTTATTGGTCTAGATAGATGGAAGAATGAAGGTGGAAAATTCATGTCTCAAAAATATATGCTTCAAATATCTTGCAAAGATTGAAAATGAATGGTTGCAAACTAGTTGCAACCTTTTGAAGCTAAATATTAGCTGCCAAATTTAGAGAAATCAAATCCTTCAAACCCCACTTTATATATTTTATCTACTTGATGAGCTTAGTATCTAGGTTCATGCCAAAATTGAAGGAGACACACATTTGAATGCAACTAAGAGAATTTGCAAGTATATTAGCAGGACATTAGTTAGGGTCTCCAATTTCTACATTTGGAAAGTAGTAGATTAGTTGGGTACACAAATTTAGATTGAGTAAATTCTATTGATGATTGAAAGTCTACTGTAGTTGTAGTTTCAGTCTTACTTCTATAGTATTGTCTTTAAAGTTTTAATAAACAATATACTATATCACTTTTATTAATAGAAGACAATTCCAAGGCTATCAAATTCGCAACTTGATAGATATTATTATTGTAGAAATTGTTAGAGAATATACATCAGACATGTGGAATTAATGAATATTGAAGACAAAAAAATTATGATATTTCTATCATGATTCAACTCTGAATATTGAATTCTAATAGCAATATCACAATTTGACTTGCTGTGGAAAATATCTCTTACTTGACAAGAAATTAGCAAAATAAAAATTTAAAAATAAAAAATATAGCTATTAACAATACTGATGAATAACAAATTTTAGAAGATTGTATATAAAAATTTGATCTAAAGAGTATTAAAAATTATAATAATAATATTAATAAACAATGCAAAAGATCAAAATTCAATCTACCATCATATCATATTAATATAGATATTAACAATACTAATGAAGTACAATGCATTTCCAATACCCAACAAACATATTCCCACAACACAATTATAACAAACGACAAATGTAATGGTATATTTTAAATCTATATAGAAAATGCACACCAGTCTATTCAAAGCCATGGAGAATGCATATCAAATCTGAATGAATTTAGCCAAAAAATTTCATGGGTTCATTCTTGTAATATCAAGATCGTCCTATAGAGAATATATATGAGTGTTGTACTGAAATAGATTACCATTGTGATTGATCTTTTCACCAGCCATCTATATGCATTTATATCCATTGAATAGTCGTGTCTATGAAGATCCATGACTATACGTGGCTTATGCTACGTAGGGTCATGACCCTTCATAACCGATTGTTAATATTAATTGCATCGTAACATATACAATTATCAATTGATATATATATATATATATATTGCAATATCTAATCATAGCTATATATTAACACTCCCTCTTAGCAAGAGAGGATCTGACTAGGTGTCATCACAATCCCCAACTTATTTGGAACTGGATTTTAGTGATAACTAAAACATAACTTCATGTCAAGATATCCGACACAGCTCGGGACATTCATATAATGCACTCATATTGATAGAAGAGTTATTGCAATTGTAGGATTTGAGAGACAAATCCATAGAATGCCAAGAACACCTGCATGCAAATAACCTGTTACAGGAGAGAAGCAGAAAGAGGAAAAAGAAGAACTCAGAAATTGCTGAAAATGTGAGAGCGAAATTATAATCTGAATTAATGAAAAAATAATTACAAGGTTCAACCTATAAAGGTGAACAAAACCCTAAAGCCTAAAAAAGCTAGGTTGCACATTAATAATTAATAAAAGAATTAATTATTAATGCACCTAAGAGAAAGATTAAGCACTAAAGAGTAATAACTTAACAAATTAAATCAACATGATTTAATTAATAAGAAAACTAATGATTACTCCAACACCCCCCCTTAAGCTAACCGCAGGGGGTAAGCTAACATAGCATAGCTATGAAAGAAGGAAATGGGTCCCGACAACAAGGCCTAATCAGGTACCCAATACAAGGAAATCTCTGTAAACCAGAGACAAAGAAGAAAAGCCAGTGGGAAAAACCCTCTCCAAAAAGAGATAGAAAAATGCACAAAAGAAATGGGTCAAGAGACTCTTTCAAGACCATAAGTACAATCAGCCCCCCCATTAAAGGGATGAGACACCAAAGTCCCCCAAAATGAAGAAAATCCTGTCACAATGGTAGATGCCTGATGTAGAATCCAAAAGGAGATCCTGAAGCGGCAAATGATATTCCTCCCCTTGGGAAGAAATGAATCCAAAGGATGATGTTGAATAAACCCTATGAAGAGTGATGAACCAATCTATCTCAGGATGTGTGCCATGATCGGATGCTGAAGAATCTCTTTGTTTGAACTGAAACAAATGATGCCAAATCCAAACTGATGTGGAGAATCTTGAAATGCAACCGCAGAATGCACGGATAATGGTGGGCAAACAGTGATAACCTGACTGTCAAGGTAGAGGAGATGAATGTCC
>MU226333.1:279418-292590 GCA_018584345.1 Thuja plicata | reverse complement strand
CTTGCAAATCTGCAATCTGTTTCTCATAGCCATTGAATCTCTTCTGAAAACACTGGGACTCATCATGGGGCCCCTTCTGACAATACGAACAAGTGGGGTTCTGAGACTTCTATTTCTCCTTCTTAGAGGAAGATGGTGGGCCAGTAGAGTGCTAAGAAGAGGAATCAGATATCTGCTTTGGCTTCGGCTTCTGTGTATCCTGAGATGACTTGGAAAGTAATGCCTGTGACTGTGAACTTGTAAGAGAATCCATCTGACTGAGCTTGGACTGCTCACAAGTTCACCTGCCACAAAAGGTCTCAAAAGAGGGCATGACATGTCAAGCACCCAGTGCATCCATAGTGGAGTAGAAGGTGGAAGTGAAAATCTGATAAGGACCACGAAGCTTGGAGAGTATCAGGAAGATACACTCATCATCTGACTTTGTCTTTCCAGCAACCTATAAAATAGATCGAAGAGACTTGAACTTCATCAGGAAGTCCTCAATGCTGGTGAATGAGTCAGGTGCCAAGGAGGTGAACTCTGCATCTATCTGGAGAATCCTGAACTGATCCATGGTGCCAAACAAGGTGGAGAACTTGTCCCACATATCCCTAGGTGTAGTCAGACCATCCAGGTGAAACAACCAACCCATCTGAAATGTTCATGGCAATGAGGCCCATTGCCTCATCCATCCTGTTTCTATGCATAAGTGCCTCATAAGGCCTCTGAAGAACTGGTTGAGCTGCATCCATGCAGGACCATAAACCTCGTGACATGAGGAGTCTAGTCATGTGTGGTAGTTATGAGGTGTCAGTCGGGCCACTGAGGGGTCCAACATAGGAAGAAGAATAAGACGGAAGTAGAAGGTTATTTCTGAAAGAAATTACAGAAAGTAAAATGAACCCCCCACAATGTATAATCCTATCCCCTGTACACCACAAATTACTATAAAAGCACAAGAAATGAGAAAAAAACCTGAGTTCCAGAAGCAGAACAGGAGAAAAACAAAGTATCAAATTTGACACCAAAAACAAGAACTCAAATGGCTGAATCAACAAACCAAACTAGCATCATTATGTCTGTCTTGAAAAGACCTTTCTGACGATATAAGATACTTGCATTTTTGAGTCCGTTTGCTCAAGTTACGAGAAAAAAACCAACAAGACCCTCAAAGTGCATGCTTGCTGGAAAAACACAGGCTCTGCCTTAAAATTGACGGTCGTTTGGTAGTCGGCTGACGTCCTGGTGATGTTAGCTAACATCACTGTTGAGGCTGGGTGGAGGCCAAGTGGAGGCTGGGCGCTGGTGGTGACTGAGCGGAGGGAGGGCGGTGACCGAGCGGAGGGAGGGCGGTGGCTGGGCGCCGGTGGCGGGCCGGTGCAACAGCTGGCAGTGGTGGCCCTCTGGTGGTGCGCGGGTGGCGCGATTAGATTTAAAACTGTAGGCATAATTTTAAATGCCAAAAATCATTTAAAAAATGATTTTTAAAATTTTTTTTTTGTTTTGCGTGTCTGTACGGCCCTAGTAGGCTAAATTTTTTTCCTTGAGGGCACAGTAACCAAAATGGTCAAACTTTATATGTATTTCGACTCTCCCAGGCCTTCTGAACGCAATGGCAGAGTCTGTTTTGGCTCAAATGGATCTAAAAAATAGCGCCTCCTTAGAAATCACAAAAAAACTCTAGAGAGACTATGACTAACGTCTTCGAATCGCGGCTTCAAAAAACCTTCAAACCAGGCAGCGGCAGGGTGGCTCTGATACCATGTAGGATTTGATACATGCAAATCCATAGAACCCGAATACACCTGCATGAAAATAACCTGATACAAAGAAGAAGCACAAGAATGAAAAAGCAGAGCTCAGAGATACTAAAAAAAGAGTCACAATATTATTCTCTAAGTTATATAAAAACATTACAAAGTTCAGCCTATAAAGGTGAACAAACCCTAAAACTGAAATACTAGGTTGCGCAATAGAATTAATATAAAGTATTAATTATATGCACCTAAGAGAAAACTTAAGTGAAAAAAGAGTAAGTAAACTAACTAATTACTCTAACAAAGACCACGGTTGGCAAATGTTGGACTTCACACACTCAACAATGTGAGTATATTCATTTTCATATGAATGTATCAAACATTTTTTGTTGTAATTTTTGAATAGATTTATGAATCAAAAGGACCAAATTCATACAAAGCAATGAGAAAAACAAAATAATCATCCTATTCAGGTCGATTCAGGGTGGTTTCTTATATCTACTCTGGCAGCTCCTTTTGAGGTGGAGCCTATGCACAATGAAGGTTGAAGGAAAGATATTTCAAGTCTTACTTTTCTATATGCTTTCCTTGGTGTTTCTTAGATTCAAATTTCTTTATTTTCTGACCAAGTTTGCTTTAAAGATGCACCCCTGATGTTGTAACAGTCCCTTTTTATAGTTCTCTGCTTATGGTATGTTGTTGTTTCTTTTGTTGGTTGGTTGCTGATTGTATGTGTTTTATTTGGTAGGAGCATTCTATAAGAAGGTTTTGGATCTCTGCCAAAATTTGTTTGTAAAGGGTTTTAAGTCCCTTCAAAACCTGTTTGACTCCTAATAAAAAAAAAACCACTAACAAATAATAGTAAGAAAGACCAACAAATAATAGTTAAAAAGATCAATGAGAGATACATCCAAGAGGGCTTATTTTCAAATAGATTGGTCACGAGGAATATGTATCCAAGAGGTCCCTATTGTTAATGAGATATTTGAGAGATTTTGAATCTTGTTGTCCAATAATCTTGAGAAATATTAATTTTTTACAAATGCAGTCTCAGATAAAGGTGGCAGCTAACCCAGAATGGCTGAAAGTATACCTTTTGAGTGAAGGATTTGTTCCTATTAAGGAAGAAAATGAGGTGGGGTATCACCAGTGTGTTGAGTGTTTTTTTGTTGATAGTAGCCTTAGGAAAACATATAGAACAAAAGTGGCACAAGAGGGTTTTAAGTGCTTAAATGGTTTGAGGAGGTCTCGGAGAAGAAGAGCTGAGAATCAGACAGCCTCTAAAGTTGGACAATCCGTGTGCTCAAGGAAGAAGAGCTCTGCGCCTGGGAGTGTCCTATGTTCCAAGAAGAAGAAGAATTAACTTCCTACTTTGGTCAATGGCTGCTATCAAATAAGATGAATGATGTTTGGTTTCCTTTGGTATAAGTTTCAATTTATAGGATTTTGGTAGGTTGTATGTTGGCTCATGGGTTTCCTTCTATGGTTATTTACAGACTATATTTTTTCAAATATTTTGCAAATTTTAAAAATTTCTCCCCTACGTGAGATTAGACATGGTGGTTGTTTTAAAGAACTTTATTCTGTAATGCCTCTATCATGAAAATCTTTCTAGGTTAACATTTTTGCTTATTATATGTACTTATATATATGATTATTAATATATTTTGGCCTCAGCCCTTTATTGGTAAAAAATTAAGAAAGACCAAAAAAAACATAACAAAGAAACAAACCACTATACCTCATGGACAAAGAAAACAAAAAAAATGTTGAAACTTTACCAGAGAATAGGGGTGCCTCTTATGATGGTCTAAATATAAGTCATAGATTCATTTCAACTAGAAATGTAACAGAAAATCAAACAAACGATTGGGTATACATTTTAAAAAAAGTTAGATAGAGATTACATCCAACAACACAAGCAAGAAAAGAAACAATCATATCCATTTGTATAGCATGAAGGAAAGTGCATTTATCCATGAAAAACAAAAGATACTAAACAATCATCACAAGAGATTAGCAAAAGAGATCATAAATAAACACCATTACATGAGAACACAATAGAATAAAAATAGAATGTCTTGTATATCATAAACATATAAAGTATGAGTACAATGCATCAATGTTAGTGTATCCGCACCAATGAATCAGTATCAGTATAATCAGTAACATAAACAAAATATACATCATGTATGCATCCTGTATACAATGGGTCTCAAAGTAAAAAAAAAAGGATAAGGAGGAAATAAACATCATGTCTCACACCCACCCTCACCATCGTCATGGGGAGGAGGAGGTGGGGCCTCAACTCTAACATGATGTGGAGTGATAGATCCCTCTAATCTGGCCACAAACTATGAATAAGAGGACACCCTATTTGCCTCGTGAACAACTCTAATGTATAAGGCATAGTAGTAAGAAAATCTCTCTCCCTGGTAAGTCGCAACATGCTAAGCCTTATCCCTAGTAGTGCTAAGCTCCTGAATTCACACTGCAACAACCTGATCCTTCTCAATCCCTTCTGCCAAGAATACTGCAAGCTCTATCTGAATCTTCTGTATATGAGCCCTCAAAGATCTAGTAACATCAAGTGCCTTTGTATGAGGTGCATCAACAACATGAACTTCTACCATAGGTTCCTTCCCTCTGGCCTTAGGGGAAGGACCAAATCTATCTCCGTGAGGTGGGGGATCTCTATCAACTCATTGTCGTATGAACCAATCCGCCTCCTTCTCCTCAGCAATATCCTCCTCAAAACCAATAGATCCTATAGTGTCACCCTCACTAGGATTGTGTTGTCCCATGGTAGCTTGACTCAAACTAGCTCTTGGAGGACTAGCTTTTCCTTTGGTCTGTAATTTGGTGAGTGGATCATTATCAATACATGGAGCTCTCTCCGTTGGATCATTGAAGCGAGGCACAGGATGAGCTCCTATACACTGCCCATAGGATGGGGTGAATCCAACATTTGTAAGCTTAGGTAGGTACTCCCACCTAGACTGATAAAGGTCATGAAACGCCTGTACTTCCAAGGCATATGTTAATCTCAGACCCCATCCCTAGCTCTCCTCATTAGCATAACAAGAGTAAGCTATGAACTCTGTGGAGGTATCTTTCTGAGGCCAAACTGTCGCCATTCCTTGGTGATATAAAAACTCTCCATGATAGGGGAAGATCTACCAATGAGAGGTCGACTGTGAAACATAAATGAAAGCTCTCTCTTTGCATCAGACCATCTATAAGTATCCACATACAACCTCCAATCAAAAATTGTCAAGTCATCAAGTTGTTGATGCCAATAATCTATCTTTCCCAAATTAGACTGATGGACATAGCCCATGTACCAATAAATGTAGGGTTGGCTATCCCCACGAGCCCCATCTGCCACTAGCCAAGAAATGAGAAGATGCTCCCAAGCCCACATCTTTAGCACCAACACCCCTGCAACCATGCTCCTGTCTCTCCAATATACTACCTTATGAAGCTCTTCATACATGTGGCAAAGAAGGCAGGCACCCCAAGAAAATTTCTTGGGGGTGGAAAAAATCTCTAGCAAGATCCAGCCCCAACCACATAAGAAGCCCTACTGGATCCTATCTGACATCAACAAATAACCTATCAACCCAGCCATGAAAAAGGGAAGAGGATAGTCTACAACATAGTGGGTCATCATATAATCGCACATCAGGTGCCTATCCATGATGGTATGATATCCAAAAATATGTTGCAACACTGCAATACCCTGAGTGGGCTCCTGATCATAGTACACAAAATCAATTATGAAGGGAATACATAGGATCCTGTAGATATCCTCCAGTGTGACTATGATCTCAACAGTGGGGAGGTGGAAGGTATTATGCTCTAAATGAAACATCTCTACCAAAGCAGTCAACAACCCATGGTTCACAAGGATATTAGGAATCACGGTGAGCTTGCCAAGCCCACACTGGTCAAGGACAACCTTCTCCTGATTTAACAAGTTCCACACTAGTTGCATGGTCTACGAATAGGCACAACGGAACTAGGGGCCACTCAAATAAACTTGAAATACAAAGCAACATAAAAGAACATCAGTATGTAATCAAATCAAGTGATACATGCAATAATCAGAGGAAAGAATCATCACAGAACAACGAGAATCAAGAAAAAAAGTCAAATGCAAGGTACGATGATCAACCAAAGGAGAAAAATTTCCTAAAATAAGCCACTACTTTTCATGCGATAAAATATAGTTCACCATATTATCGTGCGATAATTCTTACTAAGCCATCCGATAAAAAACTATGATGCAATAAAGTTTATTGTATCACATGAAGTAAGGGGAAAATTTGGCAAACATAATGTGATACAAGGGTAAGGGTGAAATGATAAAACTCTACCACCAAAACAATATACTTGTTTTAACCATAATGTCATACGAGGATTCCTACCTGATGATGTGATAAAGTTTATCATCGTACGATAGGACGACGCGGACAAGTAAAATCATGGAAAAAATTCATAAAAATGCATCAAAATATGAAAAACAATGTTTGGATTCGATCACTTACTGTAGTTCGTAGTTCCTCGGCTGGTTGTGACGTCTGTGAAGATCAAATCAGTGGTTTTGTACTAGTATAGATATCTTTCCTCGTAAAAGGGCTCAAAGGTTTTTCAAAAGCCAACAGTCAAAATGAAATGAGAATGACTCGTTAAGACCCTTTTATATCCACTTTGACCTAATTTTCAAAGTCATCAAATCATGTTGAAAACAACACCATTACCTAATTCGAGCATCCTAAATCCATTTTCAGGAGAGAAATAAAAAACCGATATCAAAATTTAGGTCAAATGTCCCAGTCAAAATTTTTAGTCAAATGTAGTTGACCATGGGCGCAATCAAGCTTCTCATTACAAATCATTTGGAAATCAATCCATATGCAATCTGACCTAGTCAAAAGTGACATCGAACCATGATCCAATTGAGTCACATCTAGTCACACATTGGTCAAACTTGGTCAAACTATCTTCAATCAAGCTTAAAACTTAATAGCAATCATCACAATCTCTTTGGAATCACATCAAATCAATTTGAAATCATCGAATCTTTCACTCTAGTGAATCAATCAAAATCAACACGACTCTTCCTCAAAATTTTCAATTTTTCTCCCGAGGGGGCATGAGCAATACATCATCAAATGATTGAATCAAATCTTCTTCAATGATCAAGCTGATAATCGAACTAAATCATCAAATCAAGAAAGACCTCACCGCTAGGGGAACCTTAATTTCATCAAAATCTATATCAAGTTGAGATTCTTTGATCTTTCTTTGTATGAGTGATTTCATCACTTCTCATCAAATTTCTCAGACAGATTTCTAACCTATTACAAACTAGTTGAAACTCTAGGGGCATATCAGTTTCATCAAACCACATTAATATGATATTATCTTTATCAGGTAATTATTTTCATCAAAACCCATATCAAGTTAATTACCCCAATTAGATTCTTTTATGACATCGATCAATTTTCATTGCTTCACATCAAAGCAGTTGGTCATCAAGAATAACAAATAAGCATTCAGTTTCATCACTTCACATCAAGCTGAACATTCTGGTTCCTCTCTATCAATCTTCATCCAATCAAGCTCAAAGTAGGTATCATCGGTCTATGTCCAATCAAGTTCAGAACTGATACTTTTGGGACCTTCATCAATTTTGATTGGAATCAGTTCCCAAACCAAGAATAGTTTCATCACTTCACATCAAATTGTTTGATGCTTCGACATCAAAAGTTCTTTGAATCCACTCGCTGCTCGCACACCGAGTCAAGGAGGGGAAAATGTAATAACTCAAAATTGGTCTAGTAAACTAAGAGCCTCTAATCTGTATTAATTGGCCTAAAATCATAATCAAAGGCATTTAAATACCAGGCCTAATTATGTGATTAAATCCTATCAACCTGCTTGCACAATTAAATTAATCCCCTAAATCAATCATCACCTAAAATTCCAAATCCTAGCATCAAGGATATTAAGTTGATAAATCAAAGTCACTTAATAGTTCTAACCTCATTTTTAATTAAGAGAACCCATTCCACACATGTGTGTACATCAAATTCTAATTAAAAATAAATTAAAAGGAGAAAATTGCTATTTTGTCTCATCCACAACCCAACAAGCACAACCTTGACCAATCAATAACCTCTCACATGGATTAAGGGATGAATGCATCTCAACAGTCCTTTGTGGTCAAATGTCAACCATTCATTCTTGTGGGATTCCTATAAAACCAGATCCTCTAAAGCTCATTTTATATCTCACAAATTTATAGTAACATCATAATGTTAAATTTCATTTAGGGTTTTATAGAGCATTGTAGAAATATTAATTTGGATAGTATTTCCTTTCTTAGATTACTTGCATCTCATTTTAGCATAATGGATAATGAGTCTTAGTTGCACTCTTAGTTTTTCATCTTTCTAAATTCTAGTTGCATTTTTTTTAGCAAAATTTTAGAGTAGAGAATGCAATCTTTGCATCATACTCATAATGAATCTTCCATTTTGAAGTAGTCTAGTCACTGGTCTACATGCTAAATCTGAGAGAAACATCCAATAGACCATACTCGCTTCATCTAGGAAGAAATACGTTAGTTTCTAGCAGGTTCTTTTTTTTATAATTGATTGAATATCATGCTACTAACTCATGGATGTAAGGATTTATTGAAGTGTTTGTGCCAACCACTTTTCACACACACAATTTTGTGACATGTTCATAATATCCGTTGGAACCAATGGATTTGGAGAAGGTGTTTCATGTTAACATGTGCGAGGTGAGTTGTATTGGTCGAGGTGGTCCAAATTTTGTTCCTTACCACCACAAGAATATATTGGTGGACCTATTTCAAATTGTCTTAGTCGACATGGTTGGTGGCATAAAGAAGTATAAGAAGATCAAGGATTTATTTTGTTTGTGTGGCTTATGTATTGCTTGTAAGCGTAGTGTTTGAAATTTTATTTTTAGGAGATTTGGGTATTATTCATGTGCGTGGCAGAGTGATTGGTGACAATAATCTCAGTGGTGGATTTAATCTCTTTTTGTACACTTTGGCAGTTAGCCTCTTTGTATTGATAGTGAGCCTCTTTGTATTAGTAGTGAGCCTATTCATACTTAAGGGTAGTTAGCCTGACCGACATTGAGCCTACGTGCAGTGAGCACAACTGACACTGAGCCTTTGTTAAAAACACCTTAACTACTATCACCCTAACAAGTATTTTTATTTCATGAGAATTATCTTCTCTCTAGTTTTTCCCAGTTTGGGTTTTCCACCCAAATCTTGGTGTTCTCTGTGTTGGTATTCCTATGTTTTCATGTTTACATTTCAGTGAAATAAAGGAGGGGTGAAAATTTATTCAAACTAAAAGAGAAAAAAGAAAAAATAGAGAAAGGGCATCAAATAGCCCTATCAAGATCAACCAAGTGATCAAATTGATGGGACAAGCCCATCGGAAGTTGAGTCTTATCAACAATGTTCCAATTACACATATGGTCAGAAGCCCACTTTGCCAAATAATCAACAACACTATTCCATTCCTTGGGAATATGAGTGAAAGTAACAAACTCCAAAGAAGCACACAAATTATGAATCTGGTATGCAATCAAAGCTAAATTCCAACTAACAACTTTAGAATGTTGCCGATTCAATAGATGTATCACCACTTGAGAGTCGGATTCACAGATAAGCCTTCTCCAACCAAGGTCACAAACATTCTTCACGACATACAAAATAGCCATGGCCTCCATTAGGTTGTTAGTGTGATGAACTTTATAAATTAAAAACAGAAATTGAACATCTCCCATACTACCTTTGCCAGCACCACCAATACCAGTAGGGCCTGGATTGCCCTTGGAAGACCCATCCGTGTTTATTTTAAGAACACCCTGCAGAGGGGCACTCCACTTCCCCACCCTATTTATCTTTCGCAAGCGATGTCTACACATGTTTCTTAGCAGTTTTCCATGTGAGGGGGGAATATTCAGGCGATTATTGAAAATATCCTCCCCTAGTTTCATGGCCTCAAAAGTGTCACATTTTGCAGAAATAGTTTCCCCCAAAGAATGGAGAATTTTCCACCATAAGTGAGGAACCTCCAAAAACTCATCCTTAAAGATGCGACGGTTCCTCTCCAACCAGATATGCCAAATAATAAAGGAGGGTCCAAGAGTCTAGGCAACTTGAAGAAATGAAGTCTTCACAGGAGCCTTATCCCAGTGAGCAAAGAAATCTTCCAGTGAGGAAACATGCCAACAGGATTGGTTCCACACATTCCACCAAGAGTGCCAAATATGTCTAGTGAAAGAGCATTGGAAAAAGAGATGAGAGATATTTTCTTCACTAGGCCAGCATAGAACACACATTGAGGGTCCATGGAAGCCCCGCTTGCATAAATTATCCCATGTAAGGCACTGGCTATGGATGACAAACCACATAAAAAAATTGCATTCGGGCTAGGAAAACTTGTACCAGACTTGCTTCCACCAAGGCACCTAGATGTCCCCCAATGTCTGTCGAAGAAGCTCAGCATATCCTGCAGACACTGAAAATTTCCCAGACAAATCCTCATTGTCCCAAGCAAGAACATCATTACCAACCAAAGTAGTACACTCACGAGACTGCAAAATCTGAAACAACTCCTTCCTATTCTCCTTAGATCCTCCTAGAGGCCATTTAGAAGGGTGTTTCCAATGAAAGGAATGAGCCAAACCTCTAACACACCCTATCTTATAAAAATCAATTTTGTCCCAACCAGCAGCACTAAAATTTTGATAGAGGGCATGGAGCTGTGGATGAGTGGAAAGGATAGGAGGGTGCCCATCCTAAAAGTCAAGCCAAAAAAAGCCTTGTGATCCCGAATGAAAAATCCAAAAGAGACCATCTTTAACCAACCGAGCTCCAAACTTTAGCGTATTCCAAATCATGGATCCTCTCCCTGCTAGAGGAAAGTGGTGAACTTAAACCACAACAATATCTAGAAAATACTTATGGGTGAGAATACGAGCCCAAAGTTGATGTTGGATAGTACACCAACACCAATAAAGCTTTGCAACGAGAACCTGTCCATTTAAAATAGCTGATCGTAGGCCAAGGCCACCCTCCTTCTGAGGTCTACACACTATTTCCCATTTAACCATACTCCATTTAGAAGTTGAAAGGTTCCGACTCCAAAGGAATTGACGGGACAGAGCATCAAATTCCCAAAGAAAATACATAGGAGCAGCCTGAACAAAACACTTGTAAATAGGAAGGGCTTGAATAAATGACTTTAAGAGAGTTAGGCAAGTAGAAGTTGATAGCCAATGATGAGTCCAATGGTTAACCTTTTGTCATATCTTATCAAGCAAAACTTGCCAGGAATATCTAGGATGTCTACCAACAGTAAGAGGAATACCCAAATAAACAAAGGGAAGAGACCCAATCTGAAACCTCAAAATAGTAGCAATACGCCTCTGAATAGCCTCGAGAGTATTGAAGAAAAAAATGGAGGATTTTTTCTCATTAAATTTCTGACCCGAAGCTGAAAGATACACATCCAAAGCATACCTAAAAGAAGTAGCTTCCTGAAGACGGGCCTATCCCATAAATGAAGTATCATCCACAAACTGAAGATGTGAAAGAGGAGGCAAGCTAACAGCCCATTTCCACCCATGAATCAAACCCTGGAGAGCACGAAGCTTAAGAAAGCAGCCCAAACACTCAGCTAGAATGATAAAGAGGTAAGGTGAAATAGGGTCCCCTTGGCGAAGTCCTCTAGAGGCACCAAAGGGCTCTGAAGGAACACCATTCACAAGAACAGAAAAAGAAGCTAAAGAAACACAACTCATAATCCAGTTCACCCACTATTGGAAGAAACCAAAGGCCAAGAGGATCTTTTGGAGAAAACTCCATTTGAATCTGTCATAAGCCTTAGCCATATCCAACTTAATGAACATAGCTCTCTCTTTTGATGTATGCATAGAGTGAATAACTTCATAAGCAATAACAATACCATCAATAATTTTCTTACCAGCCACAAAACCGTCTTGTTCCTCTGAAATCACAACTGGAAGGCATATCTTGAGTCTTTTAGCAATCAATTTGGTGATAATTTTGTACACAACATTACAAAGAGAAATGGGAAAGAAGGAGTCAAGATTGTCAGCACCTTCTTTCTTGGGGATAAGAGTCAGTAAAGTGGAGTTAAATGCATGAAGCATTTTCTTATTCTGAAGGGATTCCTTAACCACCTCAAACAGATCCATATTAATAATTTCCTAAAATTCCTAAAAGAATTCCACAAGGAATCCATCTGGGCCTGGAGCTTTACCTTTAGTCATCTGAAACACAACCTCTTCAAGTTCTGACTTCAAAATTGGATGAATAAGAGAATCATTCATTGCATTGGTGATAAGAGAGGGAATGCAAGAAAGTATCAAGTTCTCCTCCTCAGCCGCAGGCCGAGAATCTTCAGAAAAAAGGGTAGAATAAAATTGAAGGGCTTCCTTGGTCATAGCAGACTAAGAGGAAATTTGTAGTCCTTTTGCTATAACAAGAGAAGAAATATACCCTTTGTTATGATGAGCCTAAACAAAATGATAAAAAAAAAGCAGTATTTCTATCTCCTTCCTATAGCCAGTCAATGCGAGCCTTTTGTTTCCAGTAAATCTCTTGCCAAAGTTCCCATTCTTCCACATCCCGCATAACTTGGGATTCTACCCTACCAAGAGCCTCTGTAAGCCCAGAGTCCCTGATTTGGCGAGTAATCACTACAAGATGATCTAGAGAATTCCTCTTTCTAGACTGAAGGTTTCCAAAGCAAGAGGTATTCCATCTCTTAAGATGATATTTGACATATTTAAGTTTCTTCTCAAAGACAAACATAGCCGTGCCATAAGCTAGGCCACCCTCTCTCCACCACTTTGCCACCAAATCATAAAGGGATGAGTCTCGGAGCCACATAAGCTGGAATCTAAAAGAAGGGTTCTTAGGGAGTGCAACAAGAGAAGAAGAGAACTTAATTGGTCAATGATCAGGACCTCTCCAATCAAAAATTTTAGAACTCGTAATCAAGCCACCTCCAACGCAATAACAAGAAACAAGAAACCTATCCAAACATTCTGAGATAGCTTCCTGACCACTTCGTCTATTGTTCCAAGTGAAAACCCCATTTGAAGGCTTAACATTAATAACAAAAAGAATATCCACCTGGGCTTGAAAAATATCAGAAGCAGGGCCAAGCCTAGGCCAACCTCCTCTTTTCTCCTCAAGACTTAAAATAGAATTAAAATGCCTCCTAAAATCCAAGGAAAATAAGGAGCACAAGAACGCACATACCTAATGTGATCCCAGAGATGAATCTTCCCATGAATGTCAATAGGGGCATAAACATTTGTCACAAGAATAGTCTCACCAGA
>MU226333.1:208663-265202 GCA_018584345.1 Thuja plicata | reverse complement strand
TTTTGATAGCATGCAATGTTTGATCTCTCTTTATTTGTTTTGTTGTTGATATTCGCTATGTGGTACTCCCCGTTTATGATCATTTCATGAGGAAGTGTCTTGATGGCTCGTGGGCTGCAAGCTAGGGCATCATGCATTGTTTATGAGCTTACTATTTGAGCACCACATGACCCTGTTATGAGCTATATATATATATATAATGTTATTGTTATCATTGCATGCTTGCTACTGTTGTGCACCATATATTGTTTTATATATACACTGTTTATTTCATTGAGACCATGACTAGCTTGGCATTTATAATGTATTTGATGTTATTTGATCAATGGTGCCATTCTGTTGAGGTTGTAGATGCATTGAATCACCACTGCCATTCTATTTTGATAGCATGCAGTGTTTGATCTCTCTTTATTTGTTTTGATATTGATATTCACTATGTGGTACTCCCCGTTTATGATCATTTCATGTGGAAATGGCTTGATGGCTCATGGGCTGCAAGCTAGGGCATCATGCATTGTTTATGAGCTCATTGTTTGAGCACCACATGACCATGTTATGAGCTCAGTTTTTTATATACATTTACATATATACATACATATATATGTATAGACATATATACATATACATATAAATATACATATATACATATATATGTATGATGTTATTGTTATCATTGCATGCTTGCTGCCGTTGTGCACCACATATTGTTTTATATATACACTGTTTATTTCATTGAGACCGTGACTAGCTTAGCATTTGTAATGTATTTGTTGGTATTGGATCAATAGTGTCATTCTGTTGAGGTTGTAGATGCATTGAATCACCACTGCCATTCTATTTTGATAGCATGCAGTGTTTGATCTCTCTTTATTTGTTTTGTTGTTCATATTCACTATGTGGTACTCCCTGTTTATGATCATTTCACGAGGAAATGTCTTGATGGCTTGTGGGCTGCACTCTAGGGCATCATGCATTATTTATGAGCTCACTATTTGAGCACCACATGACCCTGTTATGAGCTATGTTTGTTATATACATAGACATACACACACACACACATGTATATACATATATACATATACATATACATATATATGTATGATGTTATTGTTGTCATTGCATGCTTGTTGTTGTTGTGCACCATATATTGTTTTATATATACACTATTTATTTCATTGAGACTGTGACTAGCTTAGCATTTGTAATGTATTTGTTGTTATTGGATCAATGGTTTCATGCTGTTGAGTTTGTAGATGCATTGAATCACCACTGTCATTCTATTTTGATAGCTATGCTAAGGAACTATGTTATAAAATTTCAACATGAAATTTTATAACTGTACATATATTTTATGAACTTATAAACATAAATAATATGGGTGCCAGACATTGGCTGATGTGATGAATTTTTGACCAGGCTATGAATCCAGTGTGCCCCTATGTGATCCAGAACCTACAAAGAAAAGAGAGATGGGGTTAGATCAAAAAGATCTAAGAAATGAATGACATCCTATTACTACTGATCCTCATCTACAATTATGCATGTGCATAGTCAAGCCATACACTTCTAAAAGAAAAATGGGGAGTACCGCATAGTGAATATCAACAGCAAAACAAATAAAGAGAGATCAAACACTTCACACAATGCCTTGAAGGTAATAGCAACAATGCCCTAGCTCTCAAAGCTTGTGGTTCATTAAGCATTCCAAATAAAAAGATGTAAATGAATGTCAATATTAAACAATGAACTCATAAACAATGCATGATGCCTAGCTTGTAGCCCGCGAATCATCAAGACATTTCCTTATGAAATGATCATAAACGGGGAGTACCACATAGTGAATATCAACAACAAAACAAATAAAGAGAGATCAAACACTTCACACAATGCCTTGAAGGTAATAGCAACGATGCCCTAGCTCTCAAAGCTCGCGGGTCATCAAGCATTCCATATGCAAAGATGTAAACAATGCCAGTATTAAACAATGAGCTAATAAACAATGCATGATGCCCTAGCCTGCAGCCCACGAACCATCAAGACATTTCCTCATGAAATGATCATAAAAAGGGAATACCACATAGTGAATATCAACAACAAAACAAATAAAGAGAGATCAAACACTTCACACAATTCCAGCTTGAAGGTAATAGCGATGATGCCCTAGCTCTCAAAGTTCACGGGTCATCAAGCATTCCAAATGCAAAGATGTAAACAATTACAGTATTAACATTCATATTGTGTCATTAAATCAACAAATGCCATCAAAATGAAATTGAGTTAATGAGAAGACAAAGCTCGAATGCCTACCTCAAGTCATGGGTGCCATATACCAAGATGCCAATCAGCTTCCACAGTATGCCCTCTTTGCGCATGACGGTATGCGATCACGCTAAATTAGAAATGAGCCTTCCTTCTTCTTTTTTGTTTATAATCACGCGGGTGTCGCAATTATGACTGTACCATCGCTACTATGATAGCGTCAGGGGCACTTGGAAAAAAAACACAAAAATCATATACAAATGGTGGTGCCGTCGCAAATTGGGGTCAAAATTTGACCCCAAATGTTGTAGTGTATAGTTTTAAATCCAATATATCTAAGAAGAAAAAATGGTTTGAGTCAAGGAAGGAATCTAATAGTTGCTAGATGCTACAATATCTAAATATATTGAGGAATAATTCTAAAGAATGGCTACACCTCCTAACACATCTTTGACAAGAATAAAAGAGAACTTCTATATTGGCTATTTACTGAGCACTTTTTACCCATGTTATTGAGATATTTTAAACACTTGAAGGATTTTTATACAATGGTTTTAAGTAAACAACTAATGCTTGATTAAGAACCATTTGTTAGGGGCATTTATTCCCCTAATATTTCATGAAAGGGTTATCTTTGTTCCTGAGGAGAGTTGGATATTCACCTCAATCTTAATGATTTTCATATTGTTGAGTGAATTCTAACATTGATTTCCTATTAAGTATCAATATGCTTATTCTTTCTTACTCTTCTTATTTTTTGGGGAGCGGGTCTTGTTTTCAATTCTTCCATATTGGGAGATTGAGATCTTTTCAATCATAAACTCATCTTCACTTTCATGTAAGGTTTCATTTAAAATTTATTCAGATAGTTAATTCCTTTCTTTTTAAGGATATCATCTCCTACTTCCATAATCTTTTTAGGGTCTGAGTCAAGCAGCACAAGTTTGTCTAAGTTTTATTGAGGATATCCTTCTTGAGAGGGGATTGATCAAAGATTAAATGTAAGATGGGTTTAAGGCAGAGGGGCAAAGCATCAACACTCAAATTTAAACTTGGATGGGGGAAGATTAGGAAAGATTCAATAAGGGGGTAGGAACATCCATATGTGCTAGAGCAGTAGAAGCAACAACAGGTTGAACTAAAAGAAGAAAACAAAGTGGATCCGCACAAATCAAAACTTGAGGATTATGAGCCTTGAGAGTGCAATAAGTAGAGTTTTTACCATAGTTGTTCAACAAATAGTGCAATAAGGGTCTAGGCCTAGACAATAAAGACATGTTGAACCCATGAGCCAAAAATTGAAACAACAAAGACAAAACTCGATCTGCCTCTTGAGATATCTATCAAGATACAAAGAAAAACATATTTATCTAGGTTGTTAAAAGAGGGAAGATTCGGGTGTAGAAACATACACAAAGAATCACCCATAACTTCTAGGATTTTGGGATCTTTGGATTCCAGTAAGAGGTTCTTCACAAGGACCCAACAAGGGGTAAAGGTCACTCTAATAGTCGAAGGGTTAAAGATGGGGTACCCACGGTTGTAAATAAAGGTCAAAACCGTTAAAAAATCAATAATCCTACTTAACAGTGTAGTCTATAATTTCTTAAAAGAAAAAGACAACAACAAAGAATACTTTTTAACATTTTTATTCATATTTCATCAACCATAGACTATAATTACTATTCTTAAATTGTGTTCAATTTAATAGATTAAAATAAAATTTAATCAATAAAAAGAGACTAATTAGTTGACATTTTTAGCAAATATGAGATCTCAATAATTGTTTATTTAGACTTCTAAGTACAAAACAAAAAAAAAACTAAAAAAAACCTTTAAGAATATTGTCCTTGCCTTATTGATTTGGATGGCGATTTTCATTCTCCATTTAACAAATTCTATGAAAGCTGTCAACTCGTGGGTCCTGAAATCTTATGATAGAAAGTATTCTTCTTATCAAAATCATATTGGAGAATCCTTTCAGTGTGGACATGTGGCATTTGCAGGTTTTCACATAAACATAATAATCTTCCCTTTCAAGTAGATATTATTGTTCCTATTCTCCTCAAATGTCCTTTTATGCTTTTGCCCACCCACTCACATTCTAAAACCAGTCATAGAGAAGGCATCAAAAAATTCTTTTCCTGTACACTGGTCAAAGAAGAAGGTGCTTTGGTTGTTTTTGTTAGTCTTACGTACAATTATTGTAACTCTTTTACGTTAACTATTCTCCTCTTCTTATGAAGATATTGGACGCCATGAAATTCATATAAAGCAGGCCAATCCAATTTACTTGTTCATTTCGGATTGAATATGGTAGAAGTGAGCAGAGAAAACCAGATTGAATATGGTAGAAGTGGGCAGAGAAAGCCAGATTGGACTGTGCAAATTGCAGAGGCTATATCAGATAATAATTCAGGCATACAATTGCTGTTGTGGACGTAATATAAGTACTGTGAAGGAGAAGAAGAAAAATAAAAAGAGAATGATAGCTTGGCACTCTTTTCATATCCAAAACTTGCAGGTAATTGTGAACGATAATCATAACAACTAATGGTATGATTAGATCATTGAAGATATTGCAGAACCCATATCTTTGATCTTTGTATATAATTGAATTAATAAGAAATATGTATTATTTCTCAGTGGAAAGTTGTTTGTATAACACTGTCTCAATAAGTTTTTCAAATATTAGAATTATTTTTTATAAATAAGTTTGAAATCAAAATTATCCCATATTAAAAATAAGGAGTTATTTATCGTATTTGTTTGGATAATATTATCTTTTAATTGAGGTTGAGAGGAGGTATATTATCATAAGAGGTGGAATATAATGGCATGGCTGTATTTATAAAAATTCGTAGAGAACAAATGTTGTATAAATAAGTTATAAATCAAAATATATGTGATTTTAAAAAAATGAGTTATTTATTAGTTATTACTTGTTTGTATAATATTGTTTTTTAATTAATGTCGAGAGGTATTTTATAGTGGCAATAAGGGGTGGAGTGTGGTGGTAGGAGTGTGTTTCCAAAAGCATCTTAGTCTTTCACTTTAAATTTGGCACTACACATCAAAATATTAATATGTGATCTAGAATAAATACAATATTTTCAAAATAGCTCCAAATCAAGGCTTTTTATACATAGACGTAATTTAAAAAAAATGTAAATACAATAAAATTATTATAGCATTAAAATAAAATATGTAAATAAAATGACTTCAAATTTGTCTAGATGTTTTTAGATAGATATATATTTAAGATATCTATAAAGTATTCTATAATTATGGATTAAACTTTTTTTTAAATGGTATATGAAATTTTATATAAATAATTAATAATGAAAATGTATATATAAATTAAATCAACAAAAAATAGTTATTACTTAGTACTTTAAAAAAACTTTTTAAAAGAATTTTTTTTAATAAAATAACTTGAAAAAAAAAGAATACAATAAGAAATATTTTAGATTGAATATTTGACAATGTAGTCCAGAATAATAAGTCAAATATCCAAGAGCCTCCAACAAAAATACAATTTGTAATATGTTGATCATAAAGTAAGCACTAGCTCATATATCTACCATACTTGTGCCACCTAGATTGACTTAACTACCTATATAAGACTATATAAAAATGATTATAAAACTTAATTAAGGGATGTTCTTACCACAATTTAGCTTTAGATGTCCCAATATAACTAATGGAATGACGGTATAGCATGCCCCCATTCAAATAAGTGTTGTCGTCAACAATGATCAACAATGGATGCTTTTGTAAAAAAAAAAAAATTCCTATGTAGCATCTTTAGCTAAAGAATTTTTTTCATTTGAACAAATATTCTATGATTACCATCACTTGTAGTCTCTTAATGCATGTTTGGATAATTCCTTTTGGTTCCAAAATTATTCTACCCTCCCCATGAAGATCTAGTAAATCAATCTAGATTGAAATTCTTTGTACCATAAGGTTTGTACTTCAAGAATGAAACATGACAACCCTTTTCTTATAAGGACCATTATACTTAGGAGCAATATTTTCATCCTTTTATTACTTTAGTGGCACTTAATAATATGATTATAATTGGACAAGGAGCCAATCCCCTACTTCAAAATTCCATTCACAATGATGTTGATTATCTTGTTCCATTTTATTCTTTGTCATTGTCAAGTTCTCCCTCAAACTCACAAGTGTCCCTTGTTACATCTAGATGTGTTCTTTAATTGTCCATAAATGTAAATTTGTGTATATAATAATAGTTGATTGATAGTGAATAATGCCTGGATAGTGAAAAAAGAGAAACAATGAAGTATGGAAAAATATATTGTACCCCCATTCTACTAGTGGAAATCCTTGCACCATCTCTCTTATTTATATAAATAAAAATGTCAAAGATAACCCTCCAAGGACTTCATGATCACATTAAGTCTATTTATTTGATCAGGAATAATATGATCAACTATTTGAAAGTTTATTATTAAAGCATGAAAATAAATTAGTCTACAAACTACTTGTAAATATAGAAACGCGACTATTGATTATGAATTTTTGGGTCCCATGTAATTTATGAATAATATCCATATAAAGGTTGTTACAAAGCTTTGTACATCTAGGAGTGATAAAGCACAAACATGTGTATTTTTGGCGAGTTTATCTACAACAAATATCATGACAATATTTCCTTCAAAAATAGGAAGACCTAAATACCTCTTCATAAAGTTCTATCTTAGAATAGATGGGGGTTATAGAAGACATGAATTCCTTTCTTATATCACATTATGTGTTCTTCTATACTATTTTTAACATCCCATTTGGAACCATCCCCAAAGCTATATTGATTGATTCTATGACAAGTCTTTAATAATATTTGAATTTCCACCTACTAAATAAGTATATCGATATACAAAAATCATAAAATTAAGGTTTGAGTTTTAACATAGAAATATTCGTGTACCGTATGCTATTTCCTTTCCACATAAACTTGTTTGATACACTCAAATCTTGTTGTATTTTTCTCAATGAGAGTTTGAGTATTTGTGTCCTTCTCCCACTCTTCTTATACCTCATTTACTCAATATTCCCTTAATATGTAAATGATAGTCAACAGTGACTCTATAGGTCCATCTCTCCTAGATAGAGCATAAGTCACATCATTATTTTTTCATTTATTATGTATGATCTAAAGTTCATGTATCCTACATATTTTGGCCCATTTTTGTTGATATTCAAATGAAAATACCTACTTTAATGATTTTTTGGGACTATCATGATCTATGGTTACCTTAAAGTGTCTTTATATGAGATAAGGGCTACATTGTTTGACTACATCTAAGATATACACATTTTTATTCATTTAAACTAGCTTCAACAAAATCTTACCTTTGACATGGTCATCCTTAAATGGTATGGGTCTTCCTTACTGCATAATTAATGCTCATATACCATATCATGAAGCATCATAATCTATAATTAACAATTTATAAAGATCTAGGGTAGCTAAAACTAGATTTATGCACATGGATTATTTTAGCTTCTCAAATGCCTTGGTAGCTATTTCATTCCACTAGAAAGAATATATCTTTAAAAAGAGCCTGTGAATCATTTATGCTACCATAATTATTTAAAATCAATGATAATAGTTCGTAAATCCTAAGAACCTCCATAGGTTCTTAACGGTCTTAGGAATTTTTCATTCAATTATGTCCTTGATCTTGTAAGAATTCACCATGAATATCTTATGTGTAAAAATATGCCCTAGGTACTCCACTTGTTTTACTCTAAAAGCATACTTGGATAGCTTAGCATAACTCTTAAAATTTTCAAGTGTGTCTAAAAATTAATTCACATGTTGTAAGTGTTCATCTCAAGTTTTTCCATTGTAATGGTTTAAATTTTCACCCTTGTGTAAATTACCATTTAGCATTACCCTCACTTTAGCCTAAGATTCAAACATCCACGACATTCTCCTACACCCACTCATTGTTCCTTCTCACCACCGTTTAGGAATCTTGGCGACGTGACCTGACAGGCACAAGACACATGCACGTTGTGGAGACATTCACACGACACGCACTCACCCGTGAATGTGCAGATATGTAGAGTGTCATTGAGGCATTACAAACTACCACCTTGCAGTTGGAACACCTGAATCCATTGCCCACTGATGCGAAATTTGTCTCTACTTGCAGATAACCTCATTTTTTAAGCTTTATTGGGTCTTCTGGATGTTCAACACTTATCTTTCTCATTACATACTTCATCTACACATCTTTTTCATGGTATCTTAGAGTATCTCCATTGCATTCAATAGCTTGCACCACCATTGTTTAAGTGTCTCCGTCACTGAGCTTCCATGGCCTTATAGGGAGTCTCTCTCTTCTTTTCTCTTTTTTGGTGTATTTGATAGCATATCAAATATTCTTTATCTACTCCTATTTCCATTATTGTATATCTTTTTTCTCTAGTTATCTATCACAATTTTTGTATTTACTCAGTTTTTTTGGAGCTGTAAACACCAAAGCAAGGACTTGACTGAGGCAGATCTTTAAACATCCCCAACATTTCTCTCATCTCCATGTGTGTATTTTTTATGAAAGAAAAGAAATTTTGGAGTGTCAACTTTATCAACCATCAAATCTAGTGTCATCTCTCGCTTTCTCTTTTTGTCTTCTATCTCATAATATAATCATACTTGTTTATATTTTTCCATCGTAATCATTTCCCTATTATTATTTTAGTATTTTATCATTCTCCTTATTTTTTGGGTCATCTCTGTACTATGTTCCTACGGGACGTATGTGCATTGTATTGGCATTCCATACCTATAGTGTCATCCTTGACTCACGCGTGTGTTGGAGACAGTGAGCTTACAAAACTCGGTGTTTATTCTTCATAGTTAGTTCTTTCATCTCAAATAATTAAAACATTTTTTATTTGTTAGTATCTTTGGGTTATTTATGTTTTCTTCAAAGTAAGAACTTAAGTTTATTTATAACTCTCTCAAACACACATCATATTTGACCCCCCTAACTTTGAACACTAGTAAAAGTGAGGTGACGCAAGGAAAGGTCCATCCCTTGAGATTTTAATCGATATCTAGGCCAGTGTAATTTTTTATTCTCCACATTTTGGTGTACTTGACATGAAAAAGAAACATATTTATCAAATAATTCTATTCCAGTGACAGTCTCATCATGGAAATGGTGACTATCACTCTAATTTCCCCGCCTGTCTAGAGGGTTCCCGAAATGACTATTGCATTCACCCCTCTAGATTACATGTATAGAGGAGAACCTTTCCCCCTCTATGTCATGATCTTTATCAATGGTTTCTCTACCAAAGGTTTCATGTTTGACCTTACTTTTTGAGTTGATTTAATCACAAAGGAGATCCTCTTTGTTAACGATCTAAATCAAAGAAAATATGATGAGTGTCATGTCACCATTAGGATGCATGACAGGATTTACCTTTCCCCTTTAGGGTACACCACTTTTACAATCTATATAGGACCCAAATCCTTTTTCTTGACATTTTTAGTGGTGCTTGAATTGGACCTCTTCAGGGTTAGACTAGGTATCTCATGGTTAACCTCTACGAGAGTCGTCCCGTCTGTAATTCATAAATGCCTGAAGTTTCCTCATGAATGGAATATTCATATCATCTAGGATACTGAATATCATCCTTTGGTTCCCTTTGGGGGCTTATTTCTCAACCATTTTTGGCCTACTTTGATAGGCCCTCTCTACTCTTGGCAAGATGTGACATTTCTTGCTTATAAAAAATACAAAGTCAGAGAACTTAATCTAAAATTTATAGCACCTTTCCCCGCTCAACCCTCTCATAAGGCTTGGCATGCTTCATCTTTTGTCCCTTCTTTGACAGGGGCTCAAGGAAATTGTGTTCCCTATGGGAAGCCTCCTTGCCCACTCATGTCATGCAACCTCCAGCAGTGCCTTCTACTCCTACATCCACATCTAATATGAATAAAGGAAAGGAACCCATGCTACCAAAATTCAATGTGTGGATGCCCTTTCCAATCCCAATCATTATGGACATACCTCTGCCTACCATTATGGAAAGCGTAAGATGTCTCCAAATACTACACCATCTCCTTTGGCACCTTCTCCTCAACCTTTGAGGGCATCCTTTATTCCTCTCACTCCTTGATAGGAAAAGAGAGGAAGGGTGCTTGTGACTAAGCCAGTAGTACCTACATTGGCTCCACCTCCTACTCCACTGGTAGGGCCATCTCCTTTTCTAGTGGCATCATCAATGACCACCCATATGGAGCAAGATGGTGCTACACCCTCACAAGCTTTTGAGTTGGGCCCACATATGCGTCAGAACCAACTTGCACGTGAGAATAAGCATTTTCAACAATAGAGGGATTTGTCATGCGAGGTCATTGTAAGGGTGGAGAGTGTAGCTTTTTATCTTGTGTATATTGTTTCTTCAGTCTTCACGTATAGCTATGCTCTCGCTTTAGTTGTCGTTGTTCTAGCTTCCCACTCTACAACCACCTTTGTCACGCTTGCCCCTGCACATAAGTAACAATCAAATTCCTCCCCCTCCCAAAAGGGTATAGGTGTTCATATCCCCTTTAGAGGATCTGTCATTAATCACCACTATGTCATATATCTCGCCATTCCTTGAGTCTATGAATATGTTTCACAATCAAGTAGTAACTAGTGCAGTAATATCTACCCAGCCTACACCTGCCCCATCTTAGGACCAGCATGCCAAGTTCCTTAATATCCTAAACAATTCTATAGTTGATAAGAGGTCTTCTCCTCAGTATTTCAAGAGAAATTTTGAGTAGGGCCCTGTCATGGAGTTTAGGCATCTTAAATCTTCTATGCCAAACCCTCTTTCTATTTCCATCCTTGCAGTAGAGAAAGGTTTGACTTCTCTCAAGTTCATATCCGCCCCTTTTGCAGAGGTCGATGGGGATTCTTCTTCATTTTTACCTCCTCATGGTCCCTTTACAATCTATGAGGATTTTATTTTTTATTAATTGGATGATATTCCAGTGTTGATGGTGATCTTCACATGATCCCTCTCACTCACCATAGTTGAGTTACTGGATGATAATATTGAGTTTGTTTCATCCTTGTCTCTTACTACTAGAAGGGTGCCTGGGGCTGTCATCATGGTTGTGCAATTTCAATCTTGACCTCCCTCCCCATTGGGAGGATGATGATCTGTTGATGGATGATTTGTGAGGGTAGTACATACTTCTACATCTTTAGATTAGAGAGTGTTTTATTTTTTTCCCTAGTTCCTTTCTTTTAGCATTGTTCCCTCCTAGAGGACCCTTGTACTCTATTGGAGGTTTTCTATTTTGTACCTTCTTTTATTATTCATCTTGTTCTTATATCTATTGTATTTTTTATTTTTGACATTTGCGGACGATGGAAAGTGTTGGGGGAATTTACGCACTCCTTCCATGTTGACCAAATTTTTTAAAAAAAATTACTTTGTCTTCATGTGTTATTCTTCATATTCGAATCATGGTTGGCAGTGATGAAATATCTCCTAAGATCATGTGTACCTTGTTATTCTGGGTTAAGACACCAATTCATTGGATCCCCCTGTCTCTATAAAAATGTTGTGGAAATCATATGTCACTTGCCAGGAAGTGACATTCCATGGTAACATATCAAATGTTGAAATGCCAAAATGTCTCTTCTCTCGTTAGAATGCCTTATACTCCCCTTTGTGCAACATAGTCCATTGCAAGGGGGGTTGTTTTATCTATATGTTTGATTTTGATTTTATCTAACAATCATTGTGTCTCTACACCATAGGTTTTTCTAACAATTTTTTTAACCAAAATGTGGAGAAGGAAAAATTACACTGACCTAGAGACTGATTCAAGTCTCAAGGGATGGACCTTCCCTTGCACCACCTCATTACCACTAGTCCGTGGAGATAGGGGGGTCAAATATGATGTCTGTTTGAGAGAGTTCTAAATAAATTAAAGTGCTTACCATGAAGAAAACATAAATAACCCAAAAGATACTAAAAGATAAAAACATTTTAATTATTTGAGATGAAATAACTAACTATGAAGAACAAACATTGGTCTTTGTAATCTCATTGTCTTGGACACATATGCAATTTGAGGATGACAACGCGGGTACAGGACACCAGTGCAATGCACATGTGTCCCATACAGACATAGTACGAAGATGACCTAGAAAACAAGGAAAATGATAAAGTTCTAAACTAATAATAGGGAAATAACTACAATGGAAAAATGTAAACAACAAGTACGATAATATTATGAGATAAAAGATGAAAAGAGAAAGAGAGAGATGACACTAGATTCGACGGTTGATAAAGTTGACACTCCAAACTTTTTTTTCTTCCATGAAATATATAGACATGAAGACGGGAGAAATGTTGGGGCTATTTGGAGAATTGCCTCATTCAAGTCCATGCTTTGGTGTTTCCACCTCCACAACAGTTGAGTAGACACAAAAATGATGCTAGATAACCAGAGACAAAAGATATGCAATAATAGAAATAGAGGTAGATAAAGAATATTTGATATGTTATCGAATACACCAAAAAGAGCAAAGCAGAGAGAGACTCCCTTCAAGATTGTTGAAGCTTAGTGATGGAAATGCTAAAACAAAGGTGGTTCAAGCTATTTAATATAATGGAGATACTTTTAGATACCATGAACAAGTTGTGTAGATGAATTCTGTAATGAAAAAGATAAGTGTTGAGCATCTAGAAGTACCAATTAATCTTGAAAATTGAGGTTGTATGCAAGTAGAGTTAAATATCATGTTGATGGGAAGTGAATTTGGGCATTAAAATTGTAGGGTGGTAGTTTGTAACACCTCAAAAATACTCTAGATATCTATAGATTTGCGGATGAGTTTGCATTGCACAGATGTCTACCCCTGTGTGCACATGTCCTATACCTATCAGGCTACATGAACAATATTTTGAAGTGAGTGGTGAGAAGGCACGACGAGTGAGTGCGGGAAGATGATGTGGATTTTTTAATCTTAGGCTAAGGTGAGGGTAATGTTAAATAGAAATTATACAAGGGCGCAAATTTAATCCATTACAACTATGTATTAAAATATCATGAAAAATAACAAAATCATTTTCCACAAAAATTTATTGAAGATAAAATTTATCAAAGTTTTTGAATATAGATGTTTCATTTGTGAGGCCAAATGACATCGTAAAACATCTAGTGCAACTCTCATGTGTTAAAAAATATTTTTTTTAATAAATCTTCATCTTTAATTCTAATTTGATAATAAGAAAAGTGGAGATTGAATTTCTTTAAATAAACACAAAAATAATCTCATCAAATAAATTATCAACTACTCAAATGAAAAAAAATATTTTATGGTGTACATGTTGAGCTCTCTATAATTAGGGGATATTTTCCAAGTTTAATATTTTTTGCACAAGATTACTACTAGAGAGGAATAATAATTCTAACTATGTATGATAATACTTTCTTCTAGTACCTCTAAAACCATCTTCTCAAGTTCATATTTTTGTACACATAAGGGAACATGTAGGAATCAAAGTTGGATGGTTGACCCCCTAGTACTAGTTGAATGTCATGATCATGATATATTTTAGGAGTAAATAATTTCAAAATATCTCCAAAAACTATTGGGTGATTATCTATAATTCCATAAATAGATCTTTTTGTGTTTGACCATTTACTAATAAATTGCTAATGAAAATAACTAGATCATGATGATATCAACCTCCTTTAGGAATATTTTTAACTTGATGAGAGCTTACCATGTATGAAATATTTGTGTAACCCTCTCAATGTGACTATCCTCCCTTATAAGTGAAAATGCATAAGCTCCCAAAATTTCATCTTATATTTCTCCAATTGTAGTATGCCACTATGTTCTCAACATAATATGTGATTTAACAATGGAGATTCCACAGATTATAAAATCAATTTGGTCCATGGTCAAACTAATGTTAAGGTATCTCTCCAAGTTGTATATTGTATCCCCATCTTTAATCAAGACCTAAATTCAAGAGGTGGATAGATAAAAACAATTCAAATGAGTAGTTAACTTCTTGTCAATGAAGTAGTGAGTACTTCCGAAGTCTATTAATAGTGGGTGAAACCGTAATTGTGGGTTACATACCTATGGATGAACAAAAATTAACATTTTGAACTTGGAGAGAGATCATAAGTTTAAAGAACCTTTATTTGAGTATTTTTCTTTGAACCAAGGTACCTTCATTGGAAATCATGGCATAAAATACCTTCGTTCGATGGTGGGCCTTCATTCGAATCATGAAAACATTTGAACAAAGGTAATTTCAAAAAATGAGAAAAATGACCTTCAAATGAAGGTCCCTTTTAATTCCTTTTATAAAAGCTAACAAAAAAGGAATTTAATTGGCATTCTCTAATTAATTAGGAAACCCATTATATTGAGAGTCTATGAGTGTCAATTCTAGAAATTTTATGACAAGAAATGTGTAGTTAGGTATCTCTTGATTCCTTATTTACCTTATTTTTACCCTTTAATATTGTTTCTTCCTCTTCATATTCCTTACTTGGCCCTTCAATTTATAACACTTTATTTTTAGTATATTTCTGTCCTCAACTATAATTGAAATCATAATTGATGTTTTACATGCATGCTCAATTGCTAAGTTTTTGCACTTCTTCCCCTTTCTCGTGTTTTGATGTATATGGGAGTTACCCCCTTGGTACCCTAGCATTTATCAATAATAATAATAATAAACTTTTCCCTCTTCTTTTTTTTGTAAATTCAATATAATAGGCCAAGGAAAGGAATTTATAGGAGTTACCATATCTCTTATATTTGGATAACACTTCCATATATTGGCCAAAAAAATTTCCTCTACATGCCTTTCCATAATCATTATTAGGAACACAAAATTTGGAAGGAACATGCATATCTCATTTTTTATGTGATCTTTAAAACCTACTAAAATAATTCCTTCAAAATTTCATCTGTAACATGCTCAAATCTTAATGAAATTTTAGAACTATTGAGTATAGTCCTTGAATATACCTATTTGCTTTAACTTATTTAGTTGGTTGAAGTGGATATCCAAGATATTCTTACCATGATGTATAGTGCACTCATCTTATAAAATGTACCATTTGTGTAATATCATATGCTACATTTAGGGTAAATAATTTTAATAGGATTTAAAATATTTAAATTGGAACCATATGTATACCCCAAAGCATTGAGATTACCTGCAAAAATATAAGCTTATTAAACCAAGTATATATAATTAACAATTTCATGTCACAGTACTGTCCACCCCTAAATATACTTTAGACTCCTTTATTTAATCTCTGATATTAAAAAAATGAAAAAATAAATAAAAAATAAACCATGTTCAACTATTTCCAACCCAAAAAGTATAGTTTCCTCATTACAATTGCTTAAACAATAGTAACTTACTATATTTGACAATTAGGAGCACTTTACAAATAATTACTATCTTAGTCGTATAAGGTAAAATTGTAGTCTTCTAAAATATAAAATTTTTTTATTGGGTAATTACATAACCTAAAAAGGACATAATGATTAAATAATATTTAAATCACATATCATTAATCTAAGGCAACTAAACTATTAAATTTTACAGTACTCTAGTATCATAATGTTGGAAATTAAATAAACAAAAACTTACATTCACAACAACTATAAGTGTTGCATGAATTTGTTGTCACCTTTATTATCCGCCATAAAATATCATGTCTAAAGTGGTAGATGGAAAAGAGTAAATATGAAATGGTGAGAATTCTTGCAAAAATTTAAAGTTCTAATAAGGTGAGAAGTGGAAGAGAGGGATGATTGAAATGTGCAAAATTAGACGTAGATATGAATGTTCCAAACAAAGATAGAGATAGAAGCATACTTGAGAAGAGAGGAATACTAGGGTGCTTAACTCCACCACTCCAACCATTTACATAATCTCAAGATTTTACATGCCTTCCCACTTATGATTCATTGCTAAATTTCTAAAATAATAACTAGATGAAAGAAAGAAACACACATAAAAAATGGTATCATAAAATTACGAGAGTAAAGAATTGGGCATTTTAATCCATTACATGAGTTACATGGAAAAGGGACTAAACAAATCTAAATTAACTATACTTCCTTTTTTCTATGGATTTCCTTCATTATGCATCCCTTTCAACCCCACTTCTCAACTTCTCTTATATCTCCAGACTTTCAAAGTTTTATTTCCCTCCTTGTACTATCTCCAAATGAATTGATCACCCTAATCCTTGTGTTATTGAATGTCCTTAAGTTCTAACTTTCGTTGTATAATTCACTACTATAATTTTCTTTACCAACATACCTAAAGGATGTTTAATATCCCAAAACCTTAAATCCTACCATTTTAATATACTTCAAGTTTTTGTGGGCCTTCCTTCATCGCTCTAGTATTATAAATGTGACATCCTTAATCCTTAATCTTTATCAATATTAGATATTCCAACACTTTGATCTCCACTTATTCTCACATCAAGTATTATAATGCCTTTGTCCATGCTCCTAAAATTTATTTCTCTTGATATATATCATCCCTTCCTCATTATCCCACCATTTATCCTTCTCAATTTATAATTGTTTTTGCTTCCTTTCTCTAAAACTTCCATTTACAACTTAAAAACTAATAATGCTATTTTACCAACTAAGAAATATGTTAATGACATCTTGCCTTCTTATTCCTTTGTCCCACTTCTAAATGTGTCCTTCAACATGTAAAGCCCTAGTCCCTCTTGAAAATGCATCCTATAGCATGTGTATCCCTAGACCATCATTTTGTCTTACAAATACACCCTTCAAAATGAAATTTCCAATATCCCCATTATTTAAAATTGTAATATAGAACATGGTGATCAATGGTAGACCACCAAGTTCTAAATTCATTAGAATACAAAACCCTCAACAAAGTGAATCCGATTAGCACAACCAAAAGAGTAAGGGTGCAAATTCACGATCCACACAATGTGGGATTTTTGTGATTCCTTATGATAGGGATGACACTGATATGTAAATCTGATATGTAAATGTAATGACTGATTAAATAAATGTAAATATGAACAATGAAAGTAAATGCAAGAGGAAAAAGAAAGGGAGAACTCACCTTGAAACTAGGAGAGAACAAGTGAATTTCAAATCTGGGTTTGACTGTCGCAAAACTGTGAAAAACATAAATGGTTCACGATCTAGAACATTGAGACCTGTAGATTTTGGCTATGAAAAATGTAGATTCCTAGGACAATTCTGACTCAAGTTGGCCTTGTCCAAGAAATTTTACCTTGTCCTGAAGGTACAAAAACTGGTGAATTATGTAGCAGACATGTCACTAATTCTGAGACTGAAAATCCAGATCCGAAACTTCGCCACCTATTCCTGCACACAAAAAAGAAGGGGAAATTGTTGTGGGAAGGGGATTGCCTTGGTCAAGCCCGTTTATAGGAATTAACCTTGAAATGAAATAAATTTAATTGATAAAATGCTAACATGTAGCAGATATTAGCTCTAAACAATAGAGTATAACATACCATGTAGATGCAATTGTCTCTAAATATGTGATCAAGAATGTTGATGCAATAGCTTTGACTCAATATAAAAACAAAAAGGAAATCATGCAAGACAAAACATCATGTAGTAGATTTTGTAATTTGCCTCAATTTTGAATTGAAGAAGAGAAAGAAGGGGAAGACTTGATGTAAGGATGTAGATATCCTTCCTTGAATGCAAACTCCTTTGCCTGACCTCCAATGGGGGAAAAGAAGATATATCTATGGAAGGAGATGCCTTGAATGCATGATGGAATGATGGAATTAAGACTTGAGATGCTTGAATGGATTCCTTGCACTTGAATGCTTGATGGGCTTGAATACGTGATAAAGGATGCCTTCAATGGATGTTTTCTTACACTTGATTGCCTTGGACGCATAGTAAATTTCTTGATAATGCTTTCATGAAGATGAGATATAAAATGAGATAAATAGGTCTCCTTTTATGCACATTTTGGGGCTCATATTTCACAAGGTCTACCCCAATCAATCACCTAGGAGAAACAACCCTACATAGGACCCGATGACCACTAAATAAAAAATCCCTAGGACAAGGCTAACCTAAGTCAGCCTAGTCTAGGACAAGGCTGACCCAAGTCGACCTTGTCAAGGCAGACTCTTTTAAATTTAGCCTAGGATCGAGGGTTGTGTGCTACGAGGGGGATCTAAAATCCTTAGTTTATTGGGAAATTAGGGCAAATCCTAAGATATAAAATGCGTGTAAAAGGACCTAGGAAGGAAATGAATCATTCATGGAAGAAGAAAAAAAAGGAAGATATACATAGATATTAGAGCCAACCTCAATTTTGAAGAAGGGGGAGGACCTATATCTAAATTAATTATGTATTTAGGTACAATATGATGTCCAACACATTAAAGTAGGCTCAAAATGGTCCCAAAATGAGCACAAATCAAGTGCTCACTTTTGAGGATGGTACATTTAGGCCCCACTTTAGAGAGATTGTAAGACAAATTTGTGCTCATGGTAGAGAGAGAGAGAGAGAGAGAGAGAGAGAGAGAGAGAGAGAGAGAGAGAGAGAACAACACCAAGTTTAAGGATGCAAGCCCCAAAACANGGGAGAGAGAGAGAGAGAGAGAGAGAGAGAGAGAGAGAGAGAGAGAGAGAGAGAGAACAACACCAAGTTTAAGGATGCAAGCCCCAAAACAAAGGATCTTAACTCCAAATCTATGCACAAGGGAATGAAAACAAAGAAAAACAAAAGGAAAATCAAATACAAAAGACACATAAGGGGTTAGTAATAATAAACAAAAACTCCAAATCAACTAGTGAAAGAGACCCCGATCGAAAATGTCCCATCCACTAATATCATGTTTGGAAAGCTATTGCAAGAGCACAAGTGATCATATAGGAAGAAATCGAGCATTGCCAAAGATGATACAAACTCCATGGTATAACCTACTAGCATAACCATGAGAGCAAAGATAGAGAGGGGGAGAGAAAGGAGAATTGATATTCTTGCAAATTGTGTTATGCTAGTCAACTCTTACCTTGAGATATTTTTGGCACATAGCGGCTTTATTTTGTGCATGGGTCAGATTTGTGGGGATTAGTCTTATGGAAACCATCATCTCCATGTGGATCCATATCTAGGAATTAGTCTTATGGAAATTCCATATGAATCCATGTTCAAGGATTAGACTTTATGGAACTTTTGTATGAATCATTTTCTAGGGATTAGCCTTAGAAATTTTGTAAGAATTCATGTTTAAGGATTAGTCTTTATATAAATTTCCATGTGAATTTGTGTTTTGCGATCATTCTATAGATCAAAGAAACAAAAACTGCATGTAATGTACAAGGAAGGCTGTATATATGCCCCCTCCTTATGATGGAAACATAGGAGCCATCATAAGGAAGAGAATCAATGATACCTACTTATAATAAAAGGATATCCTTAAATCAACAATGTATGCCATGAACTTAGCTAAGAGTGGTCACTCTTATGAGATAAGAAAATAGATAATCATGAAAGGATATTTCTCTTGTGGGAAGAGACCCTTGAAAGGAAGAGATCTTGGCTACAAGACATCTACCTTCAAGAGGAGTTCTTGGACAAAGATATCATCTTCAAGACAAATAGGGGAAGGAGAAAAACAATGCACCCATTTAGCCCCCTATTACCAGGTGAAATAGGGATTCTTGATGAAGGATGAAAAACTTTGAAACACATAGTAAGGTAAAGTGTTTATAATGAACATAGTTTTGCGAATAAATAATAGGTTGTGATCAAGGATGCACACCTCTTGTATAAGAGAGAATCCTAAATCAAAACTAATAATTCTTTATAAGAAAATAATGTCACATGATAAACAAATGCCACTTTACTAAGGAAAGTAGATCCTTAGACAAGAGAGAAAAAAAATTTACAAGCAACCTTGTCCCCTGAGTATGAAGGAAAGAAAAAATACATAATACACCCTTGATGATAGTTACTTCATAATAGATATACAATTCGAAGCAAAATAAGCTGCAAATTAGGGAAGATTTCTAATTTAAAATAAACGTATATATGCGAGAAAATACATCACATATAAAGTAAGAAAGTCATCCAGGAAAGAAATAAAATGATGATATGGATGATTATTAGATGAAAGGAATACCCTTTGAGGCATGAAAAGGATTGTTAAGAAAAGATGTTAGTATCTTGCGTGAAACAAAGTATCTCATGCCAAAAAGGATGAACCATCATAAAATAATACAAAACCATAGAGAGATGAAAAGAAGAGAAGAAGAATGTCACATTATGTCTACTCAGTGGTCAACCCCAATTATACAAGATATACACTTCCAAGTAAGGAAGATATTGTAAGGAGGATACTAATCTCGTGAAGGAGAAAGATCATGTAACAATAATTCCATACATGGGAGAATATCATAGTATAAAAGAGATGATTAACAAAGAGATAATGGATCCTTTGAAATGCGAACAAGATGAGATAGAAAGAATAACCCAATATAAACCCTAAGTGATAGATCTTTTATAATAAGAATGCACTTTCAAGAAAGCATAAGGTTTCAACTCGGGATGTAAATATCCTAAAAAAGAGAAGATCCTTGTGTAAAAAACAAATGTATGCAAGAAAGAATGTCATAATATAAAATATGCAAACTCACAAAGGATATTGGATGTATTGGATAGGAAGAGAAAAAGAGGAGGGACACATTATGCTCCCTTAGTGGTTTTCATTTATAATAGACATGTGTTTTCAAGCAAGCATAAGGTTGCAACTCGGGATGTCAACCTCCTGAAAAAGAGAATATAATTATGTAAAACAAAAAATGCATACGAGAAATAATGTCATCATATGAAAGAAATGTGTCAACAAAGGGAGAAAATGGAGCTTTTGAGATAAATAAGAGAGATAAATAGGACCCTTGACCCCCCAAGTGAGGATACAAGGAAAAATGATTCTTATGTTTCTGACAAATTATGATGCACCTAAAATTTCATCACCCTAAATGACAATGAGCCTACAAAGGATAGGCTTAGAAATGTCACATAGTAAGGAGCAACATAATAGTATTATAGATGCTATTTAGAATGACTGTGAAAAATGTGTCATTCATTGTTACATTTCATTTGAATCATACCACCAATGAATTATTGAATTTTACACTTCAAATTATAACATTCATTAGTCTTATGGTCATGAAATTGATGAAACATACAAATGGAAGAATTGTCTTGTTTGAGTTTTCTATTTTTGCACTTGTTTTTCAAAGGAATAGTAATTAAGCTGGACTTAAGAAGCTAAAAAAAAATAGTCTTTTGTTGTGAGGATAAATGTATAGATTGATTGGGAAAATGAGAAGGTTGGAAATGTAAAGTTTCTTTTGAACAACAATGCTCGTTAGGAAGGTTTGATGTATTAGTAAGATAAGAGGCTCCTCTAGGTGGAATGAGATTGAAATTTAAAGAGGACCAATCAATATCCACACATTCATCAAATGGATTTGTTTGATTCTCAAATTCAAGGGTCTTATTATTTTTATGGAGTGTTGGTGTGAAGTCTAAGGTTCCCCAATCATCATCTTGAAGAGTTGATTGTCCACCTATTTGTATTGGAGAAATAAGTGAAGAAGGAAATGGAGATTGACTAGAGTCAATTTGATTAGGATCCCGTATATATAAGAAATATATCTTCATGAGATTAGTTTGCAACATCATCAATTCAACTTTTAAATCTAAAAATTTAAGCTAATTGAATTGAAAACATCAACAATGAGCATCTCATGGCTCTCTATCTAGGAAAGATAATAGTATGCTCTCAGCTTAAACATCCATTAATGGCAATCCTAGGTTGAGAATTGATTATCTAAATGATGTGATTATGCCCTATTTAGCTCAATTTCACTAAAATGCTTCAATTATGACCACTACATTATGCAAATTCAACAATTCATTCTATGCTCAAGAGACGAATTGCCTATAATAAGGATTCTCAAAATGATAGAATTTAAAGTGGAGATTTGCTCTTAAAATGCATGTTATTTAAATGATTTCCCAAGGGTAGGGGATAGAGTTAAATTTATCATGATTAGAGATGATTTGGGTTAATGGTTTCAAATATTGAGACAAAATGGATGGTCAAGATAGAAAAAGCAAATTGGTTGGTTGAGATAGCAAAGCCTCTTGAGTGATCCATGTGAACTTAATTCCCCATTCTCATTGGTTGAATTGATTTTGTCCCATGTGATGGGTGAGAGTAAATGAGAATTAATTAATTAATGTAATTGATTTGTTTTAGCCATGTGAACCTTGAAAGGGGTTGAATTTAATTTGATTTAACTATACAATGAATTGATTAAAATCAATTGCATAACTATTTGATCATTTGTGTTTAATTATTCAAAGGCTTTAATTATTCAATTAATTCTTGATTTTTGCTTGATTGATCACTTTTCTCTTTTCTTGATTTTTCTTAACCAAAATTAGGTGTCTGCAAATGCCCCACTTTGAATCAATGTGTGAAGCGCGTTGGCTCAGAGAATGTTCAAATGTTTGATGTCATGATATCTGATCTGATCTTTAATGAATGATTTGTTGATACCACTTATTTGATGAAGAATCTGATATGATGCCCTAATGTGAAAAATAACCTGATTGAAATTCCTCACTGATGATGATTTCAAAAATGCCATATTCAAGAAAATAACCATAAAATAGCTATTTACTACAAGCATAATTTCCATATCCCCTTCAATCTGCCAAGAATGACGGATCCAAGCTTCCAGAGTGGACAAAGGAATGCGAATGCCAAGAAACTTATAGATCAGAGCATGTCTACTCCAATATGAGACATCTTCTTCCACCAAATTAGGAGAAATAATCAAAACTGGGCGATCTTGGGTTCTAGGAAGACACCCATTAACCTTCTTCATTTTAGGACCAGCACTCGCATTAAACGTATCTGCTTGTTGTGCATGCATGCTTGAAGAGGACCCATTATGAGCCTTTTCCATGCGAGAAAGCTCCACAACTGATGCCATAGAAATCTCTGCCATGCAAAGATTGAAGCCAGGAAAAAAAACAAAAACCAAAACAGCTGCCAGCAAACATAAAGAATTCCCGCAGACACCAATCAGAATCAAAACCCACTGCAAAAAAATAAAAAACTACCCCGCTGCTGAAACGCTTCCACAAATCCCACGCATGCAAACCTGCAACCAAGCTAGGGCACCTCCATCTCATGAGTTATCCTTTTGCTATTCCCTCCGCGAGTTTACATTTCAATGGATGTTTTAAGTACTTAACTAATAAATCAAAAGTTTTATTGCTATTTTTAATAATTTTACTGACAAAGCAAAAGTTTTATAAAGTGTGTGGGAATGATTTATTCCTCCCCCCTCTCAGTTATTTGACCTGATCATCATAATGGTTTCTCCTTTATGCACTTGTAGTGATGCATGAGAATACATCTTTTGTCAGATATTGAGGACCGTAATATTCCAATATAAATGAGCTTCATAATTCCTTTGGGGAAAATTTCACCCTACCTTGTATTTTTCCAAGCTAGTTGTCCATCTTTAAATGATTTTCTATGAATACCTATTCTTGGTCCATTTCAATACCCTTTTTATTTCCCTTTATTTGAGAAGGACCATAACTTGGCTATTTTTTCTTCACAAGAATTAATAGATATGTAGGATTTGGTTGAAGGTTAGCTCGTCACCTTCTTTTTTTTGGAAGATAATTATTGCTCAAGGTTCTTGGTAATTGACATTCGCCTGAGGCACAAGTTAGAGAGATCTAAAGACATAGATACGCTTGAATTAAAGGTAGCTAATCTTTGAGATATTTAGAGTTCAACAAATTTGGTTGGTAAGTTTTTAGTGGTAGCTCTGTGAGAGACCAAGGAGATTGTGATTGCTAGATTGTGTTAGAGAATTTTCTTCCAAAAACTCAAGAGGGTGGGTGCTCATGTTGTTTAGGAGGGATGATGTCTCCAACGGTGGTGATTTTTGAAGAAAACACACATACACATACACTTATATTGAGAGGGGAGGGGGAGTGAATCTATATAAGATTGAATTTTTCACATTAAAATTTTAGCAATTGTAAGCAATAACTAAAACATCCGCACAAATAATATTTAGAAAATTTGAACACAAGATGCACACACAATTTTATGTGGAAACCCTTGTGGGAAAAAGCCACAAAAAAATATTACAACTTCGTAGGCGCCAACCCATAGGAGACACCAATCCCCTCCACCAAGTGCTAACTCAGCAGGAGACTTCAATCTTTTTGAATAAGGGTTTCCAACCCCTTGAACTCACATAGTAGAAGGCACCAACCTTTGAGAAATAAAGATGATTATAAAATTGTTTGATCTATCCTAGACCCCTTCAAAATATTCAACAAAAACTACTCACAAATCTTTTTTTGACCTTCTACTTTTAACCTCCTACTCTGATCTGCAATATGACCTTCAAAAATTGCTTACGAATCTAAACTATGTCCTCATAAAAGTTTGCACTAATTTTTGTTCAACCTTCACACATACACTCACATAACTTGCATGAATTTTCCCTTAATTTGCCTCAAATTGCTACTCCACTCAGCTTTGAAATGTGATATTCAAAATGAACTCACAAATCTATGCATTTCTGTTCCAATTTTCCTCTTATTTTTCTCTCAAAATATATGATCTTTTGCCCTCATTTTTTTCTCTTAATTGGAAATATGTTCAATGAAGAGATATGCCAAATGTCCACCCAAACATTCTTATTCATATCCTTCACATACCTCTTCCATGGGGGTTTCTCCTTGTGTCTTATTTAATTTGTATTTACCTAAAGTGGGCACACCTCCTTTTGTGGTCATCCGTTGGAGGGTCTAAAAAAACAATTACATTGTTTTGTTGCCTTTAACCAGGTCAACCATAGGATGCGATTCAATCATAAATAAAAGATTATTTATGCATTTTTACTTCAGTCATAAGTGTGCCAGCCATGGGTTAGCCCATGTGACATAATTATGTCATATATTTAAAGGCAATAGATCACAACTCAATCCTTTGACATCAATGACAATTATGCCAACAATTTTCCAATGCCATTTGGCTTGGCCTTCCAAACCTCCTTGGAGAGGGAAAGCCCTGATAAGGTGAGAGCTATCGTGAACAAGGCAAATTCCTCAATTTTTTTATTTTTTGCCTCTATAGGCCTTCTTCTAAATTAAGAACAATAATGTTTTTTTTAAAATCCCCCACATAACCAATTTTTGACCCTCAGATCAAGTTGTCAATTTTTATAAGATTTTTACATATATCCCAAATTATTTATTTGGGAAAAGAATTCTCAATCTCATTACTAATCTTGAAAAAAAATCCTTGGAAAAACCAATATTGATTACTTAGCCTAACCCACTTTAGAAGAATTGGTCTTTGAGTCTATTTGAAGGAGTTTAATTTTTTATTAGCTTTGGAGGGACAAATCATTAAGAACAAACCTTTGGGAAGGGTCTTAATCATATTATTGTGACCATATGTAGACCTAAAAATACATGGCTGGTGGGTGGGCCCACAATATCGAGTTACACTTTTTTGCTAACTTTGACTCTAAAATGAACATTCTAAAAAAATTCACATTTAGACACCTATTGCTACTAAACCGTTAGGAATTTGAAGATGATGTAAAATAGTGATTTTAAGCATTTTGTGTGCAGATTCTAAATATTTCATTTTGATTTTTTGTGGAATTGATTTGTATAAATGTTTTCATCTCATTTGAAAACTAGTTTTTAATAGAAAACAACATTTTTAAAGACTGACATTCACTTAATCCCGTATAAACTTTTTTCTAAAAGGGATAAAAAGGTGATTCTTTCAAATTTAGATTTGTAACACCAATATCTAGTGATTGCAATTGGTTTAATTTGATTATGTTGAATATTTTGTATTTTATTAAGTCTTGAAGTGATGTTAACTATAATTTAAACATAGGTTCACTTACATATCCATAACTTGTTCTGTATTTATCAAAATTCAATTTATTTATTTTTGTTAGAAAGAGGACATCAATACCTCATTCCTAGATATTGCTCAATTGTTTTTACTTAGTTTACTATTTTTCCATTAGCATTAAACAAAGAAATTGATATATGGTGAAAAAACTATGTTTAGTTAAACTAGAAAAATAAAGTCATAATAAACTCAATACATATTAAAATCACAATAACTAGAAATATTTATTTGATTAATACCATCCTACATCTGGGTTTGTCAAATAAATTCATTTGATCCCACCAAAAGCTAATGTCAAAATGATTTTTTGTCAGGATTTTAATAGGTGCGAACGAGACTCCATTGCAAGTATGACTAAGGAGTAGAGAGTTTATATCAAAGAGAGTTTGATCTAAGAGACTTTGATCTAATCCTTTTTAAGTACTTCCTTCAAATGGGATATCTCAAGGCTTAAATAATCAAATTTAAACAAAAATAAGGATGATTGAAAAAGTGTAACCCAGTAATGTGGGGTCACCCTAGTATTATATACAATAAAATAACTTTTTTTTTATAATCCAAACATTGCCCCCAATTATTTTATGTAAGGATAGGCCAACAAACTTCAAATTTATGAAGAAGAGCAATGTCTTTGAGTGTGTCGATAGAGGGTTTGATATCCTTGTGTTTGAGGTCAATGAAGATTGATCATTATTCAAAGATTCCCTAGGTATGTCTCCATCTAATTTCTTCCTACCATGTTTGTCCAAGGGCTTTTGATCTCACTAGTGGGGTTCAAAATTTTCCCAACATAAGTTTTGTCCCATTTCTACTTCACATGTCTCATTTTTGGGCAGTGTGATAATGTTTCCTGACTCCTCTGCTTGTAAAACCCATCTCTATCTTGCATGTCATGCTTTTGCGGAGATCCCTGTTTGATGATTGCCATATTCTTCACATCCTTACCTTTTGTCTATATTTAATTTCCTTCTCCACGTGTTTTCTACTTTCTTCTCTTCACCTCTTGATGCTCCTTGTCTAGGTATCTTCACTTGGGTTAGAGTGGTACCCAAATCATCATTGCTCTACCTAGTGGTTTAGTTTAGTTTAGGGTATGGGTTATAACTCTTTTAGTTTAGGTTAATTTGGGGTATGAGTTTAATTTTAGATTTGTTTTTGGTGTGGATGATGTAGATGTCTATTTAGTAATTGGATCCTATATTTGATCTTATTTAGTAATTCATTTAAAATAGAATGTAATGTACTTTATATTTTTAATTAATAATTACATTTTTAATTAATAAATATATCAAAAGTGTAGTTTGAGACAATACAATGGATGATGGTATGTTGCACATTGTTTGTAGTTAAGTATCTTCACTTAGATCAACGTGGTACTTGGGATCATCATTGCTATTTGCATTTAAGTGAGGGAAACACTCAACATTCTAATTAACATTTATTGTTATTGAGTAATTGTTGATGGGTATTCAAACGATGCCTTTTAATTTATATCATTTTAAGTATACTTTTTTAAAAAAATTTATATAATTTTTGTTTTCATTAATTATATAATTTTATAATTAAATTTATTTTTTAACCAAGATTCAATTTTGAGTTGAATTTTATTAATCCATATTTCATAAATGGTGGTTCACATGAACTCGTGAATAAGATTCACCCCTTTATGACTTAGGTGTTATAAGTACTAAACAAACAATTCATGTTCATTAGAAGATGAGTTGATGTGAACCATTTCTAACAAAATATGAGTCAATGAGTTTTGAACATAAAGAAATCTCATTAAAGCCTAAAAACTTATCATTCCTAAAAAAATGCTACTATAACACTTATGGTTTTAGCCAATCACATTGTATTTTTTTTATAAATTATAAAGTTAAAAATTTCATATGTAAACTTTATAAGATTGATTTAAAAAAAATTAAATAAATAAAATCTTATAATAGATTAAAATCCATATTTATAATGATACAATAACCAGTTTAATTTTTTTATTGAATTACTACTTTTAATTTTTTATATGTAATTTTGACATCCATTTAATTATAATAAATATAACTTTCTTCTATCTTTCCTTATATCATTTAAAAAATATATTTTTCAAACAAGATATAATAATTATCATTTATCTACAACTAAATGCTATAATAAAAAATAAAAAATCATAATTTAACAAAAGAAAATATTTAAATTTAATTTCATAATGACAATTTTACCACTTTAAAACTCCTTAAAACTTATTTAAAAAATAAGTTTTCATTTTAGAGGAACGAAGTTTGAAGTCATAAATATATCAATCAAATATATAAAACATAATGACTTCAGATCCTCCCTGTGCACCAAATTTAACTGAGTACAAAATAAGAAATACATATAAATTTAGTCTTATCATTGTGTAATAAACCTGGTAAATAAATAAAAGTTGGGATGGCGTGTACTTTTTTGATGGCATATGATAATAGTTGAAAAGATATCATTCACCAACCAATGCAAGCAAGAAATCTTCATAGTGCCCCCTTGTGTCCTTTGCTATTGCAGTCTTGAGAGATAAGCTGGTTCTTGTCATGAATTGAGCTTTGATATCCCTCATGTCAACATCAGCTCTTGCCACAACAATTCTAGTGAGGGCCTCATCATCAGTTCCTAAACCCTCCATGGATGTCCTTAAAATCTGCATTTCAATCAAAGATTACAACTTAGACATGCTTTTGCAATTATTATTTTCAACTTAAGATGATATTTATTTAATCTTGATAAAATAGGTGGTACAAATCACATACATTAACATTTAAAGTTATTTTTTAATTTATTTGAAATAAATAAAATTTAATTTGTAATCAATGCAATTGAAGAAGAAGAAGAACTTAGATTCTTGAGTGAGCAAATAGACAATAAAAAAATATAAAATGAAGACAATAAAGAAACATGTGGCAACTCTTTTCTTGGAGTCAAATTTTGAGAAAATGACAAAAGAAAATTAAAAACAAAATCTTAAAAGACAAAGAACCACAAAATTTTAATAGGCTCAAGAAAAAGAAAGTGGGGTTGAAATAATGAATGGTGAGATAGAAATAGTTGAGAGGAATGGCATCTAATTATCTCTTGACAAGAAAATTGTTGGGACAAGGTGGCTGTACAAAAATGAGTGCTCTATTTGATATAATCATTAATAAGATTAGATTTGTAACCAAAGGGTACATTCAGAAGGTAGTAATTACATTGAAAACACTTAAATTTTTAGTATGGATGGTTATGATCATGCTAGCATTAATTTGTGTAGCTCTACAAGGTTGAAGAGTTTATCAAATGGATATCAAAAGTACACACACATGGAAAAAATGAATAGACTGTGTTATATTATGTAAATAAATATTACAAGCAAAAATATAATAAAGAAACTCCATATTGGAGAGAGATTGCAACTAAATTATGGAGGCAAAGTTCAGGAGAATGGGCCACCGCACACATCATTTAGAGACCAAATACAAAGAGGAGAGTAGAATAAAGAAGAAATGGCTACAAACAAGATGCACACAATAGAAGAAAGGAAATGAAAGAGAGTCAATCTCCAACAAGAATAGTCTAAATCTCATCAAGTTTTGCAATGAAAAGAGACACCCCAAAAAAATAGTCCCACAAGATGAATTTGTCATCGAGCTCAAAATAGTCTTCATTTTTCCATGAAAGATGTTCATGGAAGCATAGTTGTTGTTGACACATGATATCTTGAACATGTCCCAAGCCCCCATCATTTTTTCTTCATAGCCTTACATATTTAAGTCAAAGATGAAGCCAAGTCTCCCCGAAATAGTGTTGGGATTGATGGTTTCAATCTCCTTCTCAACAATATCCCAATACTGAGGGGCCACCACATGGTTTCCCACCTCCAACACTCAGTTAGATTGGCCCATAACTTGAAGTAGAGCAGAGAAGACCAATTTGAAAACCACCTCATCATGGAGATGGGACACAATACCTGGATTATGTTTTAAGAGATATATTAATGATTGCTTCATCTCCCCATCTTCTACTGAGAATAATCTTGCACATTGTTCCTGCAAGGATTCTTCCGAACATTCATAGTTAATACTAAAAGTCTGATCTATAACCCTAAACAAAACCAAACATTCCCAATGGAAGAGAATATATCACCACAATTGCCATCGAAGACCCCTGAGAGAAACAAGCAGAGTTCAAGCACCGAAGAGATACACAAACAACTACAACCTCCATTCATTATATAAATAAAAGAGTTGCCACAATGATCGAACAATTATAATATCAACACACATAGTTTGAATGTACATGACACAATCACTGGAAATATACATGAAAGGTTCCACATCAAAAAAGACATCTGGAAGAAATCACAAGAAATGACTGAAAGAGAGGATAGTATGAGTAGGCAATGCTGACAAGAATCAAGACTAAAGGGGACCAAGTTATCAAACAGAAATGCACGTATTCTCAATACGACCAAAAGTTTTGAGACCATAATCAAATAACTATCTAGAAATAATAGACATCAACCCACTGACACCTACACCATAAATCTACCCACGGACATAAGCCCGCTGACAAAATTCCACGGCCATGAACAACACACTGCATTAACCAAATTTATGAAGACCAATTATGTAGCTTGGTGACTCAAAATTTTAAAATAGAGCAAGACCCACACAACTAACTAATAGGCCAAGAGCTTTACCAAGAGATAAGTATGCAACCCCCATTCGGAAAAAGAGGGAATCCCATGAGCACAAGTTTGATACATAAAGGAGGAATATCCACAAGGAAAGCTAATCTAAGGAGAGGATCCTCCAATGCTTCTCCTCCCTAGGAGACAAATTTTCCTAAATCTAGAAGGACCTTGATTGGCCAATGCGTCTACAACTCCATTTTCTTCCTTGAAGCAATGTTGGATTTGTTAGTTGTCAAAACGGGGTAGGAGTCCCCAAACTTCATTAAGAGTGTAGTTTATTTTTCAAATAAGAGATTCAAACCTTTTGGAAGCTGTAATAATATTATGAGAATCAACTTTAATGACCAAGTTTGCCACCTTATGGGAAACAACATGCATAATTCCCTCAGGGAGAGCCCTTGCCTCAACAACATTATTAGTATCCTTTGGTATCCTAACAACTAGAGCCACCAATATGACACCATTTGAGTTTCTGAGGACTACACCACATAACGAGATGTATGGGTTGCCTTTGGAGGTACCATCAAAGTTTAACTTGATATAGGTAAGAGGTGGGGAATTTCATCTATTCTCCTTTCTATTTATTTTCTTTTCTTTGTTTAAGAGAAGATTAGCTTTGAAAGGTAGCTGAATGTGATCCTAATCATTCAAAATTTTGTAATCTATTGAAGTGAAACACAAATCTATACTTTTACTCTTAAGACAATATGCATTTACTAATTCAGAGATAGAAGCTTCAATTTTCTAAATACCCACATCTATGGAGCAAATCTCATTACAAAATTTTCTCATGTTTCTCTCCCACCAAATGTTTTAAGCTAAAATTGAGGGGGCTACTACCCAAATTGTAGCAAAACAAAATTACTGGTAAAGACATGGCGAGGAATCACAAACCTCGTGAAGTTCACCACCAAGGGGGGTTTACCTTTAAGCCAATCCCAACAGGTTGTGTAAAAAAGGACAATGGAGAAAAATGTGGTTAATTTTTTTAGGTTGAGCTCCACAAAATACACAAGTTAAGGCAATAGTTATACCAAGGCATACAAGCCCATCACTTGTAAGTATTCTTCCACTAAGAGATAGCCACATGAATGAACCAACCTTGGGAAGAACTTCAAGATTCCAGCAAAGCATAAACATTTTTAAATTGGAATGTGATTAGTTCTAGCAATAGTTTGGTAGCCTTGTTTAACTAAGTATTTCCCCAAGGGTGAATATGACCAAATGAGTTGATCCTAGGAGTCCTTATAATGAATAAATCTACTAAAGTATCTTGGAAAGCCCAATTTAATGATCATCCAAAATGGGAATGACTGTAAGACCTTTCCATGAAATTTGTGGTAACCCATTGCAACTTGAGATAATGAAGTAGTTTTTGACTTTAGACCCCCATAGAGCTGTCAAAACCTCCTTAGCCTGAGCAAGGGAGTCAATTTTATTTAGAGGTGAAAAGTTATTCCAAGAATCACCCTAGAAATATGCTTTTGCACCATCATAAATAATCAATGTAAGATTGGGAAGAAACACCTCTCTATATTTTATCATGAAGTTCCACACGTGGGATCCTAAAGGAGGATTAGTTACAGAGAATATTATTTCATGACTATCATCACCTAGATATTTTCTTTTTAAGATGGCAACCCACTTAGAATGGGGATTAGAAAACACTTTCCATAATAATTTAGCTCACAACGCCATATTTATGCACTCTAGCTTATGAATTCCACCCCCCTCCCCCCTAAGGCCTTAGGAGAGAAATTTTTCTATCAAGCCAATTGGTTAATCTTATCTTATGATTCTTTAGTCCCTTTCCAAAGAAAACTTTTAAGTTTTGTTTCTATGGATGATAAAATCCATTTAGGGAGAGGAAGAAATGCCATGATATAGTTTGGAATACTTGCTTAGACTATTTTGGTCATAAGGATTCGCCCTGCAAGAGATAACTAGGTGTTTTTCCATGAAGCAATTCTACTATGAATAGATTTCATGATGGGTTCCCAAAATAAGCCTTTATTTTTGCCTGAAAAAAGAGGGATAAGAAGATATGTGCTTGGGAGAGGCTTTTTCTTAAACCCCAGAAACTCTGAAATAGTTGTTCCAACGAGCAAAGAATAATTCATAAAGAATTTTTTTGATTTGTGACCATTGATTTTTTGACCCAAACTAAGACAATAGAAATCTAATGTTTGTTTGATGGCACGTGCTTCCCTTATCGAGGTTTCCCCAAATAATACGGTATCATCTGCAAATAGAGTATGAGTAACATTGCTATTTGAATTTGGGAACTTAATACCTCTCCAGATATTATCATTTTGGATAGCTTCTATTGACCGCCTTAAAGCCTTTGCCATGATTATAAAAAGATATGGAGACAATGAGTCCCCTTGCCTAATACCCCGAAAAGAATAAAAAATTCCACATGTTTAGCCATTAATGATAACAAAGAATTTAGCCACATATTTAAGAACTAGAATCCAATTACACCACCGATGAGAGAAGTGAAAATTTATCATCACTCAAGGTGAAGGAAATTCCTGTCCACTCTATCATGTGCTTTGAGCATATCCGATTTTGAGAGCATAGCCTGAATTTTGTTTTGCTTAATTGTGTGAAGAGTTTCATGTGCCACTAAGGCCCCTTTCAATGTCTTCTTACCAGGCACAAACCCCCCATGCTCATGGGAGATAATTTTGGGAATAACAAGGGCTAATATTATAGCAACTACCTTTGAGAATATTTTAAAAATAGTGTTATAAAGAGAGATGGGTCTGAAGTCAGCAAATGAGATGGGGTCATTGATTTTAGGAATGAGAACAATCACATTATTGTTAACCTATTTCAACATAGCCCCACTCTGCCTAGACTCTTCCACTGCAACCCAAGCATTTGAACCAATAAAATCCCATCATTTCTTAAAGAATAAAAGAGTAAAACGATCAAGACTAGGTGCTTTATCTATACCCATTGAGAAGACCACATACCTGATTTCTTCCATTGAGAAAGGTCTGAGAAGAGTAGCATTATCCAGATCTGAGACCAAATGGGGGATCTTACTAAGAAACACATACCTATTCGCATCCACCAAGGCACCATCTTGCTATTCTACAACAAATAGTATAGAAAAATAGCTCACTTCCTCATTTTGAATCTCATTTTAGGATCTATTAATACTGTACCATATGGGTCATAAATTTTGCATATATTACATTTTGGGCTAATCTGGCTTTTGCTGAAGCATGGAAGAATGCAGTGTTTCTATCCCATGTTTAAGTCATAACTCCCTAGATTTTTGCCTCCAATAAATTTCTTCCCTCATTAAGATTTCTTCATAATCCTTTTGGAGTCTCTTCTGCTCATGATATGAATGAGAGTTTATTCCCAAACTAATAACTTCTTCATTAATTTTATCTAATTGAAATGCAATGTGAGCCTTGACAAAAAAATATTTTTGAAAACATTCATGTTCCACATTTTGATATTAATTTTGATGAGGGGGAGTTTCCTTATACAACCGAAACAACCTCGAATGCAGAATGAAAGGAAGAGCAAGCTACCAAGACTTTAATAAAAAGAGAAAAGAAGGATCTCTAAACCATATTTTTTCAAGTTTGAAAAAGGTTGTTTGGTTTCTACTAGGGGGCTACTAGAAATTTTTTTTTTTTGAAGAGGAAACTGATTTGAACCTAAGAAAGTTAGACTTTGGGAGATGCATTGACCAAATTTTGAAAGCCACTCCAGATTGACAAAGAACCTATCGATCCTTTCAACAATGTGCATTGACTTGGCTCTTTTTTTGTCCGTGTGAATTAATGATTGGCTGGGATACAATCCACTAGTCCACTATTTGACACAAAATCATTAAAATTTGGAAATGTTTTCATTGGAGGGATTATACCACCTTTCTTATCTTTCACATACAATATGGCATTGAAGTCGCCCCCAAAAGGATTAGGACATCTAAATAAGAAACACATTCTGAAGACAAAGAATCCTAGAATTTTTTTCCCAATGGAAGAGTTTGGATCATAAACATTAAATAAAAGAAAACAAACATTGAAACATTCAGCTTGGATTTGTTGCCAATTAGCCTTAATGACCACCTTTTTCACTTTGATGTATTTATCTTTCTAGAGTATGGCCAAACCCCTAGAGGAACCAATGAAAGGAGAAGCAACATAACTCCAAGATTTCCATCTAGCGAATGGTTGCATGGCTTACTTCTACAAACTTTGTTTCTTGTAGTAGAATTATATCTGCTCCACTTTCCTCAATTCGTGATCTAATGAGACATACCTTGTTAGGGGCATTAATTCCTTTAACATTCCATGGGATGATTTTCATAACTTTCGTGGGGAGGCCTTTCTCGCCATAGGATGATTTTGTCTAGTGAGGTATGAATGTTGGATTTGATGTCATTTTTAATCATCTTATTCTTTGATAGTCTACCAACTTTCCCACAACTCTTGGAGGGGGAAGAGAGATCTAGGTAGTGCATTGGGGTCCATAGATAAATTAAGATAGAGGTTGAACCTTATCCTCCCGAGGAAGGAGAGGAGAGTCCCCCATCCAATCCAACCCTCCCTCAAGCTAATCCAACACATGCTGGGAATCATGAAGAGGGGATAAATTATCTTTTGAGTTGAATTGTAGTGGACACTTTTTAGGATAATTAGTGCAAGAAGAGAGAGGGGCAATAAGTGCCTCATCCACCAACCTATTCAACTTAAAAATAAGGTCAAAGAGACCCAAATAATCCTTATCATTCAAATGAAGTGACAAAATTGATTGGTCAACACCATAATGCACCAAGTTTTTTCCACCCTCCTTATTGTCATGCATAACAAATGTCTCAACTACCACTTTATGTGCATTTAGCACCTTGCCCTGCTGCTTCTGAACAAAATGAGGAGGGAAAAGCTAGGCGTGAGAGGACAAACTTCATTATCATGAGAAGTTGACAACACTTGTGGGATGCCAAGGGAAATTTGAGAAAATTCCAACCTTGCAATAATATCTTTGCTTGCCCATTAGGGCAAACAAAACTTTATATGGTCCCCATTTTCAACCAAGTCGTGAAAATGTAACATCATAGGCACTTGCAAACCTTGCTGATTAATGAAGCAAGACAATAAAGAGACAAAATTGAAAGGAATAATTTGCCATGAAGAAGAGATGAGGGCAATGTTACTGGTAACCACAGGTGTGAGAGTACATAACTCTAATTTAGAAGACACTTCATAACAATTTGAACCAATGTAACCGTCTTTAGGAGGAATAAGTTTCTCCGAGAGAGGCTCTTGAGAGGCAGAGCTCAAGCCAACCATGGATAATGTTCATAGCTCTGCTCAGGAGGAGAAATCTTCACAAACTAAAATATTCTGGTTAATATTTCCCTCACATTGAGATGAGAAATGACCCAAAAGATCTCTATTGACATGGCTTCTGACTAGGTCATCAATAAGATTTTTTTTTTGTTTCCATTCCCATACGAAGAAGAAACCAGTAGTCCCAGAGGACATTTCTTATTCAAATCTAGAAAAGCACAAAACCTGATGGGAAGATGTGGTTTCTCAAATGGTCTAAGGTCATGTTTTAAAAAGATACCCACTTGATTGGCTATTGTTTCTACAACCTCCAAGTCTCTAAATTCTAGAGGGGAAGAGGGTAAATAAAACCAAAATTGAGCAAACCAAATACCATTTGAAGAAGGATCAAAATAGGGGGTCCAATGTTGAGAGTGGAGGCCAAAGCCCGCCATAAACTGGATTTCTAATTATGGACAAGATCCCTATCTACCTTGTTTGAGAAAACCACAATGAAAAAACCAAGACCATTCTTAAGTAGAAGACTTCATTGACTTCTTAGGATAATTAGTACTTCTAGTTGTAGTTTCAGTCTTAGTTCTATAGTATTGTCTTTAAAGTTTAATAAACAATATACTATATCACTTTTATTAATAGAAGAAAATTCCAAGGCTATCAAATTTGTAACTTGATAGATAGTAGTGTTGGAGAAATTGTTAGAGAATATACATCAGACATGTGGAATTAAGAATATTGAAGACAAAAAGATTATGATATTGCTATCATGATTCAACTTTGAATATTGAATTTTGATAGCAAAATCACAATTTGACTTACTGAGGAAAATATCTCTTACTTGACAAGAAATTAGCAAAATAAAAATTTAAAAATAAAAAATATAGATATTAACAATACTGATGAATAACAGATTTTAGAAGATTGTATATAACAATTTGATCTAAAGAGTATTAAAAATTATAATAATAATATTAATAAACAATACAAAAGATCAAAATTCAATCTACCATCATGTCATATTAATATAGATATTAACAGTACTGATGAAGTACAATACATTTCCAATACCCAACAAACATATTCCCACAACACAATTATAACAAACGACCAAAGTAATGGTATATTTTAAATCTACAAAGAAAATGCACACCAGTCTATTCAAAGCCATGGAGAATGCATATAAAATCTGAATGAATTTACATAGAATTTTTCATGGGTTCGTCTTTAAGAAAGGTATTATGGTGACATATAAATGAAAAACATCAAACATTAACAAATTATAATTTATAACCAATTTGCTTGAAAATTTGACAAAACTAAAATGTTAAATTATGTGCTTCATACCTTTACAAAGTACTTAGTGGGGCAACGGATACATTTTACTGCTGTTTGAACTGCATCCTGAAAATCTTCTGACTTATGTTTCTTCAAAAGCTAAACAAGTGAAATTTTACTCACTGTTAGCAAAATTCTGATCAACATAGTATGCAACGTTTTAGAAGCTATTGAAAAACTTATGTAGTAGACCTTATAAAAAAGTTTATGAAGCCAAGAAAGGATATGGAATCTTGAATCATTTTAAGTACATCGAACCTGGTTAATACTGTAGCCAAACTCATCTCGTAATTGATTGAATGCGGCATTCAATTGGGCTTTGCTCCTTGTGCTGATTATCCTGATAATATCATCGCTCTTAGCTTTGTCCTTTATTGCTTCATGAAGACTTTTGGCTTCAGACTTTGCAAGATGCATATCCACCTCAGGACCTTCGTATCGGAAGGAACTAGCAAGAGCAAAAAGAAGCTGAAAGACAATAATGATTCAACCATGTCATGTGTGTTGGGTACTAGTATATATATCTTTAAATGCATCTATTTAAATAAATGTTAAAAGATATGAATTAGAGCTATTTTATTTTATATAGAAATTCTGATTCTAACAAACAATTGTTATCTAGAAAAAAAACACACAACACAGCAATATATGGTTCATAATTAATCACTACATCCACAGGAAAAGCAAGGGAATCTATGTTTTATTATTAGTTACAGCAGATTACGAATTACATAATCATCACTTATTGCAAAGGTTTTTACAATCTCCAAATATGAAGAGACAGCAGGAAGAAACGAGAGGCAGGGGAAGACTACGGTTGGCAAACGTTGGACTTCGCACACTCAACAATGTGAGTATATTCCTTTTCATATAAATGTATCAAACATTTTTTGTTGTTGTAATTTTTGAATAGAGTTATGAATCAGAAGGACCAAATTCATACAAAGCAGTGAGAAAAACAAAATAATCATCCTATTTAGGTCGATTAAGGGTGGTTTCCTGTATCTGCTCCTGCTGCTCCTTTTGAGATGGAGCCTATGCACAGTGAAGGTTGAAGAAAAGAGATTTCAAGTCTTACTTTTCTATATGATTTCCTTGGTGTTTCTTAGATTCAGATTTCTTTATTTTCTGAGCAAGTTTGCTTTAAAGATGCACCCCTGGTGTTGTAACAGTCGCTTTTTTATAGTTCTCTGCTTATGGACTTTTTTTTTTTTGGTTGGTTGGCTGCTGATTGTATGTGTTTTATTTGGTAGGAGCATTCTATAAGCAGGTTTTGGATCTCTGCCAAAATTTGTTTGTAAAGGGTTTTAAGTCCCTTCAAAACCTGTTTGACCTTTAATTAAAAACAAACCACTAACAAATAATAGTAAGAAAGACCAATTAAAAACAAACCACTAACAAATAATAGTAAGAAAGACCAATGAGAGATATATCCAAGAGGCCTATATTGTCAAACAGGTTGATCACGAGGAAGATGTATCCAAGAGGTCCATAATGTCAATGAGAGATTTGAGAGCTTTTGAAGCTCGCCGTCCAGTAATCCTGAGAAATATTATTTTTTTACAAATGTAGTCTGGGATAAAGGTGGCGGCTGACCCAGAATGGCTGAAAGTATACATGTTGAGTGAAGGATTTGTTCCTATTGAAGAAGAAAATGAGGGGGTATCACTGAGTTTTTTATTTTATTTTATAGTAGCCTTAGGAAAGCAGATAGAACAGAAGTGGCACAAGAGGGTTTTAAGCGCTTAAATGGTTTGAGGAGGTCCCGGAGAAGAAGAGCTGAGAATCAGACGGCCTCTGGAGTTGGACAATCCTTGCGCTCAAAGAAGAAGAGCTCTGCGCCTGGGAGTGTCCTATGTTCCAAGAAGAAGAAGAATTAACTTCCTGCTTTGGTCAATGGCTGCTGTCAAATAAGATGAATGATGTTTGGTTTCCTTTGATATAAGTTTCAGTTTATAGGATTTTGGTAGGCTGTATGTTGGCTCGAGGGTTTCCTTCTATAGTTATTTACAGACTATATTTTAAATTTCTCCCCTACATGGGATTAGACATGATGGTTGGTTTTAAACAACTTTATTCCGTAATGCTTCTGTCAAGATAATCTTTCTAGGTTAACATTTTATATATGGTTATTAATATATTTTTGCCTCAGCCCTTTATTGATAAAAAAAAAGTAAGAAAGACCAAGAAACATAACACAAACAAACCACTATACCTCATGCACAGAGAAAACAAAACAAATGTTGAAACTTCACCAGAGAACAGGGGTGCCTCTTAAGATGGTCTAAATAAAGTCATAGATTCATTTCAACCAGAAATGTAAGAGAATTTCAAACAAACGATTGGGTATACATTTAAAAAAATGTTAGAAATGTTGGTAACATAAATTTTGTAAAACGATTAATTCTATTAATGCTATTAGATTTCCATAATCAATGTTAATATTGTATACAAGTTTATGAATTTGATTGTGTGTAAGAGTTTTAATTATCATCATTTTAGATCTGACATCTCCTTGAACTCTCATTCATCCTAACGATAGATCATAGAATGTGATCTAAAATGTTTAAATTAAAAATCTTACACATTCAAATTCACAAACTTACCGTACAATGATTAATTTTATTCCAAACCAATGCATTTAATAATTTATTCCTGTGGAACTTGAAAGTCCTATAAAACATCTGTATCATTTATCTTTCTTACGATTTCCAGCCATTCCCATTACAAGCATACACAAATACTCTGTTATTAAACATATACAAAAGTAAAGAATTCAAGTCTCTACAATCCATAATGTTTACAAACATATACAAAATCCAACTCATTTTGCCAAAGAATATTATTATGAGTGTTTATTTGTCTTAAACCTTACAAACTCTTCATGTTCAATTTCATTAATGGCAGTTAGCTTTGACACGAAGAATTAATAGCAACAAGGTACTAGGATACCTTTTGGAAATCCCCAGTTGTATGTGAAGCAATGTCCTCTTCCAAAGATTTTTTATACTTGAGATGATATGCTTTCCTCACCAGCAGCAGTTCACTTGGAGATCGAGAGCAGCAAATTTCTACCAGAACACTGTCTTTTGAACTCCACTTTTTAATGGCTTCGTGTGCTAAAACAGCATCACGCTCAGCAGGTTCCAACATCCACAGAAGCATAGCTCTCTTTCCAAATATAAAAAAATTGTGAGATACTCTTTTCATATCCAATGGCTTTAAGTGGTGTCTTTAAAAAATGGCATTAAGAGAAAAGTAATGAATAGATCAAGAACAGAACCTCAAATTTTCTTGTAAGCTCTGATTCTAGCCGCTTTAGAAGATTCTCATTGTACAGTTTCTCATATGTTTCTTTTATCAACTTGCGCCTGTAAACACCTCTGTGAGCCAATATGTTTATGACTGCCTTCTCATTAGTTCCAAATCCTTGAATGAAATCAAAAAAGTAGTTCAGCACATTGCATGTCATCATGTGTGAGAAGTAAAACAATAGGTTAACTTACTACATATGCTCTAGACCAAGTATTGACACTACATTTATTCCTTGATCTGAGAAAAAAAAAAGGCCAAATTCAATCAATAAGCTCCTAACATTACATAACAAACAAGAGCCTTTTTAAGCTCACCTAGTTCCCATAAAATATACTTTTGGAAAGATGATTATAGGAACAAGGCAGTGGAAGTGAAATCTATTAAATTGACTAAGGCGCAGGCCATCTGTTTTCCATGTGATAGAAGAAACAAAATTAACAAATTGATCAATTACAAAAGGGTACATGGATAGATATATTTCTGTCCTATCATGTTTATAGGCTAGTACTGAATAAAGATCTTGGCATATGTTTTTGTTGTTATAAAGTTAATAATCAATTTGAAGAATGCTATCATGCATAGAAAACCTTAAATGGCTCAGCCCCCTGCCAAAATGTGGGCTTCGCAAGTTTTCCATGCATCCAAGACTAGGGTTGGTTTGCATACCCAATGTTATGGGATCCAGTAAAAAACCCTCATCCATCAATCAAACTCAACAACAAATTGGGCTGGGGAAGTTGTTGGACACTGGTAAATAAAAATCCAAGATTTAATATTTGAAGCAGAAAATATTAGAAAACAAATATCAAAACTTTTTAGAATTCATTAGAAGCAAGAGAGAAAACAAAAGTTTGTTGAAATATAAGGAAAACTTGTAATTGAAATTGGAAAAAACTGAAGGCCATGCTTTTGTTGTTGAACAATGAAAACAACGTAAGTCTTACTAAAAATTCAAAAATTCAATCTGTGAGACTTCAATCTCACATGATGTATAACAACAAAGCCCACTTCTGCAGGCATATTTATTTTGGTAAGAACAATATACTTCTGCTGCACCATTATATGATGTATAACAACAAAAGCCCACTTCTGCAGGCATATTTATTTTGGTAAGAACAATATACTTCTGCTGCACCATTATACACTGCTAGTCCATGTTTGGGCTATAAAGGATTTGGTCAAAATGAAGAGACTTCTGCGGTTAGATTATCTTAACTATCCAAACTTATTGAAAAGAATTGTAGGTGAAACTATTAAAAGGGTTTCCCATGTTAAAAAATTCAGGGTTGCAAATTACAGCAGTAACAGCACAAATAATATGAAAGACTAACTTTTACCTCGGGTAATTTGGCTGTTTCCTCTGTTTCAGGGTTTGGGCCCTGTCAAAACCTATTTAGTTAGTTCATATGGTTTTTTGATGGCTTGTTCTCCAAGTCTTTGGTTTGGTCATTTTTGATATTGATCTGTAAGTGTTGGGTTCTTCCTTATATTAATAAAAAATATGAAATACTAATGTGAAGATGCATCATACTGTACTTCAAACTGCGATAAGGAGACATAAGAAACCAGTGACTTACAACAGGACCAATCCCCCCCACACTAATTAAAAAATTTAACACTAAAAGGTTAGCAATAAAGAACAAGAAAACAATGTAGTCAGTAGTAAACTGTGTTGCAAAAGGAAGCACCCCCCTCTCAAACCCCATCCTCATCCCTTTGGCCATTTCCAAGGACTTCAGGACAGCAGGGGACATCCCCTGGCTGTACAGAAGCAAGTGTTATAGCAAGTTATAGCTCTTAAAACCAGAGATGGGTTTAACGTGGTCACGGATGATAGTATAATTATGGAGATGGTTCTTGAGGGTATTTTAACCAACGAGTTTTTTCATAAATCTGGGACATTAGGATTTAGAGACATCTACTAAACGTTATTAATAATAAAATACAAATTAAGAAGGGAAAAATTATTTTCAGATCTTTGCAGAAGAAGTTTTATGTGCAATTAAAGAAATTTTATTCATATAAACTATTCTTAAGTCATTCACATGTAGAATTAGCAGCCCGCAAATGAGAGGTGAAATTGGAATAATTCTGAAATCATTATAAGCACCTGACAAAGGAAAAAAATGTTATGGCTTGATAGGAAATAATTATATAACATAGAGCTGTAGTCATTTTGGAATAACATCATAATGAGTGTTAATGAGGAAATAGTTTTTAAAATTGAATATGAATTACAAATATTTTGTTCATTCAGATATTAATATTACACTAATATAAACTCCTTACAAATATCAACATTAGAAATTATTTATGAAACATCCGAGACACTATATAGAAATCAGAATCCACCACTAAAAAATCTACTTTTTATTTAGAAACTACCTTCTATAGAAACGCAAGAATCATAACGTAGAATTCCATTTAGATGTTCCAATAGAAAATTGAGCTTTGGTCACACGAAAAATTCAATATTTTAAGTAACTTTAACCATTTCAGCCCATTAGACAGAATCAGAGTTGAATTTCAGAACATCATAAGTTTTATTATTTTTAATTAATAAACTTTAATATTGATGAATAGAACCAAGTTCTCTGCAGAGGCCCCACAGTTACTACCATACCCATAAAAAAAAATGGCTCTCTGGATTGCCATTTATGAAACACATATTGCTGTCACATTTTTCCCCTAAAGAATGGTTCCCTGGACTGCCATCACCATCCTCAAAATGTCATGGAATATAATAATAAAGTAATATAATGTGTTAAATGGGAGGAACTCATATATATATATAATATACAATTCTAATTCTAATTTTAATTCTAATTCTGATTGTGTAAATCTTCTTTTATATATATATATATATATATATATATATATCTCTACAATTACAGAGTAATATCTATAAAATGGAAGAAATCAAATAATAAATCATTAGACATTTATAATGAAGATCTGTATTTAAATTCTCAAATAAGAGATATAAAATCCTTTCAACAAGTGAGCAGTCCTGAAACACAAAACAAAAAGCAAAAAGACCATTTAAAATGTAAAGAAACTAGGTCTTTTGAAATGGGAAGGAGAAGTTCAAATCTAAGGTCCGGATTAGGCTAAGTGGAAGTTGTACTCCTCCAAAAGTTAATCTTATTCAAATTGAAGTTACCTAATAAATTAATGAGAAAGGAAAAGGGAAAATAAAAACAATGAATTAGAAATCAAAATTAAGTATACATAAAGAAATTGAAGCAGGAACATTTGGTAATTACATAATGTATACGAACCAAAAGGAAGAAACCCTAGTTAGCTTTCTGACCTCAATTACTATATATATATATATTTATTATGTACATTGTATACTCAATTGTTTGTCTAAGGCTCAGTTGCATTTGTAGTTGAAATGAATTTGTAGTCTAGATTTCAAAATTTAGTGATTCCATATGAAAATAAATATGCCCATATGACATGGTTGAATCATCCTTGTGTTTCTTCAACTTTCAGCTGCTTTTTGAGCTTGCTAATTCCTTCAGATATGGATACACATCTTGGCAGTTCTGAAGCCAGAAAGCTTCTTGAAGCAATAAAGGAAAAAAAATAAAACTCATGAGATTATCAGGATAACCAGGTACAACGAGCGAAACCCAATTGTACACCACATTCAATCACTTAACTGAATCAATGTGGCATTAGAAAAGGGAAAAATGAAAGAATCAATAAAGTAAACAACATAAGTAACATAAAATTGAGCATATTAGGCATTCTGCCAGAGGCAAATTTACTAACCATGAAAAGCCTTCTTTAGCTGCTCACAGTCCTCTTCAACACTTGGAAGCGCCACAGGCATTGTAATTGAAGACATCCTTCCTCTGTATCAAAAAAAAATCAACAAAAACAATTTTGTCCCAATACCACGCTTGGTATATAGAATTGTTATGGAATTACAGAAGGCTGGAATTTATTTTCATTTATATAGAAATCCAATTTGGAAACCGCATTTATGCGTCTGTTTGTCAGATTGTTATATTGTTTATGAAAGTCCGTTAGTGACGGAGGGCACGAGGAATTTGAAGTGTTTTTATGCAGGTTGATCGATATTTTCAATAACATACTCTCTAAACGTTGCAATGTAAGTTATAATACAGCTATAAGAAACCGGTACTTGGAATATCTTCATCGTTATGCTGATTTTTTTTTTTGTTATCACAAGAAATCGTTCATGGCAGGCCCTTGGAATTATCTTCATTATACGAGGATTATTTGGGTAGTAGAACCAGTTCCAAGATTTTACAAGAGGAGGACATGCAGGCTTAGCAAGTAAGAACAGGGTTATTGGTAACCTAGTATAGTTTGTATTTTTTTTTATTAAAATGAAAATGTTAGTATATTGGATTATGTATGTGTATTTATTTTTAAATGAAGATATAAAAATAAAATTAATAAGGTTTCTATAAAGTATATTGTTTTTAAAAAAAAAAAACTTTTTAAAACATTTCTTCATTCTCTTATTCTTGAAAAATGGTGGGATATCTATTATATTTTGTCACATATTATTTTAAAATCTATTTGTTGATTACTATTTTTTTCACACTCATTTGTCATAGTAGATATTCTTTTAGTAGTTTTCTAGTGAATTCATTGAAGAAATTTTATTCATCATTGAAGGAATTTAATTCATTAATTAGCATACCTAGACAAACATTCACTTAATAGTTATAATGGTAAAAAATGTATGCCTTCCACTTTTCATTTTGGTTTGGGCTCACTTTGACCCAATTATCTTTATGTTAGTGATATGTGTACAAGTGGCAAGATTTTTTTTTTGAAGTTAACACATAAATTGAGCCTTTAGTCCCATATGTAGCCATTCCAAGAAATTGGTCTTAATTATCAATTTATCTATTTTCTATTGAGGTTCAAATTTACAATTGATCTCATTAAGCTGAATTTGTTGTGTTTTTTTAGAAATAAACCCCAAAACTTTAAAATTCAAATTCAAACATGGGTCCACTCTTTCCCTCCATTTAATCTTGATATGTGTTGACACGAAGTGAAAAATATTTCACTTGTCAAATTTGAAGTAGAATCTGAGGACCAAACATAATTTATTCACATTCATCAACTAGCTCTCATTCTTACTTGCATAGTCATTTAAGGAGCATCACAAGAACATACATATTGCATCATCTACTTGTGACATGGACCCTTGGTGGTTTAGGGAATGATCTTAACCTATTAGCTAAACAAAATGGAAAACCTAAATACACATTCAATGTGCAAAATCATTGTGGTAGATATGTCGTTTTTGTTCAAATTATAATGATCTAAAAATATTTTTAGGGAGCTTTAAGAGGTGAATTTTTAGTTCCACCTAAGTGTAAAGTTATACAATGTAGAGTATTTATACATGAATTAGATCTATGACAATAACTAGACTAGCAAACCTATATTTAAAAACATCTATGTAAATTACGCCAAGAGATATCAAATTCAATTTTTTTTAACAAATTCAAAAATCAATTCAATTTTTGGTTTGGAGATAATGTATAGATCCTTGAGCATGTAATCAAGTTGTCACTTCAATAGCTACATTAAAAAATCTTCAATAGCTACATTAAAAAATCTGAAGCACAAATTATTTTCATAATGCATGCACTCACAATCATCACCTCCAAGAATAAATTTATGGAAAGGGTCACTTCCATATTCTTTAAATCTCTCATATTCATCAAGTAAAAAAAAACAGATTTTAATAACATGATAAGATAATTTCTCATTTTTTTCTTTATTCATCATTCCTTTTTTCTTAACATGTCATCTACAACAGTGTAAAATAAAAAATCAAAATAAAGCCATTATGGTTTTTATAGCAGATATCTACTTTGGTAACACCAAGCTTTCCTTTACATCAAAATTAATTGAACATCCATTAATTTCTTTTTATTTTCGATTGTTTGTTAATAATGACAAGCATAGATGATTCCAACTATAAAACAAAAAATATATTGCGTATTTGTTGTAGTTTTTTTCTCCTATTTCTTTCAATGCATACAGAAATTCGTCAAGTTTTTTTCTCCTATTTCTTTCAATGCATACAAAAATTCGTCACAAAGATCGCATTTTTGGTGTAGGTTTTTTCTCCGATTTCATTTGCATATTTGTTGTAAGTTGTTTATCCTACTTTGTTCAACCTATGTATAAACTCATCACAAACACTAAACTTTCAATTGTGATAAATGAAAACACTTTTTTTTGCGAAGGGCCAAACTAAGTCGATTATTCTATAGTAAGCAAAGAGGAGTGACATAAATTTCAAAGCTTCAAAATAAATAACACAAATCTTTAACAAAATCTATTTGTAATAGTTGTTAAGTGACCATTTAAATGATTTTGAATGGTCACATAGTCATCAACACTGAACACAACACATGATGAACTTCACAACATATGACGAGCTACAATTGGTGACCACCTAAATCTTAACCATTAAAACAATGCTTTGATTGTGGACAAAATCATCCCATATTTGTATTTCTTAATTTTCGTTATAAGCAGAAAAATGTAGTACTTTAAAGCATAAAAAATCAATACAAAATAACTGATTTAAACAAAGAAAAATCATACATCAATTTTTTCAAAAATCAATTATGAATTTTTCTTTTTTAGCCGAATTTTTTTTTTCTTTCGAGTTTAAATTATTGCTTTTATTGTTTCACTTGTTTTATTTTAAAATAGAACAATGAACTTTCTAATAATTTTTTACTTTTCTTTTTTAAACTAAATTTTTATTTTTTTAACTCTTAAAATTAAATTTATATTTTAATTAAAAAAATGGCGCACAGGAGTAGAGGCACGAGGAGCAGAAGGGTTACAACTAGAATCCCGAGGAGCAAAGAAATAGAGGAGGCGATGAAGGAACCTGGAACGAACAAGATCCATAGAAAGGAAAACAAATTTTGGATAAATGGGGAGAAGAAATGGAGCTACAAATAGACTAATTCTGTACAAGAATTCATAATGGATGGTGAGCATATAAAGAAAGCCATATCCCAAAATAAAGAACAAACCCTAATCATATTCCACAACGGGTTTTGAAAACAGGAAGTGGCCATATAAATGTAGCCCCCTAGCAGACAACGAGTGGATTTCAAAATTTTAAGCATAAAAAAAAAGGATGGTATAGAACAAAGGAGAAGACCATTATGGAATAAAACCTAAAACCAAGTGGATTGAATCCGGTACCCCCCACAAAAAAATTGTAGAGGCCAGCAACAGACAAATCCAAATTTCAGAAGACATCGACATGGACATTTTTTGCAAAAACAATTCAATGCAGATACATCAATAGATTGGCAAAGGAAGAATCCTACTAATCAAGGAATAAGAACAAGAAACACTTGGAAATACAAAATCCACAGCCTCAAAAATAGAAAAACACATAACATTTCGGAGAACTTGAGCAAAATTTGAATTCAAGCATTCCCAATTTTCTTCATAAAGATCAGATTAGGAAAGTAAGAGAAAAATATAAGGATCAATCTTGACCTAGAAAAGTGAATGATGAAGTGATATGAGACTCTAGGTTATGACTCAATGCCAACTCTATGGTATGAAGACAACTTCTGGTACATGCGACAAATTACTTGATTTTTGGGGAAATTGTTAAGTGTTGGTGTTTGTTTAAAGTTTTTGTTTGTAAATGAATGAATCCTTCTCATGTTTAAGACCATGAAAACACGAAAAACATGTTCAAACACTTGTTTTTCATAAGATCTACAACATTAAGTGTATGTTTTAATGATTTCCACAGGTTTACCACAATAAGAACAATTCAAGCAATCTATTTAAGGAAATTTTTGGCTTCAATATACATATAAAAGCGTAATCTTGTTAATGAACACAATTGTAGATAGGGTTTCGTTCGAAAAGTTTGAGTTCAACCTCTATTACAGAGGCCTCCCACCGTCATAAAAGTTATGTCTTGCACAATTCTAAAGAACTACAAGGGGAGGGTTATTCTCAAGATCTTTTCGTCACTCGTGCCATTAAGCATGAATGCATTTTATTTTATGGGTAAAAGCACAATCGAGTGTCGCCTTTTAGGCTAACTCGACTGACTCGGCTGAGTGGGACTAAGCCCAGTCAGTCTCGACCGAGTCCACGTAGGCACCACACGGCGCCGAATGACGCCTACGTGGCCGAGTAGACTGGGCCTAGTCCCACTCGCCCCAGTCCCTGGTATATTTTTAATACAAAAGTAACCTCCAAGTCCCTCATTTGCACATTGAGGGGCTAAGGGGACTTGACCGAGTCAGACTGGGCCGAGTTTGCCTCGGTGGCATGCCATGTTGGCAACCAAACCCCCAAAAACATAAAAAAACTAGAAGTTTACACTTTTATTGTTCCGTTCTCTACTCAAAATATAAAATGTCAAAAAATTAAAAGTACCCTTTTCTAGATCTCAGAACTACGATTTTGGACATATAAATTTTATATTGTTTCAATTACAAAACATTGAACAAATTCACTAAAAAGTACATGTAAGTATATTAAGGTCTGAGAAGCCATTGATTCGGAAAATATAAAAAAATGCTAAATCAATTCAAAAAAACTTTAAAATTATATACAACACTAGAGAAGAGAGCCCTCTTCAAAAATATGTAATTTATTTAGATTTTGGTAAAGTTTTGATATGAGAAAAGTGGCAGGGGACAAAAATTGTTGCTTTCAGGTAAGTTCAACTTTGAATACTTATAACGGGCAAACTATAGATCGAAAACACTTTTTTTTTTCTACACTAGCTATACATGTAATCTAAAACATATTCTGAAATTGGAGGAAAAAAATGTTTTACTTATAATGATTTGGCGGGAAGTAAACCCCCTGATTTGTAGTATTTTTCAAGAAACAAAAAATAGACCTAAAAAATTCAAAAAACATATTAATTTTTGTTTTAAAAAATTATAGACATAAAATTCATCGTATTTCACACAGTTCATCAGTTTACATCAACTTCAAATTCTAAACATAAATGTGACTTTTATGCCCTTGAAGTTTTATAGTTTTGGTGTTGTTAACCTTTTCCTTTATAAAAGGGTGACAAATTATTGTGCTTTTACCCTTATAGTGGGTCAGATTGCCATGGTTTTTGGCTATATCCCACTTGGGTTGTTCCCTCTCACTGACCTTGTAAGGCAAATCTCAGGAGGTAGACCTGTCAAGGTTTAAATGCACTATTGAAATTGAAAATAGATCTAGGTGGGTTTGGTATTTTGATCACCCAAAATAGGGGAGAACATATCCCTACAAGGCAAATCTCGGGAGGCAGGTTCACTAAGGTTAAAATGCACTATCAAAATTGAAAATAGATCTAGGTGGGTTTGGTATTTTGATCACCCAAAATAGGGGAGAGCAGGGTGACTGCAAGAAGTTAAGTCTCACTTTTGGGCAAAAAGTGGAAGTGTTTTCCCTGTTTTTCAACTTTTCTGTCAATTGATATCAAAATTTGAGGCACTTAGAGATTGAATCTCAGAAAAATTCAATAATAGAAAATGTAGTTCTCAGAGTCTACTTATAAAATATGTAATTTATTTCAATACCCACATGGTAGAAATTTATTTTTATTAGGCATGTTTAAAATCTACTTTTTCAAAATATCACTTTCTGGACCATACCACACACGTGTACAACCACCATATTTTGACCTTAATAAAGGATTTTTTGTCGATCCTTCTGGGGAATGATACTTAAGACACCATATATATATATATTATTAATTTTTAATTGACTGTAATGTAAATTTTCAAAACCTCCAGTGTACGACCACCTCAAATTGATGAAACTTAACATTTTTTCAAAATTATTTTTTTATATTCAAGTAAGTTCTATGTAGATTGATGTCATATAATTTATTTTTCCAAAAAATTGAAAACACAAAAAAGTTATTAAAATTTTAGTGAACCTCACTATTTTAAGTTTAGGTACCATTTTTTATTATTAAAAAATGGAAAAATAGTAAAATTAATCATATCACTATAAAAAATTCAATCAGGAAGACCTTCAAAACATTATGGCAAGGCAAAAATTTGGGATTCCAATGCCTTAGCCATTATTTTGCAGGCCCAAAGCATAGTCTTGGTCCCACCAAGTCTATCCCGACCCAAAATCCAATGCAAAGGGTGGCTTGTAAATTCAAATTTTAAAAAATGGGCACACGTTTAAACATGTGTATCCATTTCTTAAATATAATAAATCGACGTGTAAAAATGAGTTTCTAGGCATAATTTAAAAAAAACTAAAAACAGGCACCCATTTTTTGAATTTTTGGATCGGGCATCCGAGCCTAAAGCGGGTACCAATTTTTTTTCAAAATGGGTGCCCAGTTCTAGCAACATTTTTCAAGTCCACAAGACTTTCGCCTAATTGGGATCCAACTTCTTGCACTTACCCAACATATCCCTACCACTTTCGACCTTAAAACACAGAGAGAACACAATTAGTTTTTTGACCTTATCTAACTAGGTGGGATTTTGGTAGGTTTGGCATTTTGATCACCCAAGATAGGGGAGCGCATATTCCTACTACCACAATCCACACGCATAAAAGGTATTTTTAGATTACTCTATGTTTTTCAAACATGAATCACAAAGCCAAAGAATTGATTTAGTGGAAACCCTTTCTCATTGTAGATTCTTTTTTTTTTGTAAATATTTCCAAGCATATTGCCACAAGCTAGCGATTCTTTTCTTCAATGCCTTTCTAGATCTAAATCCTAGGATTCACTTGACAAATTTCCTCAATTTTGTGACCCATAACATTTGCAAATAGCCAAAAAGTTGATTAGGCCTCAGGAAACTGAAAAATCTCTATTTAAATAAATGCTATAAAACAAAGTGCATATGCTACACAACATTTGCAAATGCTATAAATTTTTTCACAAATGCTAAAAAATAGAGATCAAATGCTACAAAACTCTTTGCAAATGCTACAAAATAGAGATCAAATGCGATAAAAATCTTTGGAAATGCTACAAAACAGAGATCAAATGCTACAAAATAAAGATCAAATGCTACAAAAAAGAGATCAAATGCAATAAAAATATTTGCAAATTCTAAAAAAATCTCAAATGCGATATTATTTGAATCAAAGGCGATAAAATCAGTGTCAGATGCGATACTCTTCACGTCAAAGGCCATGATATTTGATGCAAAAGTGACACTCCTCTAGTCAAATGCGATGTTGTACATAATTTTCATTATCTGCAAGAAAAAATATGCAACAAAAAGCTAGATAAAATTGATTAGTGAGGCATGGGCCCCATGGTGGGCATAATATGTTGTTAGAGTAAAAAGGTATTTTTATATTCACTTATTAATTAAATCATTATTGATTTAATTGTTTAAGTCACCTTTTTATCTCCTGTTCACTTAAGCTAAACTTTAGGCATGCAATAATTAATTATTTATTAATTATTCATGCAACCTAGGTTTCTCCACCTTCTTGATGTTTGATCTCCTTTATAAGAATTGATCTCTTTGTATTTATTATTCCCTCTCTGAATGAACATCTGGTCTTTTAGAAATTTCTTATCTCCAAGCTTCTCTTTTGTGACAGGTTTTTGCACGTAGCGGATCTTGATGGTTGAATTCTATGAATTCTAACATGGTTTCAGAGCCTTGCTGCTGCAGCCTGTTCTTGAGTATTTGAAGTTTTTTGGAGTGTCGAGGGTTTCAAGCTTTTTCAAGCATTTTTGTGTGGATTTGAAGGAAATTTATTTTTCGAAGCACTTTGGGCAAAAATTGACATCACAGTTGAGATCGAAAGACCCAAATCTCCCAAAATCCATATAAGGCACGACCATTTTTGTCAAAATTGCAATCTGAGGCAATTTTTTTTTTTGCCTATTCTGCCCTGACACGAAAGTCGAGAAAAAAATAAAAAATCAATATTTTTATTGATTTTGGCATTAGAAATAATTCCTCCCACACAAACCATGGGTGGCCACCGTGTGTCCACCACCACGCCACCGCGCGCCCTCTACTCGCCAACCTCCAGTTACCCTCGGCCGCTCCACCGATGTTCACCTTGGGGACTCTACCACCGCACCGCCGGCACTATCGACCACCACCGCACCGCCGACTCACCTTGGCCGCTTCGCCCAGCGGGCTCTTAAGCCGCGGTCACATCCATGACTAGAGGCTCCGCCTCAGTCCCCTGTGCACCCCATACGCCCAAGGGCCCATTTTTTAAGCCCTAGGGGCTAAAACATTTTTTTGAGGGCCCTCTTCTACCTCCCCTTGGTTTTTTGGCTCTATCTGGACCAAACGGAGGCCAATTTTTGACTTCCATATATCGTCAAAAAGCTCTTTTTGAGGCATACATTTTTGTGAAGGTTAGATTATCTCATTTTTCTGTCTGATTGGCCTTTTTTCCAGTCAAAGAGGGGACTTATTTCAACACTTCCCAACCTCTAAAATGAGAAAATAGACTCCATTTTTGGCTCAAGAACAGGTGTCGAAAAGCTCTTGACAAACCCGCTTTAGATATGAGATCTTTTTGGGAAGAATTTGACTAGGTATTTTATCCATTTATTCTGTAGCCTTACTTGCACTGTTTCTTCTTCTAGCTTCTCAGTTGAACTGGGGTTTGGTTTCTCTCTCTTTGGGGGGTGTTTTCTTTCTCATTTTTCTGTAATTTATCTCAGCAAAAACCAGAACACTCCAAAACAAAAATAAAAACACAAACCCTTCTACATCTTCTATCTAGTTCTGAAAGAAAACATATAATAAAACAGGATAAGGTACAACATGGCAGATTCAACATCAGTCAAGCTTCTCACTCCACACAATTATCATTTGTGGAAATCTCGTATGATTATGCTTCTCCGGTTACATGGGCTAAGGTCTTGTTTGGATACTATTCAACCCATTTTGAATCATCCTTTCGAGGTCATGCAGCATAGAAACAAGATGGATGAGGCCATGGGTGTTCTTTCTTTGCATGTTTCAGATAGTTTTATTTTTCACCTTGATAGTTGTGATACTCCTATTGAGATGTGAGAGAAGTTTCAGACTCTCTTTGGTACAGTAAATGAGTTTCGGGTACTTCAGATTGAAGCAGAATTGACATCCATGGCTCCTGAGACATTTTCCTCTATTCAAGATTTCTTATCAAAATTTAAATCTATGAGGTCCCTCTTACATAGTTGTGGAAAGAATAAGATAGATACCGAGTGTATTTATCTGATACTTTCCAAGCTTCGTGGTTCTTTTCCAGATATTCCCTTCTACATTCCATTCTACCATGGATGCTTTGGGTCCAAGATTTACCATGCCCACTTTTGATGTGTTTTGTGATCGGTAGACTCGTGAGCAGGCAAAGCTATTTCAGCTTGATTCTCTTACTGGATCACCAAACCATGCATTGGTATCTCACCCATCTTCATGGAAGCAGGAGCAGAAAAACAAGTCATCAACCATAGAGTGTAAAAAGGATTCTAGTTCTTAGTACTCCTTTGTCTCACCTTCTCCTAAGGGGGAAAAATTGAATACAGAAAGACCTAGGTGTGCTTATTGTAAACATAGCACTCATGATGAGTCTCGTTGTTATGAGAAGAAGATAGATGGATATGAAAAGAAAATTTCTAATTTGCAAGCTCTTCTTCAGAAGAGCCACATTGATATTCCTTCTGCTTCTATTTCTCACGGGTCTTCTTCTTCATCATCACTTCAGACAGATAGAAAGGACTTAGGAAAGGGTCATGCATTATGTGCAACCACTATACCTCCCTCTTCTAGATGACTACTAGATTCAGGTGCTTCACACCATATGGCATCTTCTCAGGGTTTATTCTCTTCTTTTGAGGCTTCTCCTACTCCACACATTTTGATGGGAAATAACACTGTTATGACTGTATGTGAAAAAGGTTCTATTGACATTGATGATGGTACATTCCATGATGTACTATGTGTTCCATCTTTTTCCACTAACCTTCTCTCTATCTATCAGATTACTCATAGTGGGACAAGGAAGACAGTTGAGTTTACTCCAAATTTAGTATACATCAGAGATAGTGAGACAAGCAATATTATTGCTACAGGGAAAGTTGATCATTCTTCCTTCTTGTACTCCTTCTCTCATTTTGGTCCACCATCTCCACTGCTGGAGAATATCTCTCCTTTTTCATGAGATCCTATTGAGGTGAAGTTGGGTCACTTGAACTTATGTGTAGTTCCTGAGATCAGTGTTCTAAATTCTACACCTTCACCTGATGTTGAGTTTACATCTGTTCATCATGATTCCTCTTCAGCTTTGCTAGACATTATCTCTCCATGCATCAATCCACCTACTATAGTTTTTGAGGACATATTTAAGGACATCCATCTCCTCTTAGATGATAGATTCAGCACATCTATTGGCCCACCTTCATTGGAGATTCCATTACAGGAGTCTCATGTGTTCTCTTTTGAGCATCAACTAGGCCTTCCAATTTATCCTCATATCCAAGGGTTTCCTCTTCTTCATTCTGCGCCTTTGTTTCTTCCCTCAGTGGAGCCACATTGGTCTGATCATCAACACAAGGGTTCTATCATTCTTGGGGGGGATTTGGAGCCTCAATCCTCTCTCATGGGGTTGGGGCTTGGTTGTACTTATGGTTTTGAGAGAGTTTCTTGAGCCATTGTTTTTCAGCATGTTTTTTTTCCATCTCTTTTTGGAGTAGAGTTTTTTCCCATGTGGTTTTCTCTATTTATCCCCTTTACAGAGATTTGGTTGTGATTGGGTACCTGATCAGGCCTTTTTGCTGAGACCCAAATTTACTGCTTTTAGTAGTTGCTTCTAGGCTTCAGCTTCTCCCTAGCTTTATCTTAAGGGGGGGTGTTAGAGTAAAAACGTATTTCTATGTTCACTTATTAATTAAATCATTATTGATTTAATTGTTTAATTCACCTTTTTATCTCTTGTTCACTTAAGCTAAACTTTAGGCATGCAATAATTAATTCTTTATTAATTATTCATGTGCAACCTAGGTTTCTCCACCTTCTTGGTGTTCGATCTCCTTTATAAGAATTTATCTCTTTGTATTTATTATTCCCTCTCTGAATGAACATCTGGTCTTTCAAAATATTCTTATCTCCAAGCTTCTCTTTTGTGACAGGTTTTTGCACGTAGCAGATCTTGATGGTTGAATTCTATGAATTCTAGCATACATGTGTACATTTCATGTATCACAAACCTATATAAGACATTAATATGAACTCCCAGTAATTCTAGTAGAGTGGGTTTAACCATGGAGGAAACTCCGTAGTTAAGCGCGCTCGAGCTGGAGTAGTACTGGGATGGGTGACCTCCCGGGAAGTCCCGGTGCTTCACCTCTGTGAGCATCACCTAGATCCAATNNNNGCTAAGTGTTCCATTCATTCTCATGAGAGATGGGTTCATGTGAACCACTACTCATGAATTATGGGTCAATGAGTTTGACTCAAAAACTACACAGTTGAATCCTGATAGCAATATCACAATTTGACTTTC